>CAKXYN010000249.1:600000-1000347 GCA_935064755.1 Tragelaphus eurycerus
CCACGACCTGTCATCTGCTGCCTGAAGTCTCATTTGCTTTTCTTTCTCTCCTTACCACGTATGCCTATTACAACTCTGTCAAGAGCTTCTAAGCACTTCTGAAGAAGTCCCTCCTCTGAGATTCTCGTACAATATATGGATTTGTATAATAAACATGTTTCCACAATTGTACTTCTTATACCATACTCCTAATATCCTATCCAACTGTGTGCTCCTTGAGAGAAAGACTCAAAGTATTCACATCTAAATGTCCATTATCTAATATATGACTGGCATACAGAGAGTAGAACCTCAAAATATAATATAACCAGAGTATCATGAAATTGAATATACAGCTTTTAAAAATCAGAGACAACAGCCTTTTTTATAGATATTAAATGTCTATAAAAACTCTGTGCTGCTGCTGCTGCTGTTAAGTCGCTTCAGTCATGTCTGACTCTGTGCAACCCCATAGACGGCAGCCCACCAGGCTCCCCCGTCCCTGAGATTCTCCAGGCAAGAACACTGGAGTGGGTTGCCATTTTCCTTCTCCAATGCATGAGGGTGAAAATGAAAGTGAAGTCACTCAGTCATGTCCGACCCTCAGCGACCGCATGGACTGCAGCCCACCAGGCTCCTATGTCCATGGGATTTTCCAGGCAAGAGTACTGGAGTGGGTTGCCATTGCCTTATATCATGAAACTGAATATACAGCTTTTTAAAGTCAGAGACAACAGCCTTTTTTATAGATATTAAATGTCTATAAAAACTCTGTAAATACAGTTTTTTAAAAAATATTGTTTGCAATTCAGTAAATGGATATATTGTCTTTTGCATAAATATTTATTCTTCTCAAATATTAAATGCACTTAAAGTGCATTTAATAATATTGTTCATTTGACAATATCAATATATCAATATTTTTGGTCACGTATGTTGTCTTCCAGCTTTTCTTCTCTCCTCTCCTTAATCTTTGCTATTTCTTCCATCCTTCAGTTTCAGCCTATTGTTCATCACTGGTAACTAAGCTAAGCTGCTCTTCATCTCCTCTTGAAGTCTTCCTTTCTCTTCTTCTAGAACATTTTATTTATTTTTTAATTGGGGGATAATTGCTTTACAATGTTGTGTTAATTTCTGCAGTACAATAATGTGAATCAGCTATTGGTTCACATATATCCCCTCCCTCTTGATCCTCCTTCCCACCTATCCCCCATCCCACCCACCTAGGTTATCAGAAAGTACCGTGCTATACAGCAGCTTCCCACTAGCTGTCTACTTTACACATGTAATGTACATATGTCAACGCTACTCTCTCTCACCTTGTCCCACCCTCTCCTTCCCCTTCCCTGTATTCAGTGCCAGAAATAGTGAGTTTTGTGCAGAAGACACAGAAGTTAAGGAAATGTGTAGTGGAGAGAACAGAGCAGAGAAGTAACTGAAGTGTGGAAAGTGTGGTATGAGGGAATGGTAAGGATAGGGAGTTACAGCAAAGCAAAGATTCCACCTTAATGAAGATATCCTGGAATTTTTTCCAGAGGAGGTGATGCTCCGCTCCATTTCAATATTCTACCATTGACTGAATTGCCCAAACCCCATAACTGGAATCAACATAGTGTACAAATGGAAAAGTCAACTTCTGTGTCCTGAATGAAAAAATTCCTACAACACTGGTTATGGGAGTCATAAGTATCTATTCCTGTGGGAGTCTATGATAATTGCATCTCTTCATTCTAGTGATCTTCACCATGGGTATTAATTGCTGAAGGGCCACATTGTTCTTTTAGTAATTCATATCAGCTGTTCGAAGGGATAGAGAAAGAGTGAGGGCAGATATGAACACAGACTGGTTTCTCTAACTTAAATGGTCAGTGATGGAAAAAAACTGACTGACTAAAAAGCAATGTATCCATAAGATGAAATATTCAAAATTCTATAAAAATAATGACATAGATATATATTTACTGACTTGGAAATATGTACACAATGTAATTTTGAGGGAAAGCAGTTTATAGCACAGAATACACAGTACTGTTTTCCTTAGGTGAACTGTGCACCATCTTAGATGTGCTCAAGATACAGAAAGTTATCTGAGCAGGATATTAATCAAAATGCACCATTTTTCCATGCCCTGGATGGAAAATTTCTGTTGCATTTATCTTTCTTCTTTGTACAGTTGTGGACTTATTTGATTTTTTTAAATTAGTATGTCACCAATTTAAAATAGATGACCAGCAAAGACCTGGATAGCACATGGAACTCTGCTCAATGTTATGTAGCAACCTGGATGGGACGGGAATTTGAGGGAGAATGGATATATGTATAGGCATGGCTGGGTCCCTTTGCTGTTCACCAGAAAACTACCGCTAAGTCGCTTCAGTCCTGTTCGACTCTGTGCAATGCAACCCCAGAGACGGCAGCCCACCAGGCTCCGCCGTCCCTGGGATTCTCCAGGTAAGAACACTGGAGTGGGTTGCCATTTCCTTCTCCAATGCGTGAAAATGAAAAGTGAAAGTGAAGTCGCTCAGTCGTGTCTGACTCTTCGCGACCCCAGGGACTGCAGCCCACCAGGCTCCTATGTCCATGGGATTTTCCAGGCAAGAGTACTGGAGTGGGCTGCCATTGCCTTCTCCAAGAACTACCACAACATTGTTAATTAGCTATGCTGCTGCTGCTGCTGCTGCTGCTAAGTCGTTTCAGTCTTGTCCGACTCTGAACGACCCCATAGACAGCAGCCCACCAGGCTCCCCTGTCCCTGGGATTCTCCAGGCAAGAACACTGGAGTAGGTTGTCATTTCCTTCTCCAATGCATGAAAGTGAAAGTGAAGTCGCTCAGTCATGTCTGACTCTTAGCGACCCCATGGACTGCAGCCTACCCGGCTCCTCCATCCATGAGATTTTCCAGACAAGGGTACTGGAGTGGGTCGCCATCGCTATATCCCAACACAAAACAAAAAGTTTTAAAAAAATGAATAGTATAGTATGTCACTGGAAGAACAGCAGTAGCATGTAAGAGCTGGGCTCCAGAATCCATTAAATTCAAGCTCTTTCATTTACTAATTTGAAGACAGGCAAGCAGCCAATCCTGTTTCTGCTTCAGTTCCTCCTCTGTGAAATAGGAGTGCATGCGTGCTAAGTCACATCAGTGCCTGACTCTTTGTGACCCCATGAACTGTAGCCTGCCAGGCTCCTCTGTCCACGGGATTTTCCAGGCAAGAATACTGGATTGGGTTGCCATACCCTCCTCGAGAGGATCTTCCGGACCTAGGGATCAAACCCGCATCTCTTATGTTTCCTGCATTGGCAGGCAGGTTCTTTACCACTAGCGCCACCTGGGAAGCCTGTGAAATAGGAGTAACAGTACCTAACTCAGAGAGGTGGTCTGAGAATTGAGAAACAGGCAGAGTGTGCTTAGAATGGTCCTGGGAACCAAACTGTTTAATGAATTTTAATAATTGGTACAAAGGTATATTACATTATATTATATTATGTTATATTTATCATTATAACAAAAGCAATAAAAATATAATTTAAATTATATGGCTCACTCCTTTACCTTCTTCAAATCTTGAGTCAAATTTCATCTCATAGAACACTTTCCTGACCAACCTATAACTGCAAACAACTGCCCCAGCCTCACCAATGTAGGCATTTTTCTCCCTCCTTTTTTCCTCCATAATGTCTTACCCTATTTTATTTTCTCCTTAGCACTCATCACAATCTAACACACTGTGTTATTTATTTATTCATTCATTCATTCTGTTTACTATTGATCTCTGCCCAGTAGAATCTCAGGCCCATGAAAATCAAGATTCTTGTTTATTTACTGATGTATCCTCAGCACCTACAGCAATGTTGGCACATAGTTGATACTCAATAAATATTTGCTGAATGAACAAATGTTAATAAAAAGTTTTCAATGACCTGATACATGATATATGCCGAACATATCCATTCAATTTGTCTTTTAGTAGAAAGTGCCTTGGTTGGCCAAACATATTCACTTACTGAAAGCACATCAGGCAATCTGAACTAGAGATGGAGTTTGATACTAGGGGGGCCCGTAAATAGCTAGAGGATGGCACACAAGTGGTATTTCTCTCTTACTCAATGAGGGAAATGGTAAATAAGCATGCCAACCAGACTGGCTTCTTCTGGGCCTTTTTCTAGAGACCATCACAAGGAAGAGCCAGGTGATGAAGGGAAAAGAGAAGACTCACAGAAAGAAGAGAAGGCAGAGAATGGAAAGTTAAGACAGAGAGAGAAAAACTGACCAGTGCTTCCTCAACCTCTAACAGCTCTCAGTTCCAAATCCAGGTCGAAGCTGCCAGTCAAGAATACAAAACCTCCTTTGTTGGTTTTTTGTTGGTTGTCTTGCTTCCCTTACGTGAATTGAATTGGTTTCTGATCCTTAGAATCCAAAGAACTAAGTTAACAATTGAAGACCGGCTAACTAGAATAAGCAGTATAGAAAACTGTACTGAGTTTACCACAGTTATTATTCTTACTTTTAATATGCTTAGGAAAAAGAAGGCTAGAAGAAAATGAGCCATCTTGTCAGTTTCTTCTGAATAATAAATTAGGTTATGATTATTTTTCTTTTGTAATGTCTTCCAAATTTGCCATAATGTGAATGCTAAGAGCAAACATTTTAGGCACTTAAATGCTACTATAGAGTACGTACTTGATACTTTCATCATTGCTTGTTCATTTATTTATCAAAAAACTCAAATGAAGCACCAACTATTTTCCACCTACCTCTACAGAATAGTAAGATGATATCATTAGTAAGTTTCAAGAGTTATTTTGAATCGTTGGCCAGGGTTTCCTTGAAAATTAATATTATATTCTAAAACTATTGCGAATTCTAATAATCCTTTCTAATGTAAAAATTAATTGCTTTTGAGAAGGACAAGGTGTGGAAAAGCCCTTTTCAGCTCTACCTTTAGGGATGATGCTCAGATTCTGATGTCTTTACCTGCAGAAGAAGATGAAGGTCAAAGTGTTAATTCCACTATCATTAATATTATGATTCTAATTATTATCATTATACATTTTTATAGCGTCTTTCATCTTAGAGTCTCACAGTAACTAACTGCTTTGTCTAGGAACTGATTAGCTCTGCCTTGAGTCTGATGAAAATTTCTAGATGAAAAATAAAGGAGATTGTCATAATGGAGTTCACATATCAGACAATGAAGTGGAATGAAACTAACGTGGTTGGTTTCACCTTCTTTTAAATTTGATATAATCAGAGCTGAACAGAGATGGACTGAAAAGTCCTGAAATCATCTCCCCCAGAATGTGAAGACTGACAGTATCTGATCCAGCCGTTCCAGCGAGTGCATTCAATTTTGAAAGGCCAGTTAGATAAGGGAATATTGGCACAACTTTCCAGATATCTACTCCCCAATTAACAATGTCATTTTGTGTTTTTTTAAGTGAGGACTGGGAAACTTGCCTTGGCATTACTGCTTGGAGCTTATAGTTTTCATAGACGGTGACTGCTCCAATTCTACAGCTTTGGAAGGACGTGGGGAGAGGTGATAGCAAGTGATGATGGGAAGAATAAAAGAATATAGAGATGAACACCATGGCAAGACTATTCCTTCAGGCCCTACTATGCTCAAGTTTCTACTTTATGGAAACCTATATTTTAGTTAAGAAGACAGACCTCTATCTGGACAGTCAACTACAGGAGTTTCCCTTGTGATTTTATTTGACTTCACACTGACTAATTAATAGATATCTGAGGAAACAAAGAAGAAAATAAAGGATCAAAAATAAACAAGTTCAGACTTGGCACAGACTTCAGCAACCATGTTGCCCTCTTCACTGTGATCATTAACAAACAAGTTACAGACACTTGGCAAATTTTTAGCTTCTGCATGAATATCCATGTATGATGAGGGGGATATACATGTGCTAAACATTTATATGTGTAAAAAATTTACATGTTATACCCTCCCTAATTTTTGTCCCCCAAAACTTCTCTGGAACCAAGAATATGAATGGGTTTCTAATGTAGAGGATATTAGAGAATTATCTCAAGAAATAAATCAAGACACAATAATAGTATTAATCTACAGTGGTTATTCTGGCCTATAGATGATACCTTATCTTAAATTCCAATGATCCACCCTCTCATTATATCAAACTATAATTCAGACTGATATAACAATCAATCAACCTACTTCAAAGCTTACCAGTCATTTGAATTCTAGCCAATTGTCTACCTTTTCACTCCCTCTTTTCTTGATAGCTATTGGAGGAACAGTTACACTTCATGCCTATTCTGATCTATGAGACCATAGCCAGGAGGCATTTTTGGTGGCATGGTTTTTCTATTTTGTAGTAAGACTCCACAAAGAAACTGTTGGAGTGTCCAATGTCAGAAACTTTGACATCGGTTTCCATATAAATATTATACGCCAGCTACTGAGCCTACTTTTGGCTCCTCCAAGAAGGTTGGATGCTGAACCATCAATAACTGACAACAACGACAAGAAGATAGAGCTGTCTGATGAGAACCTGATAGAAGCTGTCACAAGAATGAGCTTATCTTTGCTGAACACATGCAGTGTTTCTCCTGCAGAATATGTCTTGAATGAAAAGTAATCATGTCCACTTGTTTAATTGATGGAGAGTCCATGTATTCAAATTTTATCTGGACAAACTCAGAGAAAGGAATAGACATTGTCTGTATGTTTGTGTGGCAATGGGGGTTACAGAGTAAATATCTCTAATATCAAACAGACTGAATTTTGGGGAGCCAGACAAAAGTACATTAAGGAGGCATTTAGAGACTTAAAAAATATGCAAACACACAGACATATATATACATACATACATTTACATTTAGTACAGATGTGTATATAATAGCTAAGAAGTGGGAAGCAACTCAAATGTTCATAAACAGGAGAATGGTATATTCATACATGAATATACATTGTATGAATTATTGATTGACATTTACATTGTATGAATAGCATATTCACACAGTTTAATATATTATGGTTTATTAATACAAAGGAACACTATTTTTCAATTTTAAGAAGTAGCAAACTATTGATACATCAGCAACACAGATGAATCTCAAAATTTCATTTTGAAAAAAAAGTCAGAGACAAAGGAGTACAAACTGTATGATTCTATTTATACTGAATTCCAAGAACAGGCAAAATGAATGCAATAAATTACTGTACTGAGTAGTGCTCCTACTTGGGACACAAATAGTTGTACCCTTCATTTTACACATAATGAAAACCGAAGTTGCTGAAGCAGATAGGCAAGGTTACGAGAATAATTAACAACAAAACTGAGATGTGAATTCCCAGACATAAACTGTCTCCTCTTGGCTCTTATTTATTCAGTGACTACATGTTTATGGAGCCTTCTCTTTATTCCAGGTGCTGTGCTAGGCATGAAAATCAAATAATAAAAATAAACTTGTCCCATGCCCTAACTGACAATGAAGTATAGAAGGCAAAAAATATATTTTTTCCAAAAAGATGTACTGAAGTTCATAGTGTGTAGAATAAAACTTAATAGTGTATAGGTTGCTCATCTCACCCCTTTAAACCTTGACTTTAAACTTACCCAGGAATCTACCTAGCAACAACTTCAGTCCTTGGGTCATAATTTTTTCTAAGAAGAATACAAAGGCTGAAGGTCTATCCTTTAAATGCAGCCGTGTGAAAGGAGGCTGCCATTTTCTGGCATATTTCCACTTCGTTCCCCAAAATAAAGTCTCTTAGGCTTTGGGAAATCTAAGAATTCATTTCTTCTCTCTTTATTATAGGCAGCAGTTGTCATTACCTTGTGATTCTAAGTGATAGCTATTTTAGCACCTGCTAGTTTCCCTCAGTGTAGTGAACTCCTTGAAGGCAGAGTATTATTTCATTCATCTCAGTATCAACTGAGCATACATCCCCAAGTGCCTGTCTCCTGAACACTACACTATGCCTGGTAATCTGGGCCCTTTCCACCATCTACTGCTATTTTCTTACTCAAGCGCATGTGCACCAAATAAATGGGTTCTATAGCCAAATACAGAGCTTTCCCAGTGGCTCAGTGGTAGGAATCCAGCTGAAATGCAGGAAACTTGCAGAAGACATGATTCCAGTCCTCGGGTTGGGAAGATCCCCTGGAGAAGGAAATGGCAGCCCACTGCAGTATTCTTGCCTGGGAAATCCCATGGACAGAAGAGCCTGGCAGGCTACAGTCCACGCAGTGACAAAAAGTCGGACGCGACAAAGTGACTAAACAACAACCATAGCCGTGTATATCATATGCTCTGAAGGAATAAGGGCCCCAGTGAAGGCTTAGATCTAACACAGGACACGTATACATTGATCTTGGAATAGACCAGAGTTCCTAAACTTCAGATTTTCTCCCACGACCTCAGAATCACCCATTCTAGTTCATCGTCATCCCTACCGCATCAACCTAGAAATCAAGTCGAACCTCAGGCTCTTGAAAGAAGGAGATGATGTGGAAAGGATAAAGCTTTCTCTGTTTCAGCACATTGCACCTGGCCTCCTGGAGCCAGTCACCTGAACAACCAGGGAAGCAAATATACCTCAGGGTTAAGTTCTAAATTTCTCATATGAAATTACAAAACACCGCGGAGTAAAAATGGAAGAGAATCCCTGGAATCTGTATCTTGGAAGATAATATCATGGAAGATAATGCTCATACGAGATGCCAAGTATTGCACACACTGGGACAATATAGCCACTGAAAAAACAGACAACTCAGACTGCTTGTTTGCTGTCAAAAAGACAAAGAAAGGCCTGGAACCTTTGGGGGTGTTTTTTCTTTTTCTCTCCTGTGCAACAGTGTTGAATGAGCTAATGGAAAGGACGGAAATGATGATGTGATAATCGGAGCCACCAACGTGACGGGAAAGAATGCCTTGGAAGTTGCTAGTGGCCCAAACACTGATTGCAGACTCTCCTCCCATCCCTTTTCTACCATCACTTAACCAAAATGTTACATTGGAGCATCAGGCATGATAAAATAAAAAAAGGTTTTAATATGTTCTTGCTTTATTATTCTTATTGTATTTTTTGGCCATGCCATTCGGCATGTGGGATCTTCGTTCCATGATAGGGAATGAACCCTGACCCCCTGCAATGGAAGCGCAGAGTCTTAACCACTGGACCTCCAGGGAAGCCCCACTATTATTCTTTGTTTTCCATTTGTAATTTTTTCAAAAGCATAACATAGCATTGAGAACATATTTGAATTGCAACCTAACAGTTGAAACAAACTTTTAAACCCAGATGTATTATTACTCTTTTGCCATAAGCATGTGTTTAGCTTAGGAATATTTATTCAAGAACCAAGAAATAGCTCTAGGCTCTTCTTTTTTTCGTGCTCAGTCACAAGTTACAAAGAACCTTCATTATGAAAATTTAATTGAGCCACGTGGTTTTGTGTCAATACGCATTCTGAAATACTGGGCTTCTGCCAGTTGGAAAGGTATTATTCTTAGTTAGGTTTATAAAATCCTACAACTTTAATTATTCTCTACCATTTTGAAATAGATCTGGTTTTTGGCAAACTGAGCCAGTAAGTAGAATTTATTTTTTTTCCTTGTAACTGTTTTATTTTCCTTAAAAAATATGTGCAACGTGGAAAATGAAGCAGGACTGGAATAAATGGCTGTCAACTCAACAAACCTTAAGTAAATTTTATGCCTGGTGCTGCCATTGGTATTCAATATAACTAGATATTTTACCTTGAATAATCACTGATGGACATTGATTTTGCCTTTGCTTTTCACAGCACAGCAAAATTAATGTGAAAGTCAGACTCAAATGAGTCCCAATGGTGTTCTCGGATCTCTGCTGAGAAGCACATTTCAAATACAGAAGAAATGGCAACCAGCTGAGACCCCGTGTATCTTGTATTGTAACAATTAATGGATATGAACAGCCCTCACAGGAGAGCTCAGGTTACCTTTCTATCAACTTTGGAGGTGAGAGTTTGAAACAGCTCATTGAGGTTAATATGTAGTGGATTTATGATTTGATTAATCCCCACCAATTAAAACAATGATGTTTCTCTTTTTTCACATTGTGTTTTTGTAATTATTCTTTGGGGTACATGGATGTAACAGTGAAATGTCAACAAGGGTGCAATAATGCATAGGAGTTTAAAGTCAGGGGAAGAAATACATTTTTCTGAATGTAATTTTAAAAAAGAGAAAGAGAATGTAATGCAGTATTCAATGGGAAAGTAGCAGTAACTCGTTGCCCTTGATTCAAGAAATCATACTAGTGATATGACATGTTGACATTGTCTCAAACACTACCCTACCACTTACTTGGTTCAAATTAATTCAGATCATGTGACAGAAGAATTAAAAAAAAAAATGAGCAACTCTTCTAGGTGTAGTAGTGGTTTGGTCACTAAGTTGTATCTGATTCTTGCAACCCCATGGACTGTGGCTCCTCTGTCTATGGGATTTCCCAGGCAAGAATACTGGAGTGCGTTGCCATTTCCTTCTCCAAGGAATCTTCCAAACCCAGCGATCAAACCAGCATCTCCTGCATGGCAGGCAGATTCTTTGCCAATTGAGCCACCAAGGAACTTTGGACTATTATAGCTGGTGATTTTTTATAGATAGAAGCTGAAACTCCAATTCTTTGGCCACCTCATGCAAAGAGTTGACTCATTGGAAAAGACTCTGATGCTAGGAGGGATTGGGGGCAGGAGGAGAAGGGGATTTCAGAGGATGAGATGGCTGGATGGCATCACTGACTCGATGGACTTGAGTCTGAGTGAACTCCGGGAGTTGGTGATGGACAGGGAGGCCTGGCATGCTGCGATTCAGGGGGTCACAGAGTCGGACATGACTGAGCGACTGAACTGAACTGAACTGAATGTTTCTTCTTTGCTTTTAATCTCCCAGAACCTAATTCAGCTCACTGGGGACAGAAGATAGGTAAATTCTTAGTAAATTTTGAAACATAACATATTTGAATAAATATGTAACAAATAAAAGACTTACTAGACATTACCTATGTGTCAGAGCAGTAATGATACCTGACTTTCAGATGTAGCTGGTGCCCTATTCCTGAGCCCTGGGCCATCACTTCTTGGCTTCTTACTCTTCAATGCCATTTTATACCAAACACGTGCAACTCTCTGCCCAAAGATTTGTCTCATTGCACAAAGATTCTTGACCCACACAGGTAAGCCGTTAGTGCTAAGTCTGTAATATCACTAGAAACAGCCCTCAGTGAATGACAACAGGATTTAGAGGAAAATAACTTCGTATTCTCAGATCTTGGGCGGGGCAGGGGTGGGGTGGGGAGGGAGGCAGCTTTGAGGCTTACTCAGCAACATCATCCAGAGTTTCTTAGTGAGATTAATCCAAGGACTCTTAACAGTAATCATTTGATTTATGCACCCTATATTTTCTCCTTTCTCTCACTTTTGCCTTTCCCTACTGGTGCCTCCTGGAATCACCTTCCAGGTGCTTCATAATGTCATAGGTCTGCTTCTAGAGTAATCCAAATTAAAACACGTGGTTTGGCAACATTCCTTAGGATACTTAAAAAAAAAAAAAAAAAGATGGTACACAGCATTTATGCCACATTATGTTTTACAATGCAATGTAAATAAACAGTTGTGATGCTCAGTCACAGTACCTACAGCTTAATACCTATTCATTGCATCAACATGTTTCAAGTATTTGTATTAATTGCACATATTCTATAGGAATTTGTATTGTGTTTATAGCACCTGCTCCAGGAAGGGATAGGCTACCCACTCCAGTATGCTTGGGTTTTCCTGGTGGCTCATCTGGTAAAGAATCCGCCTGCAATGCAAGAGACCTGGATTCAAATCCTGGTTGGGAAGATCCCCTGGAGAATGGAAAGGCTACCCACTCCAGAATTCTGTCCTGGAGAATTCCATGGACTATACAGAGAGTCAGACATGACTGAGCGACTTTCACCAGGACTAACCCAGTGATCACAAAAGCAGAAATGTTCTACACAGTTAATCAGATTGCTTCATGGACAGGGTAGAAACCAAACCCAATCATTTATCTTCAGTGCTTTACTTGTCCAGTCTTATCTCTTCAGCTGTGCAGCATACACTGAAGAGGAGATGTGGCAATTATTTGATATAATTTAATCAAAATAGATGGCAAATCAAATAATGCAAGGCATAAAGTTACATAGAGACTAGATTTCATCTGTGTTGGTGTTACAACTGCCAAATTACAACTTTAATCTCTCCTGAATCTTTACCTCTCTTAATGGAACTAGTTGTTTCATTAAATCACTGGATTTTTGTTTTACCATTTTCACATTCAACAGAGTTTTGATAAATTGAATTGATTCTCTCATCCTCAGTCTATCTCAGTGTTTTTGAAATATGTTATGTCAAATATTAAGACTGGATTATCTCTATTTTTAAAATAAATGGTCCCATTAATAACCAATGAAAGAAGAGGAGACAAACACAAGAGATAGTAAAGGATCCTTGAAGCTATATAGTACTAGCTAAATTTATTACCAATTGTGTGACCTCGAATAAAATTCTTGATTCCCCTAGGTCATTTTTTATCTATATGATGAGAATAACAATACCTAACTTTCAGGGGCTTTATGATAATTAGCAATAATATATTTAATATTGCTTAAACACATTGTGAGTACACAGAGCTATAATTATTGTCTTAGTATTGCTCAATCTTCCCAGGCTAAGTTCTAGTCCAATTGTATTAATTGCCTCTAAAATTGATTATGCTTCTGTGAAAAGCTTTGCATTCTATGTTTCTCTCAATTCACATAGGGCCAGTTCCAGCCAAGGCTTTCATATGCTTACAATTTCAGTCAAGTCAACAAATAAAACTTTGCACAGGCAACTCATGAGGTAGAACTGGAGGTGCCTGTTTCTCTAAGCGAAATGGTTTCCATGGAAAGAAAATATAATTTTAAGATAAACTTAACAATTTAATTAAGTATAATGTGTCACTAATCTAGGAAGAAAATTAAACCTGAAATTATTATTCTTGAGTTTATGTTTTAGAATTCAGCCTGTTAAACTGCCAGCTGCAAAAATTGCTATTATAGTGTTGCAAAGATTAAATGAGATAACATAATTAAAGCACCTAGCACAATGGTTGGCAGAAAAGACATTCAAATAAGTATGACAACTTCTTAACAAAAGAAAACTATGAAATTATAATACCATTTTTGCTATATCATGGGACAAGATAATTTGGATTGACATATACTACTTTATCCTAATATTATAAATCAGGGATATTAAATATGTAACATATTCTTACTCATTTAAAACCCAGAGACATCATTCATAAGGAAACAGAATTTTAAATGCCTTCTTCACTTTTTTGCCCATAAACTGCACTTCCCTTTCTGTCTTGAAACTAAACAGCTGGAAAATATCCCCAACCAACCTCTCATTCTCAGTGATTTAAATTTAAGATTTTTGTTTTAGGGAGAATAAAATAAAAAATCTTATCATGGTAAGATGCATCTCACAGCATTGAGCCCAATTTGTATAAATGATCCAGGCTCACAAAACACAGTTTCATTCTAGAAAGCATGCCTAAACTTGCCATTTGGGATTTGTATTCCCAGAAGGCAGGTAATGCAATGAAGATGAGAGATCTCTTCTATCTTATTAAGTGTCCAAAAATGACACTTTACTTATTTTTTATAATTTTTATTGGACTATAGTTTACAATGTTGTGTTAGTGTACAGTAGAGTGAATCAGTTTACATATAATAACATCCACTCATTTTTAGATTTTTTTCCCATTATAAGCCAATACAAAGTATTGAGTATAGCTCCCTGTGCTATGCAATAGGTCCTTATTAGTGATCTATTCTATGTATTTGCTGTTTAGTTGCTAAGAAGTTAGATGCTCCTGCGATCCCATGGACTGTAGCCTGCCAGGCTCCTCTGTCCATGGGATTGTCCCAGTAAGAACACTGGAGTGGGCTGCCATTTCCTTCTCCAGGGGATTGAACCTGCATAGGGGGTGCAGGGGGATTCCTTACCACTGAGCCACCAGGGAAGCTCCATCCTAGTGTGTATATATCAGTTCCAATCTTCCAACTTATCCCTCCCTTCCCTTACCCCCGTGGAACCATTAAGTTTGTTTTTCACATCTGTAACTATTTCTGTTTTATAGATAAGTTCATTTTTACCCTTGTTTCTAGATTTCACATATAAGCAATATTATATGATATTTCACTTTCTCTGTCTGACTTACTTCACTTATTATGACAATCTCTGGGTTCATCCATGTTGCTGCAAGTAGCACTATGTCCTTCTCTTTTATGATTGAGTAACATTCTATAGTGGGCTTCCCTGGTGGTTCTGTGGTAAAGAATCTGTTTGCCAATGCAGGAGACACAGATTTGATCCCTGGGTAGGGAAGATCTCCTGGAGGAGGACATGGCAACACATTTCAGTATCCTTGCCTAGAAAATCAATGGACAGAGGAGCCTGGTGGGCAACAGTCCATGGAGTTGCAGAGTCAGACATGACTGAAGCAACTTAACACGCACGCATGCATGCACCTTTTCAATTTATGGTTTTCTCTAAATATATAACCAAGAGTGGGATTTCTGGATCATATGGTAGCTCTATTTTTAGTTTTTTAAGGAACCTCCATTCTGCTCTCCATAGTGGCTGCACCAGTTTACATTTCCACCAACAGTGTAAGAGGAGGGTTCCCTTTACCTCCACAGCCTCTCCAGCATTTATTGTTTATAGATTTTCTTATGATGGCCATTCTGAAAAGTGTGAGGTGATACGTCATTATAGTTTTCATTTTCATTTTTCTAATAAGTAATGTTGAGCATCTTTTCATGTGCTTTTCAGCCATCTGTATGTCTTCTTTGGAGAAGTGTCTATTTAAATCTTCTGCCCATGCTTTGATTGGGCTGTTCATTTGTTTGTTTGCTTTTTATACTGAGCTGCATAAGCTGTTTTTATATCTGGGAGATTAATCGCTTGTCAATTGCTTCATTTGCAAATATTTTCTCCCATTCTGAGGGCTGTCTTTTCATCTTGTTTATGGTCTCCTTTGCTGTGCAAAAGCTTTTTAAGTTTAATTAGGCCCTATTTGCTTATTTTTGCTTTTATTTTCATTACTCTAGGAGGAGAATCAAAAAAGATTTTGCTGTGATTTATGTCAAAGAGCTCTCTGCCTACGTTTCCCTCTAAGAATTATAGTATCTGATCTTACTTTTAGGTCTTTAATTCACTTTGAGTTTATTTTTGTGAGTGGTCATAGGGAGTGTTTGGATTTCACTTGTTTACATGCACCTGTACAGTTTTCCCAGCACCTTTTATTGAAGAGACTGTCTTTTCTCCATTGTACATTCTTGCCTCCTTTGTCATAGATTAAGTTACTATAGGTGCATGGATTTATCTCTGTACTTTCTATCCTGTTACACTGAAGAGTAGCTCCATAGTTCCAATGGCTATGTTTCTGTTTTTGTGCCAGTACCATACCGTTTTAATGACAAGAGCTTTGTGGTATAGTCTGAAGTCAAGGATTCTGATTCCTCCAGCTCCATTTTTCTTTCTCAAGATGCTTTGGCTGTTCATGGTCTTTTGTGTTTCCATGCAAATTACAAAAATCATGACATTTAAGATCTATGCCACAATAACAATTTGTACACATACCCACAAATGCCCAAACATGCAAAGGATTACAGCTTGCACTTTCATTTAATATACCTTTCATTTTAATTTTCTAGCAAGCAATCCATTGGTAATTTAGAGATATGTGCAAAGAAACTTTTTTAAATATATTTTTTTAGAGTAGAACATACTCATCTCTATTTTGATCCTTTCAGACATGCTTTCACTACTTGTAAAACTTAACAGAAAACTGGGCACAGTGTGGTGGCATCTCCAAACTCTAATTTCTGCAAATCTACATCAGTTACAAGGGGATCAACTCAGTCAGAGCTACAGGTTTAAAACACTAGCTCCTTCCTTCCCTCTTTTTCAAGTGGATTCTGCCAGTTTTATTAAAGGAGGTCCTAAAATATAGTTACTTGATAAAGTTTCAGTATGTTGCATGGGAGAGTCCAGTGGGAAAAGTTTCCTGAATATCCGTATTTGCATGACTTATTTAAAAATTGACCCACATTATTATTTTCCAAACCATAGTTTTCTCTTATTCAGGCCTCATCCCTTTGTAGTCTTATTCAACTTGACAATTATGAGTATTATAATAATATAATATAATAAATAGTGATCCTTTTCTGCTACCCCCTGTTGATAACAGTAAAGAACCCTTATATAAAGAACCTTTTATTTTCAGTTAGGTGTGTCCATTAGATAAATAAATGTGAAGGTTTGAGTCCTCCCCACCTTCATATTAGCAAACATGTTAACTAAATGTGGATGGTAAACCACTGAATAATTCATAAAAAATAAATATGACATAAACAATCACTACAAATTTGTGCCATTTGGTTTTCCTCTAAATAATAACTGAAGAAGAGAGCTGGCTCTGGGGGATGCTAACTGAGGTGGAAATGGGAGTGGGGAGCTTATTTTCTGAAAGCACAATTCCTGGCCTTGGTCAGCTTAAATTTCAACATTCAAAATGAATCCAGCAATCATGATCCTAAAATATAAATGCTCTATCCCACAACCAGGATGGGAGTCAGGACTCCTTTCCCATTTCAATAATAACCTTTTCCTGGCACATATCAATAGGTACCAAAGCCAAGTTCTTTGCAAGAAAATGAATATTAGGTCTCACTGCTTGAATAATAATTAAATTTGGATGGTTAACTACACTAGATATGACAGTCTGTTAGGGAATGTTCCATTAGAGAACTGAAGTATTTGGATATATTACAGTCACTGTAATAAATTCAAGTCAGTGGATTTGAAAGTCCTTTCTGTATGAAAATGCAGATATAATCTCAGAATTATCTTTGCCAAGACATGCATTTATAGACATGTCTAAATGTCAAAAATGTCTGCAGATAGACTAGATTTGGGGATGCAAAATAACTATGTAAGATGTCAAACTTAGAAAAAATATTTAGCAAACATGTACCTATCTATCGTATTATTGTTAAATTCCCTACAAGTGAGAGAGTCAATTCCTAGGCAGGTTGATAAGAAGTCCAGGGTCCCTGAGGAGAAAGGGGTCTGGGGTTCTTGAGGAGGAGATAGGGGTCTGGGGTTCTCCAGAAGGAGGAAAGGACAAACTTTTTTTTTTCTCTACATTCCTTAGTCTTAGTCACATAAAACAGTCTTTTTTTTTTTTTTTTTTTCCTTTAAGCCCGGAACTGATGATTCCACACTCAGTTTAAACACTTTACTAGGGATTATATAACAACAATGCATCCTGCTTGAGGTCAGTTTCTCCTTCCTGAAAACCTTCTGACTAATCCTGATTTCTTAGAATGTATATTATGGGACTGGGTCTGGTAGGATCTTTCTATTGTTAAGTTCTAATTCTGTTATCCCAAAACGTAAATTGTGGGAGTGGGTCTGGTAAAATTTTTACAACCTCGAGACATTCTTTTGATTTATTGTAACAGCTAATTTTAAAAGTATATAACTCCCTTGCTAACACTAGCATGGGGGGCACTCTCTACCACCCTTCTGATGTCTATGTCAGAAGCTTTCTCTGTCCTTTTTCACTTTAAAAAACTCTGCTACATAAAAGTTCTTGAGTGATCAAGCTTGGTCCCTGGTCTTCTTCAGAGATCACAAATCTGACATCGTTCACCGTAAGCTATCACAAGTTATCACCATTTTAGGGATGAGGGAATTGAGGCTCAAAGTGTGTCTATAACTTAATAAAAATCATATGATACAACAGATGGCATTTTCCAAAGACAGTCACACCAATACCTGCACATGCTCTTCTATAATGCAACCTTAAGGTCAAGTCTATACCCTCTCTCCATTTTTCTGGGAAGTGTGTTAACTGCTCTAACCAACAGAGTATGGCAGAAGTGATGCTATATGGCTTCCTAGGTTACAAAGGCCATGCAGCTCCTGCTTCATTCTCTTTGGATGACAGCTAGGTACCACATATGAATTTCCACCACTCTGAGACTGTCTCACTGGAGTGGTCACATGTAGATGACCCAGTAGACAGCCATAGCTGAGTTTTCAGACAAGAGCCAACATCAACAGACAAGCATGTAAGTGTGCCATCTTAGACATCCAGCCCAGCTGAGTCTTCAGATGACTGCAACAGCCAACATACAACTTCAACAACTGCATGACAGATCTCAAGTGAGAACTTCCCATCTAGACCCTACTTAAATTTCTGACCTACAAAATCATGAGCAAAATAATTTTTTTTAAGCACTGAGGTTTGGGGCAATAACAACTGAGAAGCACAGCTAGTAAATCATAAGGCTAGGATTTGGAGCTAGTTGTGTCTGATCCAAGGGTATTATTTTTCCCAATTATATATCCCCTGGGGTATATAATTCTCATTATTTTTCACAATCAGGACATGGGATTTCAGTGGAGAGAACGTACAGCTTTGAAATCATCTTTTCTTTAGTGAACTGAGTGGTCAGATGGGTAGGTCCAATAAATACTAAGGTGCAGCAAAGGTAAAAGAAAGTACAAGGTAGAATGCTGAGACTTAACATTCATTAAACCATTAAGCTGAACCAAAAGCATAAAAGGGATCTTTAAGGCAATGGAACCTAACTCAGTCCTAATGACTTAATGGTTAGTTAGGAGAGAAAAATGTACCAGAATAAAAGGACCTTACCTTCTCCCCACTCCCCCAAAATATACTCTATTATATCTTCCAGAAATCAAGTACGGCAAGCAATTGCAAAATAGACAGCTATTTAGATTTTAGCTTCACAACAACTCCCAGAAGGGAGGGGACAGTTAATGCATGCAGAATTTAAGTGGAGGCAAGCATCTTTCTTAAAGGTGAAGCAGAGCAATTGAATTTGTTCTTGTTTGTCAATCATCACCAAACAAGATATATTGAGTATCCATGGTGTACAAAGAACCCTGAGGTAGAAAAAGAAAAAAGAAACAGAACATAATTTCTATTCCCAGAGAGCTCTGGCAAGCTCTCTAGGGATAAGACAAGCATATGTGAAGTGATGACACAATTTACTTACTTTTTGCTTAAACACATGTACTTTTCACAAAGGACCAGAGGGCATCATGACTGATATACAGAAATAATCTAACATTTGAAGGTCCAATGCAGACATTTACACCAAAACTGTAAGAGAAATTCTTTTTCTTTTTTATCTTACTTGCAAATAAAAGGACATGATTAAAGCAGTTAGGTGATTTGTTCAGTTACCCAACACAGCTGAGGTTTTTTTGGAGCCTGTCAATGTAGAATCACACATTCTATTCATTGTGCAATGAAGGTGAAGAAGGACAAAGAAGAACAGTGGACACTGAACACTAGATTCAGGACGGCTCTTGAAATGCAGAAGTAAAAGGAATCAACAACAAACAGAAAGGAGGAGGGCATCCACATTCATCCACCTGCATGTTGTTCCTGTATCACTTGATTTTCTGTAACCTCTAGTTTTTTTTTTTTTCCTGCCTTTGAGTTGAGCTAGGTTTCCCGCTTACCCTGCTAATTCCTGAGAGCAACTTTAAACGTGCTACCTTTCTGGCATCTAATGTGCCTCCAAGTAACATATGTATAAATCAAATCAAATGCTGTTTTTAAAAAATTCCTTTATGAATTTGTCTTAATTCCTTGATGAGAGCTAAGCCTAAAGAGTCTACTTCATATTCACTTTCATCTACGCTTTACAACTGTTCCCCACGTGTCCCCCCGCGATTATTAAGAAACCTAGATAATCATGCTAAGGGTTTAAAGAGAAAACTGCACCTGAACCTGAACTTGTCGGGATATTTTTTGTGACTAAGCAGGGCTTGAGCACAACATTAAAAATGGTGGAGTGATAAATATGCAATAAATATGGAGAGGATGATGTAAGGGAAAGTATATAGGTGTGGGCTGGTAGCAGAAGAAAATTAAGTCGTATAACATATTGTAATAAAATTTGTTTCTAGTAATCTTTCAAAATGATGGAATGACAGATTACCATGAAAGGTGGGAAGAATATAACTTCAGAGCGGGGTTGAGGGTACAAATATCACAATGCTTGATTACTCTTTCAATAAAATGCTATTTTTCCTAAAATTCAAAATAAAAGATAAACTTATATCAGGCACCTATCCTACCACAGGCCTTTTGCTGTGTCCCTGTATGTAATTCACATTGACAATTAACAGAGTTTGCATCAGATCAGATCAGATCAGATCAGTCGCTCAGTCGTGTCCGACTCTTTGCGACCCCATGAACCGCAGCACGCCAGGCCTCCCTGTCCATCACCAGCTCCCGGAGGTCACCCAGACTCGCATCCATCGAGTCAGTGATGCCATCCAGCCATCTCATCCTCTGTCGTCCCCTTCTCCTCCTGCCCTCAATCCCTCCCAGCATCAGAGTCTTCTCCAATGAGTCAACTCTTCGCATGAGGTGGCCAAAATACTGGAGTTTCAGCTTTAGCATCATTCCTTCCAAAGAAATTCCAGGATTGATCTCCTTCAGAATGGACTGGTTGGATCTTCTTGCAGTCCAAGGGACTCTCAAGAGTCTTCTCCAACACCACAGTTCAAAAGCATCAATTCTTCGGCGTTCAGCCTTCTTCACAGTCCAGCTCTCACATCCATACATGACCACAGGAAAGACCATAGCCTTGACTAGGCAAACCTTTGTTGGTAAAGTAATGTCTCTGCTTTTGAATATGCTATCTAGGTTGCTCATAACTTTCCTTCCAAGGAGTAAGCGTCTTTTAATTTCATGGCTGCAGTCACCATCTGCAGTGATTTTGGAGCCCAGAAAAACAAAGTCTGACACTGTTTCCACTGTTTCCCCATCTATTTCCCATGCAGTGATGGGACCAGATGCCATGATCTTCGTTTTCTGAATGTTGAGCTTTAAGCCAACCCTTTCACTCTCCACTTTCACTTTCATCAAGAGGCTTTTTAGCCCCTCTTCACTTTCTGCCATAAGAGTGGTGTCATCTGCATATCTGAGGTTATTGATATTTCTCCCGGCAATCTTGATTCCAACTTGTGTTTCTTCCAGTCCAGCATTTCTCATGATGTACTCTGCATATAAGTTAAATAAACATGGTGACAATATGCAGCCTTGACGTACTCCTTTTCCTATTTGGAACCAGTCTGTTGTTCCATGACCAGTTCTAACTGTTGCTTCCTGACCTGCATACAGATTTCTTAAGAGGCAGATCAGGTGGTCTGGTATTCCCATCTCTTTAAGAATTTTCCATAGTTTATTGTGATCCACACAGTCAAAGGCTTTGGCATAGTCAATAAAGCAGAAATAGATGTTTTTCTGGAACTCTCTTGCTTTTTCCATGATCCAGCGGATGTTGGCAATTTGATCTCTGGTTCCTCTGCCTTTTCTAAAACCAGCTTGAACATCAGAGTTTGCATAGAAATGCTATTTAAAAGCCAGAGATTCCATTGTGGGCTTACTTTCAGAGCAGGTTTAATCCTATTTTTGAAGCTCAGAGGTTTTTCCCAATGCATGATAGATAATGGAAAACCAGCAGAGAAGTCTTTTATTTATTTATTTGCTTGCACCAGGTCTTGGTTGCGGCATGTTGGATTTTGAGTTGAGGCATGCAAACTTTTAGTTGCAAGCATGTCAGATCTAGTTCCCTGACCAGGGATTGAACCTGGGACCCCCTGCATTGGGAGCACAGAGTCTTAGCCACTGGGCCACCAGGAAAGTACAGGAAAAAGTCTTGGAAAGACAATTGTGTATTGAAGACATTCTCTCATACAGTGACATCTCTCATGCAGTGACAGTTACCTTAATGGCCACCTTCCACTTTCAAGTAGTACTTAGTACTCTTTGGAAATGCTTTCTACACTTTAAAAAATAACATTATGGGAACTTTATTTTAACTATCTTTCAAAGGCATTGGAGGAAAGGGCCTAGATGTTTATGGCCTTTAACTTATTTTTTAAGGCAAATACTCTCCAGCTATGTTGATTATAAGGTACTTTTATTTTTCTTTTCAGTTCTCCATTCTAGTTTACCCTTTGGTATCAAATTGATGATGGTCAATATTAGTTAAGCAAAAATCTGTCCTATTTCTCCATATTTGCCTTTTCACCAAATTTTCACTACCTGAAAGTCATTTATATACATATACATATACATATATATATTAGCATAAAAGCACAGCTCTGGAGCCAAACTTCCTCAGTTAAATTCTCGGCTATGTCACTTACTTCGTCACAATAGATCCATAGTGTCTCTGTGCTTCAGTTTCCTTATTTGTAAAGGTGTGGATAAATATATTCTCTTATAAGATCATTTAAATGACTAAAGAGGGTAATATTTATAAAGTGCTTTGGGAAATTTCTGACACAGCATTTCTTTATACATATTAGCGATTTTAAGTATTGGGATCCAAGAGAGCAGGAAATTTTATCTGTATTGCTCACTGTTGCATCTTCAGTAGCTAAATAGTGCCTATCACATAACAGATATTCAGTACATAGTCATTGAATAAGTATATAATTTCATTTGCTTATTTTTATAATAGCAAGGGAGACTGTGCTAGGATTCTATTATTCCAGAAGAATATAAATAAAAACCTAACTAAAGGGAAAATAAATTCTGCAGCTAATTGAAAAATTAAACTTGGACTTAATGAATCCTATCCATGAAGTGGCTCTAAGAGTCCAGAGAATTTCAGGATGAGTTACAGTAATATATGTAGTTGTAGCAAATACTTATTAAGCATTTACTATAAACCAGGCATTTGATAAGCATTATCTTATTGAATGCTAGTGTGTCCTTAGAGAATAAGCTGATTTTTATCCTGATTTTACATATGAGAATTTTGAAGCTCATAAAAGCTAATTAACTTGCCCAAAGTTGTATACAGCTAATAAGTGGTAGAGTCTGGTATGCATCATAAGGATCTCAGAACCCAGTTATTCAGTTGCTCAGTCATGTCCAACTCTTTGTGACTCCATGGATTGCAGCACTCCAGGTTTCCCTGTCCTTCACCATCTCCCAGGGTTTGCTCAAACTCATGTCCATCGAGTCAGTGATGCCATCCAACCATCTCATCCTCTGTCATCCCCTTCTTTCCTTTTCCCTGCCTTCAATCTTTCCCAGCATCAGGACCTTTTCCAGTGAGTCACTTCTTCACATCAGGTGGCCAAAGTACTAGAGTTTCAGCTTCAGCATCAGTCTTTCCAATGAGTATTCAGGGTCAATTGCCTTTAGGACTGACTGGTTTTATCTCCTTTTGTCCAATGAACGTTTAAGAGTCTTCTCCAGCACCACAGTTCAGAAGCAACAATTCTTTGGTGCTCAGCCTTCTTATGTTTCAACTCTCATACCTGTACATGACTATTGGAAAAACTATAGCTTTGACTATATGGACCTTTGTCAGACTCCAGAGCACAAGTTTTTAACCACTTCACTATGTGCTATTATATTTATTCAATAATCGATGTGTGGGGAATCTAAAATATGTCACACTCTATTTTGAGAAAAATGTGCAGAGAAAAACATGGTGAAGGAAGAGTTCCCAGGTCAAAAGAGCAGAGCTGCAATGGGACAATTAAAGGAGAGAGTGAGCACCTTAGTAACTAATATAAAGGGATGTGTACACTAAACAGAATGATGAATATTGAGATATTTCCACAAAAGCTGGACTATAAAGCCAGCGATTAGAAACAGAGGGAAAAAGTGGTCAGTCACAGGTCTGAAAACAAACAGCAAGGTGCCCCTGAGTGAATCTTGCGACCTGTCTCTGGCTTTTCCTTTCCCCTCTGGCTTGTTATCTATGAAAGGATGACAGGAGCCCACAGGATGCTAGCCTGCCCTCTACACAGAGCACACTCTTTGTTCACGATTCCTAATCCTGCATAGACTGCGGTCCCTTACTATGATACATCATTAAATATTGAGGCAGGAAATAGATGGGCCTCAGGCTAAGCAGCCAGAGGTCATCCCCTGTGGACAGATACTCCGACGTAGCAGGAGCGAGAGAAGAGCTGAGCCCTGCTTAGATAAAAGGCCATTTACTTCTCATTTTTGAAGTCAAGGAGACCTTCCTGACTACACTTGCACAGAAAGACTTCTTGGAGGTCAAAAGGAGGGGGTGGGTGCCAACCCATAGTAAGAGATGTCTTGGATGCAGACAGGTGGTATGAAAGAAAGAAGAAAACTCCTTAAGTATATCCAAGGTTACCTGAAAGTGAATGCCATTAGCTCTCAGACTCTATTGGAAATCTGGACTTTTTCAAGCCTATTAAAACACAAAACTACATGCTTCAACATGGTTAAACCTTGAAAACATTATGCTAAGTAAAAGAAACTGGGCACAAAAGGTCACATATGCTATGATTCCATTTATATAAATAGTCCAGAATAGGAACACTCACAGAGACAGAAAGCAAATGGGTTGTTTCCAGGGGCTGTGGGCAAGAGGGAAGCTGGGAAAGGGTACAGGGTTTCTTTCTGGGCTGATGAAAATATTCAGGGATTAACTGGTGATGTCGATTGTGCAACATTGTGAATGTGCCAAGAGCCAATCAACATACACTTTAAAATGGTTAATATGATGAGCTTTATGTTATGTGAATTTTATCTCAATTTTTAAAAGACACAAAAAAATTACTAAAGGGATCTTTGGCCCACAGAAATCCTTTTTAACTTCAATTCCAAAGCCTCAGGACATTCATCTGAAATCAAACTACTCTGAAAGTTGCCAACATTTACTCTTTTAGAGATCAAGAAATGGAAGTAGAGAAAATGGAACAGTTTGCTTCTAAAATAAGAGGTCAACCTCTTCTAATAAAACAATTATAATAAAGAAAAAAACCCTGGGCTACTTTTTCCCAAATTGCTCCCAGCAGAACTGCTCTAAGACATGGTATGTCTTCATTTTCATAAAATATTGAAAAATACTTTAAGAACACTAATTTTAGATGGCACAATGTTATTTTAAATTCCTGAGTAGTTATTAATGCCCATAAAATAGCCAATATTTATTTATAGCACATAAAACAAAGAAAAGGAATTTGTTACTTAAAATACTTTTCCAAAAAATTTATCATTATTTACTCATTTCAAATAGCTTGGTCTTCCCTCTACTTCTACATAAATCAAGCTCTTGCCAATTTTTTCTAACTCTCCCTCCATCCTTCCATCCATTCCACTCTTTAAAGTACTTTGCAATCCCTGCCCTTACTCTGAGCACCCAAGTATGTCTTCCCCATGTCTATAATACCATAGAGTAAGGAAGCAAAAGAAGCAAAGAAAAGGTGAAGCTCATAAAGTAGAGAGACAAGATAAAGGATAGGAAATGTGTTGGAGATTATGAGGCTCACGTTTAGAGCTTGTTGGCTAAAGAAAGCCAGTTGTACAGCACTGTTAGTCAATGCCGCTCGCAGGCTGCCGTTCCAGAATGGTGTCAGGGTGTGGGTTAAGGTCATAAGCTTGGGTTCAGACAGTCCTAGGTTTGAATCCAACTCTTTATGAGCATGGTAAGGTTTTCTTCTACTTTGAGTCTCAGTTAACGCATATGTAAAACGGGGTTAACAATATCTATTTCCATGGTGAGTAAATAAGATTATGTCAGCAAATCACTTAGCACTGACTAGAGTTCAAACTAAACTTTGAGTATCACCAATAGTAAAGTGAACCCCATTTCACTACTATCAACATTATGTACCTTACTTATCTACCAACATCGTTCAAGGACATATTGGATTGTTTGGCTTTTATATTAATATCTATTATATTGAGCATTCAACAAGCATTCCAATGGCTTTTTTGGCCATTTATAGTTTATTTCCCCCATCCTAATCATTCATTTCTTATTTACTTAAAGGACTTTTACATTTATCCCCTCTCCATCTCATATAGCATCATTCCTTCTCCCTTTCTGTGACCTTTCAATATTCTACCCTTTGCTATTAAGCAGACTGATTTCAAGGGCTTCTCCGGTGACTCAGCAGGTAGAGAATCAGCCTGCAATGTAGGAGACATAGGAGATGTGGGTTAGATCCCTGGGTCACGAAGATCCCCTAGAGAAGGACATGTCAACACACTTGAGTATTCTTGCCTAGAAAATCCTTCAGACAGAGGAGCCTGGTGGGTTACAGGCCATAGGGTCGCAGTCAGACACGACTGAGCACAGCACGGCACAGACTGATCTCAACTTGGTTCAGTTTAGTTCAGTTCAGTCGCTCGGTCGTGTCCGACTCTTCATGACCCCATGGACCACAGCACGCCAGGCCTCCCTGTCCATCACCAACTCCCAGAGTTTACTCAAACTCATCTCCACTGAGTCGATGATGCCATCCAATCATCTCATCCTCTCTTGTCCCCTACTCCTCCCGCCCAATCATCTCATCCTCTGTTGTCCCCTTCTCCTCCTGCCCTCAATCTTTCCCAGCATCAGTGTCTTTTCCAATGAGTCAGCTCTTCGCATCAGGTGGCCAAAGTATTGGAGTTTCAGCTTCAATATCTGCCCTTCCAATGGTTGCTGCACTGCAATTCCAAACCATATTAATGAGCCAAATATTAGTCAACTGAATAACTGAAGAGGACAGCTCTTCCACTTCCATTTGCCTTTTAGAAGAGACTAATAAGTTGATTCACAGCCCATGGCTCAGGGATGAATCCAAAGAGTTTATTCCCAGCAGGCAAGGCATGTGCCTTCTGTGTAACAGCTGTCTCTTTGTGCTATAACTTCAAACACAGTATTGTGCTAAAACAGCAAGTAATGCAATAAAAATGGGACAATTTGGCTTCCCCCTGTGCACTGGGATATGTGAATAGGAAAAATAAAGAAAAAAAAAATCTGATTTTTTTCATCAGTGAAATGGAGACACTGACCAAAAAAACAGCTGGGGTAGTGGTAAGGTCTGGGAAATGATCTTTCCATTTCTCCTTTGCTAAAGAGAAACCCCAGTTATTCTCTGGCTTGCTTTCTGATGTTTTGCCAATACCATCAGATTCTCTGTAACAAAGAAAAGAGACACTGACAGCTGTGCCCAGCACAGAAACCACCAAACTGTAGAGCCTGTCACATGGCATCAAGCCAAAGGAAGATATCAAGAAGATCCAAACACAACTCACATGTATCAGCGTGTTTGAGAGAAACAGAGGGCAGGGCATGTGGGAGCACCGTGGGCTCTATGATACATTTCTTGTCTCCAAAAACATGAGATTCACAGGATTTCCACGAATGCGCTAGAAGAATTGATCCAGTAAAAGAGTATATCACTATGCCTGGTATCAGATGAGGTTCAGGGCAAAAAAGAAAATAATGCTTTTCGGGTAATTTCCGCACAGTGCTTCTCCACATCTAGCATTCAAATGATCTTCATGCTAACCTTCTGAATTAGGGAGCACTTTTTAGTATATAGAAACCAATTTCAAATTAGCTCACACAATAAAGAGAACTTATTAGCCGATCTGGGTTCATGAATATTAGATACCCTAGTGGACTCTCCTGTCACATTTACATGATTTTCTCCTCAGATAGAATTCCTCATCTTAGCAGGTGAAGTCGATTAAAAGAGAAGGAAAACCTTGAGGTTTTCCCATTGTCAATTCCTTCCATTTGATTGTTGTCAGCAAATAATCACCATTTCTCATGTGTCCTCAAAATTTCCTATCTCCACAATGGCCAACCAAGTATTAAAGATCCTTGCTGAAAGGGAAGGAGGAGAAGAAAGGTGAAAAGGTGATAGAAGAAAGAGATTATGGATGAAATGAGAAAATACATGGATGCTCCGGTTGCTCCATTTCCTCTGTAAACATAACAATAGATTAGATTCCATTACTCAACAAGTACATGTTCATCTGTACTGTTTCATATGGTAGCCACCAGCTATATGTGCTCATTTCAATTTAAGTGAAAATTAAGCAAAATGTAAAATTTAGTTCCTCAATTGCACAAGTCACATTTCAAGTGGACAACAGCCACATGTGGCCAGTGGCTACCTTACTAGACAACATGAATATAGACTATTTCCACCATCACAGAAGGTTCAACTGGCTAGTGATCTATATTTTTAAGGCTTAGTCTGGCAAGCAAAATAATGAGACATACTATTCATACCAGAAAAAATTTAGAATTCAGAAGTGAAAAGCAAAAGGAGAAAGTAAACTTTCTGATGGGAGAGGGTAGTGAATACTGCACCAACAGGGTCTTAAGGACAGGAAACAGATCAGCTTTTCATGGATAAATCTTTCTATACTAGAAAGAAGTATGAGACAAGGTTAGAACTGGGGAGTGAGGAAATGGGATCTGTAACACAGGGCCCAGGAGACACACAGAGTCAAAGTTTAATCTCAGACTTGGGGATCAGAGATATGCCACTCAAGGTGAGGGACTGTCATCTGCCTAAGAAAGGTTGTTTGTTTTTTGTTTTTTTTTTTTAATGGAACTGAAATAAAATATACTGTAAATTGGCTAATTGATCAGGTTGCTCTATCAGCTTCATTTCTTAAGGCAAATATTAGGGCTTGCGAATTTTACTACGAATTAAGTGCCAAAGAACACATTTTCTCTTAAATTTCTTAATTTGAGTAGGCAGACAGTTCACAGATATAATCGTGATCTTATGCTGGCTTGCTTGCTAAGGTGGAAGTGATAAGATAGTTTTTATATCCTATATTTAGCATGAAATGTGACACCAGATGTCACTAAGTGTACATAACTTGAAATTTTAGTAAATCTAAAACTCTGTGATCCGAAACAAAATTTGTTCTCTCTAACCTTCCAGACAGATTATTAGTACATTGACCTGGTATAAGAAAGTCTTATGATTCTTGAAACACCAACTAAAAATGAGGATGAAAGTCAATATTTTCACTATTTTTTGCAACTATGGAATGACCTATAAAAGAAAGTAGAGGAAATCCTTAACTTTAAAAGATAAATGTTTCTAATGTCCTTGACAGACATCTTTAAATGTCAATGTTTAAAATGAATACATTTTTACTTCTACAATAATATACTCATTATGGAGAAAAACAAAATATAAAAAAGCAGGTGGAATTGGGATAAATATTTGAACATATTTGTACAACTTATATATGAATACAACCCCTATGGACATTTTGATATTTGGGGGGTTTTGTTAGTTGCCAATTGTAGCTTAAACAAGTGTGTTTTGTCATACATTTAGATTTAGGATTATTTTTTAAAAGCTGTCAATATAAAAAACTTTGTTTATAACATTTTGTGTGATATAATTTACCTAGCCATTCTCCTTATATTGTTTTTAACTTTTGGATCATCATAAATACAAGACAACAAATATTTTCGGACATTATTACACAGAGGGTTGAGATTTTAGTGGTTTTGTGTTCACGCACTAATGTTAGATCCCAGTATTGAACACATGAGTCTCTAGTTTCCCATCTGTAGGATCTTGGAAAGCTGCTAAAACTCTCTGTACCTCAGTTTCCTTATTTGTAAGACTGAATTCATTCTGTGTGTAAAAAGAGATGATAATAGCTCATTCTCTTAATAAATAATATTCTCTCCATAAGATGGATTCCCAGAACTGAAATTACTGTATCAAAGCTACAACAGGTTTCAAGTCTATTATGAAGTCTTGCCAAACACACTTTTTAAAAGATTTATGTCAATGGTTATGTTACCAGTCATTTCTAAGCATGCCTATGTGCTATTCAGTCACCAGCCCTAATTTTAAGTAAGTAAACAGGCAAACAACAGGTTTTCTTCAGCCAAAATAGAAAATAAAGTTCTACCAAAAAAAAAAAAGTCAAAGTTAGCATCTTGCTCTAAAACACCTGGAAGGAAATAATCAGGGCATCTATTTTTTAATATTTGCACTCCTTTTTCAGAGGCCTTTATTTTTTAATGACATTCTCAGTGGGGAAAACAATGTCCTGCCAGCAAATGGAATATTGCTGTTTGTAAGTAAAAGTAACAGTATTCAGGGGACTTAGAAGGGCTGAATGGAAATGATAAACATCAAATGATAATAAGAGGCTCATCTTTCTCCTGTGTTGCAGCTAAATAAAGCTTTACAGTAGATCCCAGTTGAGGAAATGTGCTGGCAGGTTTTGACTATCCAGAATTTCTATCACATTTCCCAAGGTTAAATTCGCTGCCTTGAGGCAGCTGCTCAAAATGATAAAGGGGACACTGTAGGACAGTGGTGCTCTTTGTAATGTTAATAACCCTTGATTCTGATATCTGATGCAACTCTGGGGAAATCTGCCAGTTCCAGACAGTTTAAAATCTAACTCAGTTAAGTACACATTATTGCAAAAAAAAAAAGTTGTTTTTTTTTTTTAATTTGGCAAGAGCAGGAAGATAATTTGAGCATTCCACATATTTAGATACTTTCTTTATTTATAACACTGAATTGAATTTCCACAGGATAACATGTTGTGATATAAAATTAATGTGTTTTTTTCCTACAAAAGCAGATGGTATTTTATTTCAGAATTCACATATATTTACGTGCTTATTGAATTCATTTTTATGGTATAAAGCTAACCAGGGTAGTGATCTTTTACCATACTTTTTACTTATTTATTTATTTAAGATTTATGCCCCATCTGGCTTCATAGGGGCATGAGAACATCTGCAGATGAATGCAGAGGTAAAGCAAGACATAAAGCCATCGTTAAGTTTAATTGAAAAGAGCAGAAGGAATGAGCACATTCAGAACCGGAATGAATGCAAGTACTGCTTTGGGTAAAAAAACTGAGTCCTCTATATTTTCTCATTGCTAATTTTTAAAAATGTATATATGTGTATATACATACAGAATCATTGTAATAGATCACCAGCCATTCCCCTGTTTTTAAATAGGAAGCATAAGATAATTCCACGTAAAGAAGAATTGAATGCGATGGAGATCTAGGGTATCATAGGAGCCAAGAAGAGAGGCAAAGAAAAGAAGAAAGACGCCACAAGGAAAGGTTCTAACGGAACGTGCCTCTTATGGGGATGACCTGCGCTGTGACTGGTTTGAAAAAGGCGATAATGAATAAAATGAAGTCGTTCTCATGTGATAAGTTTTGGCAAATAGCAAGTGCTTCCCAAGTCATCAGATCAGATCAGATCAGTCGCTCAGTCGTGTCCGACTCTTTGCGACCCCATGAACCGCAGCACGCCAGGCCTCCCTGTCCATCACCAACTCCCGGAGGTCACTCAGACTCGCATCCATCGAGTCAGTGATGCCATCCAGCCATCTCATCCTCTGTCGTCCCCTTCTCCTCCTGCCCTCAATCCCTCCCAGCATCAGAGTCTTCTCCAATGAGTCAACTCTTCGCATGAGGTGGCCAAAATACTGGAGTTTCAGCTTTAGCATCATTCCTTCTAAAGAAATTCCAGGATTGATCTCCTTCAGAATGGACTGGTTGGATCTTCTTGCAGTCCAGGGGACTCTCAAGAGTCTTCTCCAACACCACAGTTCAAAAGCATCAATTCTTCGGCGTTCAGCCTTCTTCACAGTCCAGCTCTCACATCCATACATGACCACAGGAAAGACCATAGCCTTGACTAGGCGAACCTTTGTTGGTAAAGTAATGTCTCTGCTTTTGAATATGCTATCTAGGTTGCTCATAACTTTCCTTCCAAGGAGTAAGCGTCTTTTAATTTCATGACTGCAGTCACCATCTGCAGTGATTTTGGAGCCCAGAAAAACAAAGTCTGACACTGTTTCCACTGTTTCCCCATCTATTTCCCATGCAGTGATGGGACCAGATGCCATGATCTTCGTTTTCTGAATGTTGAGCTTTAAGCCAACCCTTTCACTCTCCACTTTCACTTTCATCAAGAGGCTTTTTAGCCCCTCTTCACTTTCTGCCATAAGAGTGGTGTCATCTGCATATCTGAGGTTATTGATATTTCTCCCGGCAATCTTGATTCCAACTTGTGTTTCTTCCAGTCCAGCATTTCTCATGATGTACTCTGCATATAAGTTAAATAAACATGGTGACAATATGCAGCCTTGACGTACTCCTTTTCCTATTTGGAACCAGTCTGTTGTTCCATGACCAGTTCTAACTGTTGCTTCCTGACCTGCATACAGACTTCTCAACAGGCAGATCAGGTGGTAAAGAACCCACCTGCCAATGCAGGAGACTAAGAGACGTGGGTTCAATCCCTAGGTTGGGAAGATCCCCTGGAGGAGGACATGGTAACTCACTCCAGTATTCTTGCCTGGAGAATCCCATGGACAGAGGAGCCTGGCGGGCTACAGTCCACGGGGTCACAAAGAGTCAGACACTACTGAAGCAACTTAGCAAGTGTTAATCAAATGTTGAAAGTAAATAAAAATGGGTACTTTCACATGTTATCATCTTAACACAATGATGGACTTGGACTTCTTTTTGAAGACATTAAGTTACCCAAGTAATAATATGCTTAACCACCATTTTAAAGAAGGCATTTTTGCATTATTAAATTCACTATCACATTAATTAATAAGTGTTGAAGACAAGAAAAGCATAATTTATATTCAAGAAAAACATCATAATTGATATTCTGATGGTCTAACATTTAGGATAGAGTTTGGAGAAAGCTGGAGAAGTTGATTTAAAAAAATAACAATATTGACGTTCTCAAATATCAACTCCCTTAGTAAACAATAGGATAATTTTCTCCTTCAGACAATAGAACCACATACCAGAGGCTCATGCATTCAGTTATTAATTCATGGAAAGCATTTCTCTATTCTGTATATATCCTAAGCCATGGCTGCCATCTATTTGTGACCCCACCACCTGTGCATATGGGCAGTGTTGAATTTTCCTTTCTAAACTACAGCCATTCTAGCCATTTCGGTTATGTTTCCAGTAGTCCAATAAAATGACATTAGAAGATTTCAAGCATAAATTGCTACTGATGCAGAAAGAAAGATGTTAAAACTAGAATACTTGTGATCCAGCAACAGCAAAATTACAAGCCGTATTTTAAAAGTTAGTCAGAGCTGGAAGGTAACATGAAGTTAACCTGGCTGTGTTCATCCCTCTTGCATGGGTCACTGCAGTGGGAGAGTGAGTTGCTGAAGGTCATGAAAAAAAAAATGAAACAGGAATGCTGGATGTACATTGGAGTTAGGTATCCCATCTGCCTGTTACCCTAACCTTCAGGTTCTGCCTTTCCCCATCTCTAGGATTCTCTCAGGGATAAAAGGCTACGCCAAAGCCTTTGACTGTGTGGATCACAATAAACTGTGGAAAATTCTGAAAGAGATGGGAATACCAGACCACCTGACCTGCCTCCTGAGAAATCTGTATGCAGGATGAGAAACAACAGTTAGAACCGGACATGGAACGACAGACTTGTTCCAAATTGGGAAAGGAGTACATCAAAACTGTATATTGTCACCCTGCTTAATTAACTTATATGCAGAGTACATCATGCAAATTGCCAGACTGGATGAAGCACAGTCTGGAATAAAGATTGCTGGGAGAAATATCAATAACCTCAGACACACAGATGACACCAACCTTATGGCAGAAAGTGAAGAGGAACTAAAAAGCCTCTTGATGAAAGTGAAAGAAGACAGTAAAAAAGTTGGCTTAAAGCTCAACATTCAGAAAACAAAGATCATGGCATCCTGTCCCATCACTTCATGGCAAATAGATGGGGAAACAATGTAAACAGTGACAGACTTTATTTTCTTGGCCTCCAAAATCACTGCAGATGGTGACTGCAACCATGAAATTAAAAGACACTTGCTCCTTGGAAGGAAAGCTATGACCAACCTAGGCAGCATGTTCAAAAGCAGAGACATTACTTTGCCAACAAAGGTTCATCTAGTCAAGGCTATGGTTTTTCCAGTGGTCATGTATGGATGTGAGAGTTGGACTGTGAAGAAGGCTGAGCACCAAAGAATTGATGCTTTTGAACTGCGGTGTCGGAGAAGATTCTTGAGAGTCCCTTGGACAACAAAGAAATCAAACCAATCCATCCTAAAGGAAATCAATCCTGAATATTCACTGAAGGGACTGATGCTGAAGCTGAAGCTCCAATACTTTGGCCACCTGGTGTGAAGAACTGGCTCACTGGAAAAGCCCCTGATGCTGAAGCGACTTAGCAGCAGCTGCAGTAGCAGCAGCAGCTAGGAAAGACTGAAGGCAGGAGAAGGGGACGACAGAGAATGAGATGATTGGATGGCCTCATCAACTTGACAGATATTAATTAGTTTGAGCCAGCTCCTGGAGTTGGTGATGGACAGGGAAGCTTGGCATGCTGCAGGCCATGGGGTTGCAACTAAACTGAACTGAACTGATATAAGGTCTAGATTTACAAACTCCTGATTATCTTTTCCCCATAATGTTAGAGAATACTAAATATGGGATGGATCAGACAAGTCCATGCTCATATTCTGAATGACTCTAAAGACTTCTTTCTTAGCTTCAGCTGTACATGCTGGGAAAAGAGCTGTTGTACAAGCTGGCTTATTTGGGAAGTGATCACGGGAAGTGTGGCACTAGTGGTTAAGAACCCACTTGCCAATGCAGGAGACATAAGAGACGCTGGATCAGTCCCTGGGTCAGGAAGATCCCCTGGAGGATGGTATGGCAACCCGCTCCAGTATTCTTGTCTGGAGAATTGCATAGACAGAGGAGTCCGCAAGACTACAGTCCACAGGCTCACAAAGAGTTAGACATGACAGAGCGACTTAGCATGCATGGGAAGCAGACATCAGGACAAGCAAGAATGAAATAAAGGAGAAAGGCATTTTTCCTTGTAAAAAAGTGCATTATCAAGTTGGCTATGATGATACCACTGGACCCTTTGGACAGTGTATTCCCTGGAGATATGAAAGAAAAAGTATCCATTGACTCCTGCTCTCTGATTTTGAGTCATCTATATCATGAGAAATGCTGGACTGGAAGAAACACAAGTTGGAATCAAGATTGCTGGGAGAAATATCAATAACCTCAGATATGCAGATGACACCACCCTTATGGCAGAAAGTGAAGAGGAACTCAAAAGCCTCTTGATGAAAGTGAAAGTGGAGAGTGAAAAGGTTGGCTTAAAGCTCAACATTCAGAAAACAAAGATCATGGCATCTGGTCCCATCACTACATGGGAAATAGATGGAGAAACAGTGGAAACAGTGTCAGACTTTATTTTTCTGGGCTCCAAAATCACTGCAGATGGTGACTGCAGCCATGAAATTAAAAGACACTTACTCCTTGGAAGGAAAGTTATGACCAACCTAGATAGCATATTCAAAAGCAGAGACATCACTTTGCCAACAAAGGTTCGCCTGCTGCTGCTGCTGCTAAGTTGCTTCAGTCGTGTCCGACTCTGTGCGACCCCATAGACGGCAGCCCATCAGGCGCCTAGTCAAGGCTATGGTCTTCCCTGTGGTCATGTATGGATGTGAGAGCTGGACTGTGAAGAAGGCTGAGCGCCGAAGAATTGATGCTTTTGAACTGTGGTGTTGGAGAAGACTCTTGAGAGTCCCTTGGACTGCAAGGAGATGCAACCGGTCCATTCTGAAGGAGATCAGCCCTGGGATTTCTCTGGAGGGAATGATGCTAAAGCTGAAACTCCAGTATTTTGGCCACCTCATACGAAGAGTTGACTCATTGGAGAAGACTCTGATGCTGGGAGGGATTGGGGGCAGGAGGAGAAGGGGACGACAGAGGATGAGATGGCTGGATGGCATCACTGACTCGATGAATGTGAGCCTGAGTGACCTCAGAGAGCTGGTGATGGATAGGGAGGCCTGGCGTGCTGCAGTTCATGGGGTCGCAAAGAGTCGGACACGACTGAGCGACTGATCTGATCTGATCTGATCTGATAGGCTTTTAGTACTTTTCCACAATGCCACGTCCGCCCAACAGCTCCTATAGATATCCTCTGCTATGGAGAGAGACTAGGAGAAAATAATAGCTAAGAACTAAAGAATTAAGTAATAAAAGGAATTAATTAAGAATGATAGAGATATATAGAAAAATATTCCAGATGTACATATTATATAATTTAGTACTCAGATATATATTATGTCAATTTACTGATGAAATAACTCACATCTTGACATTTTAAAGGGATTTCTCATGACCACAAGGTCAATAGGTGATGAAGTAATCATTTTATTATTAAATTGGTAAAGTCAATGATCAGTTTCTTCACTGATTCATGAAAAATACTATACAATCTTAAACACACACTCTCTAACTTTCCTTCCTACAGTCTTATTGATAATTATATAGTGTCATTTTTCCCAGTGTCTTTAGATAAGTATTCTTGTTTTATTTAACATAGCTTTTCTCATCCTATTACCTATGAAAGGGGCTAGTAATAATGATAGTAATAAATAACATTAATTGAGCTTTTATTAGATCTAGACAATGTTCTAACCTAAGGTATTTACACACATTGACTGATTTCATATTTTATTTTAATTTTCACTTCAACTCTATATAGTTTTACTATAGCTTCATTATATTTCTTTCGTATATTAGAAAACTGAGGCACAAAGGAGTTAAGTGATCTGCCCAAGATTAGCCAGGAAGGCTGATTCTGTAGTGTCTTGCCCACTGCCCTGCCCTGCCCAGCCTCATATTATGCCTGTCTGTACCGTTCAAAGCAATCCAGTCATGAGACATTCAGTCAGAGATTGAGGGAAAGTTACGGTGTTTTCTGGCTGAATTCCTGTCCAAAACTATTTAATTCTTACCTCTGCATGATTATAAATTAATTCTGGAAGCATAAACTTTCAGCACTACTTTTTGAGCTCCTGTTCTATGCTAAGTGTTTTAATACAACACCTCGTTTCATCTTCTCAGCAGGCTTAGCAGGTAGGATTTAGTTAAGGGATAAATTCTGAGGCTCAGAGACATTCAGTAACTTACCAAAGGTCACAAAGTTGCAGTGACAGATATTACTAAATTAAAATTCTGGCTGAGACTTCAAAGCCCATGCTTTTTACACAATTCAATCATGCCCTCTGTAGTCCAAATAAGTAAAAAATATTTGTGGGAAGGATGGCTTTATACAAACATCAAACATGGAGTAAGATTCTGCAAAGTACAATGATTTGGGTTTTGTTTTGTTGGTTTGTTTTTGTTTTTGTTTTTTGGTCTTTCCAATCATATCTAGCAGTTTCTAGAAGGATTGTTTTTTTTACAGTGACAGTTTTGACCAAAAGCTACACAAAGAGTAAGATGCAACTTAGCAACTAAATAACAACAACCTATGTATCAAATCATGTATCAATTCATTATGTTGTGCACCTAAAAACTAACACAACATTGTATGCCAATTACATCTAAATTTTTAAAGCTACCTGTACAAATACATGCAATGGTATTTACACAGTTTTATTTTCATTAATTTAAGTACCACTCCTTCAAAAGGTGATTTGATTTATTTCTTAGCCAGTCTACATATCTGGAACATCTTCTCAGTGTCCCCACTGAAGGCTGAGGAAAGTAATATTCAAGGACTGAAGAGACTTTCCAGGAGGGACAGACAGAAATTAAACTGATACTGATAAGACCAGGAGTCAAGTGGAATAAGGAAAACCAGTGGGAGACGGTGACTTTTTTCCCTGAACAAAAGTATAGGAAGGAGTCTGTGGAACTGCATATAAAAAATGAGGCTATCAATGCTACTTAAATCATAGGTTCGATATGAAAATTAAATAGCAACATATCATAATGAAAAATACTTGGGCAATGGAAAGTGAGATGAGAGGTGGGCAGGGCTCTAATTATGATCAAGGTGATGGTGATGATGATGGTGATAATGACGACAACACTGATGATCATGACAAGGACGGAGGTTAAAGAACTTGAAACTTTGTGGAGCAGCTGCTGACGTAAGTGCTACGTGGCTTCAGTTCAGTTCAGTCAGTAGTGTCCGACTCTGCGACGCCATCATCATCACCATCACCTTGACTATAATTAGAACCCTGCCCACCTCCCATCTCACTTTCCATTGCCTCAGAATTTTTCATAGCCTTATAATATGACATCATTTCTACTGTGAGCAAAAATTGGTGGAAATATCATAAACTTTGCAGACTTTGGTAAAGTTACATAGATTCTAACGATGAAACTTATTTCTTGATAGAATATTGAAATCTGCAAAGTACTTGTACAGGTTGACACATAGTAATTGTGCAATAGATGGCTCCTTAAGATAACATAATAATACAAGGTGGTACAGAGTTTATCAAGTTTATCATTCAGTCATGTCTGACTCTTTGCAACCCCATGGATTGTAGCCCATCAGACTTCTCCGTCCATAGAATTTTCCAGGTGAAAATATTGGAGTAGGTACCTGTTGTCTTCTCCAGGAGATCTTCCCAACCCAGGGACTGAAGCTGTCTCCTGTATTGCAGGCAGATTCTTTACCGCCTGAGCCACCAGGGAAGCCCTTATCAAGTGGTGTCCCAGCTATAAATATGTGGCACTGCGAAACTAGGATAATTCGAGGAGAGTTTAACAAAGACAATATTTTAAAACATAAAAAAAGAAGATATAGAACCCATGGAAGATATGACAGTACCCTACGGTCAAAACAGGGTAAAAAGAGGGGCAGGGTTGCTCAAAATTGACAAGGTTGTATGCTGAGAGCCATTCTATGGTAGCTGAGAACTTCAGCTGTAAGAGAGAACAAGCCTGCAGTGAATTGCAGTGACAATCGGGGAGGTTATACACCCCAAGCTCACTCTCCACCCTCCTTCTTTCCATGTATATAGTCTACATGTCATCCTCTCATGGCACAAGATAAGAAGGAAAAAAATAGAAAGTAGATCTGAAGAGGTAAGCAGAAAATGTTTCACCGAGGGCGTATTTAAGCAGGTTAGCTTCTGTATACTTGTATAGAAACATACAAATATATACATGCTTACTAGCGATGTAGGCATAAAGTTTTCTTCTGTTACATCGAACATGACAACAGGTTTCCTTTAGCTTAACAGTCAAATAATGAGTTCGTATATTTATTTTTCATATTGGTAATACCTTGATGGCAAGGGCCGAATTCCGTTTTGTATCTCAGTCCTCACTGTCATTCGATATGTACTAGTTCAGTGTACTTACTTCATGAATGCTTAATGTACTGCATTGAGTTAAATGTTTGTTGGAGGCTACACTTTTATTGGGTTTCCCTGGTGTCAGACAGTAAAGACTCCGTCTGCAATCGACCTGGGTTCGATCCATGGGTTGGGAAGATCCATTGGAGAAGGGAAAGGCTTCCCACTGCAGCATTCTTGCCTGGAGGATTTCATGGACAGAGGAGCCTGGCAGGCTGCACTTTCATTAAATAAGTAATCTCACTTACATAGGATTTTGACTTTACATCTGAAAATAATTTTGTAGGAAAGAGTAAAGTTTTTAGTCAAGGTCACAGAGCCAAAGAGCCATAATAATGTATAAGAGCCAGGGTCCCATTTTCTGAACCTGTCTTTTTCTAATATGCCGTTCTCTACATACAAATTCTCTTTACACGTGCACTTGACAACTCCATCCATTCAGCACCCTGGACAGTGCTTGGCACATGGAAACAGAAACAGTTTTTCATTTATTTGCTTTGCCTTTTACAGTTGTGATCTCTGATCCTAAAACAGTACTAGGAATACAGTGGGTGCTCTATAATGGTTTGTTGAAGCAGTAAAATAATGAGGAGAGAGAGAATAAAGAAGATTTTCCCAAGCAAACAGTGTATTATTTTTTGCTAATCATGAATCTTTTCTCTTAGGTACCTTATGGATACCCTGCACATATAGACGGAAAGTTCATTGCATTGGCAACCACGTACTTGGGCAACATTAAGTGTTAGGGATATTCTCTATCAGCCAATTTCTTGATGATGGAAAAGGAAAGGAAATCTCAAGTAGAATTTTCTGTAAAAAGACCAGTCATTTTTCTGCGTTCTCCTTTCAGGACATTAAAATACTATTCCCTTTTTAAATACCAAAAAAGTATTTCATATAAAGGCTCATTCTGGGCTAATCTCTGAATCTATGGGTGGAATAACTGAATCTGGCTTTTCTCTCAATGAAAAAATTATTAATGGGAGAGCTTTAGAAATCATTTCCTTGTGAAATATAAATCTGTTTCTTTGAATAAAACATTCTGACAGGCAGCCTAGAAAGTACTAATACAAGGTAACAATCTACTTACATTACTGAACTTTATTAGACTGTGAGAAAAACAGCATAAAATTCTATTACGGCACATCAGAAAGGCCGGGCTCTGCCCAGGCCTTTGTACTTCTTTTACAAAAATACTCATAAATCATTTAAAATCATTGATCATATCCTACACCTCTCTTTCTGCCACAGTTCAGATGGAAGCTGTGTTATACTCTAAATGACTTTGCTTCTCGGATGTAAAACAGAATTTATGTTTACTATTCTTCTTCAGACACCCACACTTTCCTTCTGCAAGATAAAGCTTATAACTGCTTTAAATCATCCGTTTTCTTCATGTGATTACTGAAAGAATGGCAGATTTACAGGCATGAGACCATCTGCACCAAGAAAAGATGATTTTTTTTCCTAATAGAAGAGATGGCATCGCTTTATTGTCACATTTATAATCTTGCTTATCTGCACGCAAGAATCCTCCAGGTTTGACCTGTAGGGATCTCCCCTTTGAGTCCAATGAAACATACTCACGTTTATGTTAAATGAATGTTTCTCAGCTTCTCAGCACTAATGACATTTCAGTGATGAACAATTTGATAATTCTTTGTTGCCGGGCATGGCACATGTGGGGCAGTGAGAATAGCAGTGTGGGATGTTTAGCAACATCTCTGACTTTTACACAGTAGATGCCAGAAGCACACCACACCCCCAACCTGTTGTGAAAACAAAAATGTCAAATGCTGTATTGCAAAATCACCCCTAAGCTGAGAACCACTGTGAAAACATTCCACACCCGCTCAGTAAACTAAGGGGAAAATTAAAGTGAAGGTAAACCTACTAAAGATCCAAAAGAATTCATACATCCATTCACATACCGTTCATTCATTCAGCAACTCTTTCCTTGAGTGGCTTTTTCCGGACCATTTGGATGTTCAGCAGATCTTCCCCATAGTAAATAACATCCTCATATAGAGCTCATCTTAGTTATTTAAAGGGTGTAATTATGTACAAAGTCCTAGAAAAGACTTGATTGGCAAGTCTATGAGAGAGTGAAAAATAGAATAAATTTGAATCTTGATTTGGAACTCATGGATTCTGGAAAAAGTAGTCTCAGCACTTGTACTCACCAAGATTTTACTTTGAATTGGAGTGACCAGAAGACATAGTGCAACAATGAATTTAAGAGTGTTAATACCTCATAAGGTACGTAATGCTTCAAGTGCCAAATCTCCAACAAAACACTGCATTTTAGCAGAGACAGACGAGCACAAGAGACAGATGAGCATATATTTTAAGAAATTTGAAGTAAATCATGTAGCCAATACACAATAAAACCTAGATTAGAGGTATTTTTTCATTTGCTTGATACTTTATAATTTCAAGTTCTTCTATGAGTATATTTCCTTTATCATTAGAAAAAAAAAATCAATGAGCTTTATAAAGTTCATTAGACTGCTGGCTCCTCTACTTTTGAAGTTAAGCCCAGTGCAGTGAACACCTTACAGTAACTTTCAGCCTCAGATAGGATTATTTATGGGCAACCACAGAGTACCCCTAGAGAGCAAGGAAATAAAGTTGACATGATGGCATTTTCCAAATTGCTTCTGAACACACAAAACAGCAGCAGGCCTTTGAAGACTAGGCCTGCAGTCTCTGCCCAGGGAACAATGGCTCCCATAAACAAAGTCATCTCTCTCCAGTCTTCCCCACGTCTCCCCCAGGTGATTCCTGCTGCAGCAGCTAAAGCTTCTAACCACTTCCCCCCAACACCCAGGCCTCTAGAAGGTCACATTTGCATTGGCTAGAAGGTCAGTCAGGAGGCAGTGCCCGTGGATACTGTCTGTTATTGCTTGTTTGCTTAATTACAGGCTCTTCCCCTGCCAGCGTCTCCTTCCATATCGCCTCCTGCTGTGTGCTGCTTGGATGTTCAGCGGGAAATGCGAGGAAAGGAAGCACGAAGCTGAGAATCAGGCTATGGGCCCACGAAAAGGACGATCTATAGGTCCATGCAAGGTGCGTGCAGGATGCAAAGGCGGGGGATAAAAGTCTCTCAGAGAAAAATTACTTCCTGGAGAAAACAAATAAAACCCCTCTTGTGGCTATGAGGAGTACCGGCTTGGATGCCACGTTGCCCTGGGCTCTAGCTCCAGTTCTGTCTGTGTTAGCTGTGTCTTATCAGGGGCTCCTGGGAAGCATTCTGAATCCAGTTTTCCCCTCCTGAATAATGGGCTTAACAACACCTATCACCGTCTGCAACCTAAATGATAACTACCACAGACCATATTTACAATACTTTTACAAGTCATTCATTTATTCCCTCAAACAGTTTGCTGAGTGCTTAATATGGGACAGAAACTCTGCTACATGTTGGAAAAAACACAGTCGACAAAAGTAGATATAGTGTCTTCCCTCGGAGCACCAAGCTCAATTGAAATCTGTATATTTAAGAAATATACACTAAAGTACATGATGAACAATACTACTTACAGCAAAGCAGAAGTTAGTAGAGGCCATTTGAGGGTTGGGAGGACTGTGCAGAGGATCAACTTGAATCTGGAAGACAGAAGATTTACCAGGTGAGGGAAAGAAAAGCTGAACAACATAAGAAAGTATCTTATGATATTAAGGAACATGGGAGGCCCAAATAGCCATCTCCTTTGTGTACTCAGCACACAGCACAGGGCCCAGCACACGGAGGTCAGTAAGGATCTGTTGAATGAATAAATGGGATTTCTAAGAAGTATTCTGTGAGTGTTGATTCAATTACTTGCTAGAGGTACAAACTTTGGCAAAAGAATTACTAGTCTAAGCCTCAGTTTCCTTATTTGTTGGCTCTTTTATATATTTTTTCATAAATTTTATTTTTTTTATAAATTTATTCATTTTAATTGGAAGCTAATTACTTAACAATATTGTAATTGTTTTGCCACACATCGACATGAATCTGCCACGGGTGTACACGTGTTCCCCATCCTGAACCCCCCATCCCATCCCTCTGGGTCATCCCAGGGCATCAGTCCCGAGCACCCTGTCTCATGCATTGAACCTGGACTGCCAATTCATTTCACATACGATAATATACATGTTTCAATGCCATTCTCCCAAATCATCCCACCCTCGATCTCTCCCACAGAGTCCAAAAGACTGTTCTATACATCTGTGTCTCTTGCTGTCTCACATATAGGGTTATCGTTACTGTCTTTCTAAATTTCATATATATGGGTTAGTATACTGTATTGATGTTTTTCTTTCTGGCTTACTTCACTCTGTATAATAGGCTCCAGTTTCATTCACCTCATTAGAACTGACTCAAATTCATTCTTTTTAATGGCTGAGTAATAATTCCATTGTGTATATGTACCACCGATTTCATATCCATTCATCTACTGATGGACATCTAGGTTGCTTCCATGTCCTGGCTATTATAAACAGTGTTGCAATGAACATTGGGGTACACGTGTATCTTTCAATTCTGGTTCCCTCCGTGTGTTTGCCCAGCAGTGGGATTGCTGGGTTGTATGGCAGTTCTATTTCCAGTTTTTTAAGGAATCTCCACACTGTTCTCCATAGTGGCTGTACTAGTTTGCATTCCCACCAACAGTGTCAGAGGGTTCCCTTTTCTCCACACCCTCTCCAGCATTTATTGTTTGTAGACTTTCGGATAGCAGCCATTCTGACTGGCGTGAAATGGTATCTCACTGTGGCTTAGATTTGCATTTCTCTGATAATGAGTGATGTTGAGCATCTTTTCATGTGTTTGTTAGCCATCTGTATGTCTTCTTTGGAGAAATCTCTGTTTCGCTCTTTGGCCCATTTTCTGACTGGGTCGTTTATTTTTCTGGAATTGAGCTGCAGGAGTTGCTTATATATTTTTGAGATTAATTCTTTGTCAGTTGCTTCATTTGCTATTATTTTCTCCCATTCTGAAGGCTGTCTTTTCACTTTGCTTATAGTTTCCTTCGTTGTGCAAAAGCTTTTAAGTTTAATTAGTTTATTTTTGCTTTTATTTCCAGTACTCTGGGATGTGGATCTTAGAGGATCCTGCTGTTATTTATGTCTAAGAGTGTTTTGCCTATGTTTTCCTCTAGATTTATAGTTTCTGGTCTTATGTTTAGATCTTTAATCCATATTGAATTTATTTTTGTGTATGGTGTCAGAAAGTGTTCTAGTTTCATTCTTTTACAAGTGGTTGACCAGTTTTCCCAGCACCACTTGTTAAAGAGATTGTCTTTTCTCCATTGTATATTCTTGTCTCCTTTGTTAATGATAGTGTCCATGCTGCTGCAGCCACTAAGTCGCTTCAGTCGTGTCCGACTCTGTGTGACCCCATAGACGGCAGCCACCAGGCTCCACCATCTCTGGGATTCTCCAGGCAAGAACACTGGAGTGGGTTGCCATTTCCTTCCCCAATGCATGAAAATGAAAAGTGAAAGTGAAGTCGCTCAGTCGTGTCTGACTCTCAGCGACCCCATGGACTGCAGCCTACCAGGCTCCTCCATCCATGGGATTTTCCAGGCAAGACTGGAGTGGGGTGCCATTGCCTTCTCCGAAAGTATCCATAGGTGTGTGGATTTATCTCTGAGCTTTCTATTTTGTTCCATTGATCTATATCTCTGTCTTTGTGCCAGTACCATACTGTCTTGATGACTGTAGAGCTTTGTAGTATAGCCTGAAGTCAGGCAGGTTGATTCCTCCAGTTCCATTCTTCTTTCTCAAGATTGCTTTGGCTATTCGAGGCTTTTTGTATTTCCATACAAATTGTGAAATTATTTGTTCTAGTTCTGTGAAAAATACTGTTGGTAGCTTGATAGGGATTGCATTGAATCTATAGATTGCTCGGCTCCTTTAATACTGTCATCTCTAGATGATCTTAGGGATTACATGAGTGGGCATGAAAGGATTTGCCTTGTCAAGGGCTGCACAAACATTAGTCTTCCATGAATATGAGATTTCCTCCATAAATATCACAAAGATGACAGGCCCCCTGCGCACAGGAGCCAAATTTATTTAGTTCACCCCTACCTTTGTCACACCCAGTGGGGTACCTGGACTAAACCAAATGCTCAAGAAACAACTGTTAACAAAACACTCATTGATAGTGATTATGCTTTTGATTCCCAGTGAGTATACACAGCTGTGTGTGCACAGACATCAACATTGGTTTTGGTTCCTGTGTTTCTGTCTAAGGCATCAAAATACAAGCATATTAAACCAAATATGATTACAGTCTCTCTCTTGTGCTCTCTGAACTATTCACCAAATCTATGCCTATTAACTGTCCTGAAAAGGACCTGAAATATTTCTAAGCAGAGCTTGTGCATCTACTAATTGAGTCTTTCCCTGTATTCTCTAACTCAATTTGCTTCTAAAAAAACAGGAGTGGAAGAAAGAGGGGTGGTAAATTTATAATTTATTGGAAGATGCATAAGGCCACCTCAAACTCTGAAAAGTAGTAGAGCACAGCTAGTGTTGAGAGAGCCCATTTGCCATGCAGCTAGAGCACATACTTGCTGTGGATGCCAAGAATGCAAGATCTTGAGCTCTCATACCTGAATCCTTTCTTCCTGTCAGCAGAGAGCAACCTTGAGGAATGACATAATCTCTCTATCCTCTCCACTGGAAAAAGCAATGGTTTTTTCCAGTAGTCATGTATGGATGTGAGAGCTGGACCATAAAGAAAGCTGAGTGCTGAAGAACTGATGCTTTTGAACTGTGGTGTTGAAGAAGACTCTTGAGAGTCCTTTGGACTGCAAGGAGATCCAACCAGCCAACCCTAAAGGAAATCAACTCTGAATATTCACTTAAAGAGCTGATGCTGAAGCTGAAGCTCCAATACCTTGGCCACCTGATGCGAAGAGCCAACTCATCGGAAAAGACTCTGATGCTGGGAAAGATAGAAGGCAGGAGGAGAAGGGGGCAAGAGAGGACAAGATGGTTGGATGGCATCACCAGTTCAAGGGACATGAGTTTGAGTAAGCTTCAGGAGATGGTGAAAGACAGGGAAGCTTGGAGTGCTGCAGTTCATGGGGTCACAAAGAGTCAGACACAACTGAGCAACTGAACAACAACACCACCCTCCATATCTCTAACACTAAGCAGACTTGCTTCCACTTACTGACAGTGGTGACTCCCATAATCCAGAATTCCTCTCCTATAATGCAACCCCTCAGACTTGGTGAAGGGAGAAGCTGGGGGAACCTAAACAAACAAACAAACAAGCTTTAGGTAACCAACCTAAAGCTCTGGTTACCACTGCAGCTGTGAGGAACAGCATCCTTTGTCTCTGAACTAGGAGTCTCGTGTCTTCAGTCAGTCTGTGAGACCATGCAGACTAACTTGCTAGCCTGTAAGCAGAGTAAAATCACAAACTGTTCACTGTTGTGGACACTGGGTAACAATTTTGGCATTAGAACCTGATATATCTGCGTCTCTTTGTCCATTGGCCTTTTGTGAGCTTCAGTTTTGTCTTTTGAATGCTGTGATCATAACCCCAACCACAAGTGCTGAGCCAGAATTATAGTTTCTCATTTGCAACCAAATAATTCTAAATACCACATTGTGCTAACAACAAAACAAGACAAAAGAAAACAACAAGCTTATTGGTCACAGGAAAGTCAGAATACTTCTGGGTGTCGCAGACATGGGAACTCACAGGTGATTTCTGGGGTTATTTTGAATGATATAACTGCAATTATCTTCTATCTTTATGTTCAAGATTCTAACTCATAGGAAAGGAATATTGATTATTTGAGCTTGCTGCTACTGCTAAGTCACTTCAGTCGTGTCCGACTCTGCGTGACCCCATAGACGGCAGCCCACCAGGCTCCCCCGTCCCTGGGATTCTCCAGGCAAGAACACTGGAGTGGGTTGCCATTTCCTTCTCCAATGCATGAAAGTGAAAAGTGAAACTGAAGTAACTCAGTCGTGTCTGACTCTTTGCGACCCCATGGGCTGCAGCCTGCCAGACTTCTCCGTCCATGGGATTTTCCAGGCAAGAGTACTGGAGTGGGGTGCCATTGCCTTCTCCAATTTTGAGCTTAGGTCAGGTCTTTTCCCTTTGACCGAAGTGATGTGATAGGGAGAGAAGAGGGACAGGCATTCTAAATACTTGGACCGGTTGGAATAGCAAATGCTCAAAGAAAAAACAAAAGGCACAGATATCCTTTAAATATCATGCTTGGCATATGTAAATGCTCCATGTATATTAGATTCCACTATCTTATTCTTTAATGTTGTTATTGTTGCCTTTATGGTTAATAATAACAAAAATCTGATTACAAAGCTGTCAGTTACTGATAGCATAAGCTCATTAGAAAATATCTTATACTGTTAGAAAAGTCAAATCTATCAGGGAAAAATGTCATAGATGTAAATTTAAGAGGTACCAGATTTTTTCCAATGTTAAGTTTACATTAGTCTAACAACCAGTGGGTGTGAAGGCCTGGACTGACAATTTGTCTCAGATTTGATAAGAAAATGAAGAATGTAACTCTTGATTAGGAGTACAGACTCTAGCTGCTTTGAATGTTAGCCTACCAACTTGTTAATTATCTGATTCTTGGAAATTAGATTAATCTCTCTACATTTCAGCTTTCTCATATTTAATTCATCGAGTTAATTGAAGTAGACAATCCACTTATAGCATTCACACAGCCCCTGACACTTAGTACATGCTCAATAAATGTAAACTATGACTACTATTCCATGAGCTACAAAAGTTCATGACTTCCCTCTTTCACGTGCCTACCTACACCATATAAATAATAGTAGATCTGCAAACTCAGGCATGGCCTCTACAGGACATTTTTATAAACAGAAATAGCCAAATAATTATGAAAACTCTGCCTGCTGAGGAAAGACTTAATCTGGCAAATATTTTTTCTGAGAAAAACAAAAAGGTTCAATAAGATCTTAAATTTGCTTGTACAGGGAAAAAAGTACACTTAAAGAGATTTAATTATTTGGCAATAAAATCCTCCTCTTTTATCATGATTTCAATGTGCAATTTAACCACGCTTTTTGATCATGTGTGTGTGTGTGTGTACATTATAATCATTCAACTGTCTTAGCTATTTATCGCCTTTGTCTTATAAATTATTTATTTTTGCACTGAAACAAGCTTTTAAAATTATCATAAATGTTTGTTTTACATGACCACTGTTGAGGAAAAGAGAAAAAGCCTATTCATTTCCTTGTAATTCTTAAAGTACAGAAAATGATACTTTCTGACTCTCTGCATTGTCAGCCTGTAGTTATGTAAATATGATCTGTGACCAAGTATTTACTGCATTCGTATTCACTGAACAATGCAGCAGAGACCCAGGAATTATAAAATATGTAAATTTATTGACCTGTAGCATCTCTTCCTGTTTAATCTATGCCTTTTTAAAGACACAAAAGAATTTACCAGAATGTTAGTTCCATAATAGTTGCTGACCTCAATAGCTAGGCATGACTTCTAAAGAAAAGGGAAAAATCATTTTCACATCTCCCACTATTGGATTTTTCGCTTTGCAAGTCCCAGATTTTGTGAACGTGAATCCAGACAAACCTGAGCTCAAATTCTATCTTTGCCATTTACTCCCCAGGTGCTCAGTGTACTCAGTCACGTCTGACTCCTTGTGACCCCATGGATTGTAGCCCACCAGGCTCCTCTGTCCATGGGATTCTCCAGGAAAGAATACTGGAGTGGGTAGCCATCCTTTCTCCAGGGGATCTTCCCAACCCAGGGAAGGAACCTGGGTCTTCTGCATTGCAGGCAGATTTTTTACCATCTGAGTCATCAGGGAAGCCCCTTATGTAACTTCACACTTCAGTTACCTTTGCTGAGCCTTGGTTCCTAGGACTCCTGGTCTTTTATTGTATTGGGTCTGTGGGAAAATAAGAATAATTTTTCTGAGTTTGTATTTGTGGTCCCAATTATATAAGAATGGTCCTCCCTCTCAGAGGTGATTTCATTCTTCACAATGACCTTGGCTTATGTATTCCTCAAACTTGACAACCATGACCAGAGAGTTAGATTTCCATAACAAATTCCTGTTCTGCTTTTCTTTTTGCCTCTTTAATTACTCTTTTGTCCCCATCTGCATCTCCTCTGCTTCCTACTATTCCATGCAAGGAAAGCTGTAACACAACTGAGTCCTTGGCCTTGTGTTCTTTTATATCTTCATTCCTGGAAACAACTTTAAAAGATTCTTAACCCACTAATAATTGGTATCAATTAGTAATGGCAGGCATCCTAATTCTTGTAACAACTCTATAAGATGCTTCTAATATTTGCCTCTTTTATACATTAGTTTTATTTCTAGCCTTCAAAAGAAAACTTAAAACCAGATTTGCTCAATTCTACAAGAGATCAAATTGCCAACATCTGCTGGATCATCGAAAAAGGAAGAGAGTTCCAGAAAAACATCTATTTCTGCTTTATTGACTATGCCTAAACCTTTGACTGTGTGGATCACAATAAACTGTGGAAAGTTCTGAAAGAGATGGGAATACCAGACCACCTGACCTGCCTCTTGAGAAACCTGTATACAGGTCAGGAAGCAACAGTTAGAACTGGACATGGAACAACAGACTGGTTCCAAATAAGAAAAGAAGTACGTCAAGGCTGTATATTGTCACCCTGCTTATTTAACTTATATGCAGAGTACATCATGAGAAATTCTGGGCTGGAAGAAGCACAAGCTGGAATCAAGATTGCCAAGAGAAATATCAATAACCTCAGATATGCAGATGACACCACCCTTATGGCAGAAAGTGAAGAAGAACTAAAGAGCCTCTTGATGAAAGTGAAAGAGGAGAGTGAAAAAGTTGGCTTAAAGCTCAACATTCAGAAAACGAAGTTCATGGCATCTGGTCCCATCACTTCATGGGAAATAGATGGGGAAACAGTGGAAACAGTGTCAGACTTTATTTTGGGGGGCTCCCAAATCACTGCAGATGGTGATTGCAGCCATGAAATTAAAAGACGCTTACTCCTTGGAAGGAAAGTTATGACCAACCTAGATAGCATATTCAAAAGCAGAGAGATTACTTTGCTAACAAAGATCCGTCTAGTCAAGGCTAGGGTCTTTCCATTGGTCAAGTACGGATGTGAGAGTTGGACTGTGAAGAAAGCTGAGCACTGAAGAATTGATGCTTTTGAACTGTGGTGTTGGAGAAGACTCTTGAGAGTCCCTTGGACTGCAAGGAGATCCAACCAGTCCATTCTGAAGGAAATCAGCCCTGGGATTTCTTTGGAAGAAATGATGCTAAAGCTGAAACTCCAGTACTTTGGCCACTCATGTGAAGAGTTGACTCATTGGAAAAGAGTCTGATGCTGGGAGGGATTCGGGGCAGGAGGAGAAGGGGATGACAGAGGATGAGATGGCTGGATGGCATCACTGACTCGACAGACATGAGTTTGGGTGAACTCTGGGAGTTGGTGATGGACAGGGAGGCCTGGAGTGCTGCAATTCATGGGGTCACAAAGAGTCGGACACAACTGAGCAACTGAACTGAACTGAATGATCATAGCTTTCAGACGTACACACTACTTCTCTACTCACAGCTCTTTGCTCTAGACTTACAACTCTTAGCCACCTGAGTTTTCAGCTTATGTATATAGCTAATCAGGTCTGAGTGTTTTTACTGGAGGATGATCAATTTCCTACAGACACACTGTCCTATGTCCATTCCAGTTTCTATCCATTAGAATTACCGCTATCTTCATTATTTCCTCAACTGCTGGTATGTTATGTTGGAATGACCAAAAACTTTGGATTCTTCTGTCTGAAAGAACTTTTTAGCCAGTCCAACAGTTCATACATCAAAGGGTCAGTTGTAAGGACAAGATAAGTAAATAAGTATAGATGGGGCAGCATCTGGCACAGGATCCATTCTCAGTAAGTTGTTGTTAATAATACTACTACTACCACAATGCTCTAAAAGCTGACAATCTAGAAAATGAATAGATACACAGAGAGTAACAATTCAATCAGTATAAGCGCTCTGATGGATATTTGTATAAGATGCTTTATGAACACAGCAGAGAGTGTCTAAATGTACCATGCCTGCACTTTTTAATATCAGTCACTATACACACACACAGAAACGCATGGGCACACACAGTGACTTACACGCATGTCCCATATTTCAGAGAGGGAAGTATATCGGTAAGATTCCTCTGGACTATTCCCCCATGGAATGAAATTCTTAGTGAATGCCACTTTGAAGTGAGGCTTTCTATCTTCAGTTACCAGATTGTCTCCTGAAGTAATTGAAACCCATAAGCCTTGAATATAAAGTTGCTCGGTGTCATTGATTATAACAGAGCAATTTGAGTTGAGGCGACCATGCTGTTTTTGAAATGGGAGGGTTAGCATAGCCAATACAAAATATATAAACAGATTTATTTAAATACATATTTTTAAAGCATTTGTGCCTGAGTGGTGCAGTTCCTAAATCTGTAATTACATTTAATATAGTCAGGAAACCTAGTCATTGCTTCCTGGTCCTTCCAACAGGAGTCAGTGAACTTTCAGTGAACTTCATGGTAGAAAAGCCCAATGACCTTCTCTCTCTTTGGACAATCCTAAAGCAACAGAGCCTGAACTCAGTCCATGCTGCTACTAATAGCACAGCTCCTTGCTACTACCCATTACCTGAAGGGATGAGAAAGCAACCATTAAATCTCTCTGTCTCTTAACTTCAGTTCAGTTCAGTTCAGTCGCTCAGTCACATCCTACTCTTTGCGACCCCATGAATCACAACACGCCAGGCCTCCCTGTCCATCACCAACTCCTGGAGTTCACTCAGACTCACGTCTATCGAGTCAGTGATGCCATCCAGCCATCTCATCCTCTGTCATCCCCTTCTCCTCCTGCCCCAAATCCCTCCCAGCATCAGAGTCTTTTCCAATGAGTCAACTCTTCACATGAGGTGGCCAAAGTACTGGAGTTTCAGCTTCAGCATCATTCCTTCCAAAGAAATCCCAGGGCTGATCTCCTTCAGAATGGACTGGTTGGATCTCCTTGCAGTCCAAGGGACTCCCAAGAGTCTTCTCCAACACCACAGTTCAAAAGCATCAATTCTTCGGTGCTCAGCTTTCTTCACAGTCCAGCTCTCACATCCACACATGACCACAGGAAAAACCATAGCCTTGACTAGATGGACCTTTGTTGGGAATGTAATGTCTCTGCTTTTGAATACGTTATCTAGGTTGGACATAACTTTCCTTCCAAGGAGTAAGCATCTTTTAATTTCATGGCTGCAATCACCATCTGCAGTGATTTTGGAGCCCAAAAAATAAAGTCTGACACTGTTTCCCCATCTATTTCCCATTACTGAGATCCAAAAAGGAAAAATATAGGATATAGCATTAAAGCTTACCTTTATTTACTTCTATTTCTGCCTCTGTGAAAAAGAAAATTAATTCTCATTTGGACTAAGTCAGAGGAAGAAGTTAGATTGGTAGGAAAGGTTCCGATCTCTGGTCAGGGAACTAGATCCCATATGCTACAACTAAGCATTTGCATGCTACAACTAAGAGTTTGCATGCTGCAACTAAAGACACCACATGCAACAACTAAGATTTGGCACAGTCAAATAAATAAATAAAAGGTGGAAGGTCCATGGCCCCTACCTTGAATCTGGGTGGGATTGTGCTTTCCAGCATCAATTTTCTAAAACCAACTATGTGTCCTACAATTCAATTAGATTTTTACTGCAGATGGTGACTGTAGCCATCAAATTAAAAGACACTTGCTCCTTGGAAGGAAAGCTATGACCAACCTAGACAGCATATTATAAAACAGACACATAACTTTGCCAACAAAAGCCTGTACAATCAAAGCTATGGGGTTTTTTCCAGTAGTCATGTACAGATATGAGTTGGACCATAAAGAAGGCTGAGAACCAGAGAATTGACGCTTTCAAATTGTGGTGTGGAGAAGACTCCTGAGAGTCCGCTGGACTACAAGATCAAACCAGTCAATCTTAAAGGAAAAAAAAACCCTGAATATTCATTAGTAAGGACTGGTGCTGAAGCTGAAGCACCATTACTTTAGCTACATGATGCGAAAAGCCGACTCATTGGAAAAGACCCTGATGCCAGGAAAGATTGAAGGCAGGAGAAGTAGGGGATGACAGAGGATGGATGCAATTGTTAGATAGCATCATCAACTCAAAGGACATGAATTTGAGCAAACCCCAGGATACAGTGGAGGACAGAAGTGCCTGGCTACAGTCCATAAGGTCACAAGAGTTGGACACAGTGACTGAACAACAACAACCATAGACTAAAAGACTCAGTGCTATGAGATCGTCACCACTTTGATGGTAACATGGCTTAGACGGTAAAGCGTTTGCCTACAATGCGGGAGACCCGAGTTCAATCCCTGGGTCGGAAGATCCCCTGGAGAAGGAAATGGCAACCCACTCCAGTATTCCTACCTGGAAAATCCCATGGACGTAGGAGCCTGGTAGAATACAGTCAGTCTGTGGGGTTGCAAAGAGTCGGACACGACTGAGCAACTTCACTTTCACTTTCACAGGTGCTGGGGACTACCACACCTTTGACTGGTAGGCTTGGCTACAAATTCAGGAGTTTTCCTGAACCCCTACAGTTTCAGTAATTTGCTAGAACACATCACAAAACTCAAGGAAGTGCTATATTGACATCACCACTTTATTATAAAGGATACAAATGAACAGCCATTTGAACAGGTACTTGGGACAAAGGTCTCAAGCACAGGAACCTCTGGCCCCATGATATCAGAGTATGTCACCCTCCCAGTTCATCAATATGTTCACCAACCAAGGGGCTCACTAGTCCCTCTCCCTCCCATGGAGATAAGGTGGTGGGACTGAAAATTTCAACCCTCTAACCACATGGTTGGTTTTTCTGTCAATCAGTCATCTAAAGTTATCCAGAGGCTCCACTATGAGTTACCTCACTGCATAAATTCAGATATTATTGAAGAGGGATCATTACAAGCAACAAAAGACACTCTAATCACTCAGAAAACTCCAAGTTTTTTTTAAAGCTCTGTGCCAAGATTCAGGGACAAAGACCAGATATATTCTTTATTACACCAGACCTTGTGATGCTTTCACAAAGAGAGAATTGCTAAAGGGATTCTGTGTGATGCACTAGGCTGGGTCATAACAGGCCATGCACCTTCCACCTTGTTCAATGGACCATTCATACTCAGAGCTCTGAGCCATTCTGTAAGAAACTCAATCCACAAGGCCTCCGTGCCATAAACCAACCAAACCCCACGTAGGCACTCTGATTGCTTGTCCGAACTTTTGTGTCATTCTAATAGATAAGATGAGCCTTTAGATGATTCTAGCCACCAGCCCTCTAGTCACCTTAGCCATTAAGTCTGCCCAACTGAATTCCCAGACTGTGAATCAGAGAAAAACCACCCCTGCTGGGTCCTAACTGAATTCCTGACCCCTAGAATCTGTAAGCACAATAAGAGGGCTATTTTAAACTGTTAAATTACAAGGCACCGTATAACACAGCAGTAGTAACTGGAACAAATCATAACAAGTGAGTCTGGAGAAGTAGAATGGGATCAGGTCATGCCATGTTAAGAGTGGTGGGCTTTATTCCATTGAAAAGCAGTTTTAAGAGTGGGGAGAGATGCATCAGAGTTGGAGTTAATTTTGAATAACTCACCCTGGCTGCAGCGAGGAGGCTAAATTTAAGATGGGCAAGACCAGAGTTAGGGAGATATATAAGAGACTGATGCAAGATGACAATGACATTTTCTATGGCAATAATGACACAAATACAGAAGGGAGGATAGCCTTGACCAAAAAAAAAAAAAAAAACTACAGCAACAAATTTAGAAGGTAAAAGCATTGCAATTTGGTGGAAAATCCAATACAGAATTGGGAAAAAGGAGGGAGAAGGAAGAATTAACGATGGCTCACATGTTTCTGGACTGAATGGCTACAAAGATGATAGGGCTATCAACTGAGATCCAGAATAATGAAGAGGTTAACTGTGGTTGAGGAAGAGATAATGTCTACCATGTCTTGAATGCACTGAATTGGAACTTCTTGGGCTTCCTTGATAACTCAGGGAAGTTATCAGGGTACTCAGTTTGTAAAGAATCCTTCTGCAATGCAGGAGACCCTGGTTCGATTCCTGGGTCAGGAAGAGCCTCTGGAGAAGGGATAAGCTACCCACCACAGTATTCTTGGACTTCCCTTGTGGCTCAGCTGGTAAAGAATCCGCCTGCAATGAGGAAGACCTGGGTTTGATCCCTGGGTTGGGAAGATCCCCTGGAGAAGGAAAAGGCTACCCACCCCAGTATTCTGGTCTGAAGAATTCCATGGACTGTATACTCCATGGAGTCACAAAGAGTCGGATACGACTGAGCAACTTTCACTTTGGAATGCTAGGTGGATATATCCAGCAAATGGCTCAAAACTTGGAAAAGAAGTTGGGACAGAAGGTAGTAGATTTGAGAATCAAGTCTCAGAAAAAATGCTTGGGATGATTTCAATTTTTCTGAACTTACCAAGGCTAGATTTATGGCCCAGAATGTGGTCTATCCTGGAGAAGGTTCCGTGTGCGCTTGAGAAAAAGGTGAAATTCATTGTTTTGGGATGAAAAGTCCTATAGATATCAATTAGTTCTAACTGGTCTATTGTATCGTTCAAAGTTTGTGTTTCCTTGTTAATTTTCTGTTTAGTTGATCTATCCATTGGTGTGAGTGGGGTATTAAAGTCTCCCACTATTATTGTGTTATTGTTGATTTCTCCTTTCATACTTGTTAGTATTTGTCTTATATATTGCGGTGCTCCTAAGTTGGGTGCATATATATTTATAATTGTTATATCTTCTTCTTGGATTGATCCTTTGATCATTAGGTAGTGACCTTCTTTGTCTCTTTTCACATCCTTTGTTTTAAAGTCTATTTTATCTGATATGAGTATTGCTACTCCTGCTTTCTTTTGGTCTCTATTTGCCTGGAAAATCTTTTTCCAGCCCTTCACTTTCAGTCTGTATGTGTCCCCTGTTTTGAGGTGTGTTTCTTGTACAGTTAAACCAATTAAAAAAGATTGGATCACTTAGGGAAATTATGCAAGATAAGTAAAATAGAGAATCAAATCTAAATCTCTACAGAACTCCAGTGTGTAAGAGTTTTAGAGGGTAGGAATGATCAAGGAAACAAAGAAAAAAAGTAAAGTAAGGTCAGAGGGGAAAGCAGGAGTGACCCTGACTCCAAGGAGTAAAAAGTTTCAGAAAGCCTTTATTGTTCTCTGTCATTAAATGGAGCAGAGAGCTCCACTAACCCCATGTCAAGACCTTTGCAAGACACTGAGAATACGAATGTAGGTACATCAGCATTTTAGCCTTCATAGAAACTTAGGTAAACACACATGTGACCGTAGAGTGGGAACAATGCAAAAGAGGACTGTTACTCAGTACAGAATTACCTCCAAGAGGGAGAAAGTGACTCGGTGAAAACTGCGAAAATATTCAGAGGATATAATATATCAGGTTTTGATCTTCTAAAAGGGAATGCAAGCCACTTGAATTCAAGAAGCAGAACTTTTTCCATACTCAAGCCTTGAGGACCACTACTTGGAGTTCAGTAGATAAGTACACAGGTGTGTGTGTCTGTTGCAGGGAGGGTGAGGGTGTGTGGGTGTAGGTGTGTGTGTGTGCACGCTCAGTCACAGCTGACTCTTTGCGGCCCCATGGATCACAGCCCACCAAGCTCTTCTGTCCATGGGATTCTCCAGGCAAGAATACTGGAGTGGGTTGCCATTTCCATGATGGGCCTGAAATTCTGTAACTTCTGGGAACATCACACATTCTGAAAGGCATAACCTGCATTAACGTGTTAAAAAAAAATCCCACCTGGAAGAGGAAGAGGGTTGTCATTCACACCCAGACCCAAAGGGAAGTCAAACCCTTCTCCCTGTCGCATCAGTTCAGCTAATTTGTGAACTGCCTTTCTGCACCCTAGAACCTCCCCAGTGGCGTCTGACCCTGCACCATTCGGGGGCGGTGGGGGGAAGAGCTCAGAAAGGAGCATTTACTGCAGCCTTGAACTGAAACTTAGAAGCCAGAATTGCTTAGGAACTAAAAGCAGTTTATTTCTAATCTTTCATTTTTGTAAAGTTGATATGACTCCCATGTCCTGCCCCTCCTCCCCACTCTCCGGGCTATCCACCTTCAAGTCCCTGGACAGATATGTCAGGCTTTGGGGCTGACTCATCTTCAGATGATTTCAAGGTTTTGCAGAGGTCTAAAATGTACACAATCCAAGTTTTATCTTTGAAGAAACAGCTAGCCGTGTTTCTAGATGTATAAGAATTTCTTCCATAGGCAAATGAACAAAACCATGTAAGTACCATGCATACGACTGGTAATTTTAGTAAGAAACCTGTCCCTTTAAAGTGCTGTGTTTGTGTGTGTGTGTGTGAGAGAGAGAGAGAGAGAGAAAACAGAGGGAAAAAAGAGAGAACAGTGATTTCAACCAGGGGCTATTTACGTCCCAGGAGACACTTGCCAATATATGGAGATATTTTTGGTTGTCACACCTGGGAGGCAGAGGTGTACTAGCATCTAGTGGGTAGAATCCAGGGATGTTACTAAACACCCTACAACGCACAGAACAGCCCTTCACAACAAGGACTTTTCCAGCCCCAAATGTCAATAGTGCCACAGTTGAGAAATCTTGAGAGAGAAAGACAAGGAGAAGAGGAATCAAGTAGTCATTTCAGCATCTTTTTTTTTCCTACACAAATCAAACCTAGCTGCAGAACCATCACGTCTTCAAGTTGGGAGAATATTCTAGTCATCACGTGGTCTCATGCATCATGAAATATAGTATCAGGATGGCAAGACAGACTGGCTTGTGTATTATAATTCTATTAGACAGACTTGTTGGATGAAAGAGAAAACATCGCACATGACTCCATGATAACACTGCAAAAACATCGCCCTTGTGCTGTGACTAAAAAGAAATAGCCCCTCGAGCTAGCAACAGAAGGAAGCTGACTGCATGAGGAGACAACAAGAGAGAAAATATGTTTAATGTTTCAATTGGAAATGCACTGGCGAGACGCAGCGCTGAGACAATCTTGTAGATTTAGGAACCAGAAGAGAAAATGGCCTTTGACCTCCAGGGGCAGCTGGGAAACAGATGCCTGAAGAGCCCAGGGAAGAATTTCCGACCCAACAACAGGCATCTTGCGTGTGTCAAATAGTATTTCCTTTTGTGTGGAAATTTGCCACTTCTTGTTAAAATATGAGAAAATGTCCAATTTCTTGTGCAGCCTTCCTGAGGCTTCAGCTCATCTGGTTGGCCACACTCACAGCTGGAATTTCTGATACCCAGATTCTCACACTGCATGTTACTTAAGGATCTGCTGTTCTGAGAAATAGCACGGGGTTTTCCCCTTGTCTCACGGCTCGGTGGGCAGCACAAGTCTTTGTAGAGATTTCAGGAAATCAGATGGATATTCACAGGGAAAAAAACATGAGTCTGAGGAACAGACAAGCTTGAGTTTGAATACTGGCTAGATCCCTATCCTAGCCTGTGACGTCGGTAATGTCTTAACTTCTTCAAAGCTCAATTTATGAATAAGTCAATGAGGAAACATGATCGTCGTGAGGATTAGGTGTGACACCATATTTAATTCTGCCAGGACAATGCCTAATTTATGGTAGGTATGCATTTGGTCTTCCCTGTGGCTCAGGCGATTAAGAATCTGCCTGCAATGTGGGAGACGCGGGTTCAAATCCCTGGGTTGGGAAGATCCCATGGAGGAGGTCATGGCAACCACTCCATTATTCCTGCCTGGAGAATCCCCATGGACAGAGGAGCCTGGTGGGCTACAGTCCATATGGTTGCAAAGAGTCGGACACAACTGAGCACCTGAGCACAGCACAGCACGTGCAGTTAGATGGCTATTATTGAGATAGGTATTGTTTTTCGGAAACTTAAGATTTAAAAGTACTTTTCTACCTATGTTATTTTGTGTTTCTGCTTATAACCAAGTTGAGACAAATGCCATGCTGAAGAAATTTCCTTGTACCTCTTACTAATCATGTTGATGACAAAGTGAGAGGTACAAGCCACACAGGATGGAGACAAAGGTACTAGAATTTAAAGAGAGACAGCTTTTCCTATCGAGAGAAATTTTAGAACCTCCATGTGTCTGTCCATATTTTTCCTGAATTTCTTCACAATGAAGAAATAGAGTAGAATGTCTAATTAGAGTAGATGGGGAGTGGTGATTCATATGAATGCATAGCCTCTTAAAAAAGATGTTCTTAGACTCAAGTACATTTGATGCCTAGAGAGACAAAGTGTGTATCATTTTTCCCTTCACATCCACCCTTCTCGCAATTTCACAATGACCCCCCTACCAAGTTCAAAGTAAAGTCCAGATCTTCTAGAAGGCAGTGGAAGGGAATGTATATACTGTTGTGAAATACAGTGCACGGAATTTCATGCAATCTGAGATTTCAACTGTGGGAAAAAATCACTCTAGATCTTATATCCATTTGATAATATAAATTATTTAAATAAGGAAGACACTAAAATATTAAACATAATTTTAGTCCAGGGATCCAATGCTTCTGTAAAACCTTCTAAGTTCTGAAGTTCTAACAACCCTTACTTTCAAGTGTCTTTCAGAGCCAAAGGGCTAAAAGGAAATGCCATGGCAGGCCAGGACAGTTGCTAGAAACAGCATGCTTGGGTATGAGTCCTAAAACCAGCACCTACTAGCTATTTGAATTTGGCAAAGTAATTTCACTCTTCAGAGTCTCAAGTTTTCTCGTTTGTAATATAGTAACATTCTCATCTGGAGAAGGAAATGGCAACCCACTCCAGTGTTCTTGCCTGGAGAATCCCAGGGATGGGGGAGCCTGGTGCGCTGCCGTCTATGGGGTCGCACAGAGTCGGACACGACTGAGCGACTTCACTTTCACTTTTCACTTTCATGCATTGGAGAAGGAAATGGCAACCCACTCCAGTGTTCTTGCCTGGAGAATCCCAGGGACGGCGGAGCCTGGTGGGCTGCCGTCTATGGGGTCGCACAGAGTTGGACACGACTGAAGTGACGCAGCAGCAACATTCTCATCTACTTTGAAGGCTTGTTTGAAGGTATTAAGTAAGATAGTTCATATAAAGGCATGGAGATGCCCCTGATGATAGCCTTATCTTTGCTACTAGAGACTCCCACTTCATCTTTCCTTATAAAAGTGGAACAGTGAATCTATGTGTTCATTTCAACTCCATCTGATGGCTTGCTACTTATTTTCCCCACCTATTCCCTAAATTGAAGCTTTCTGTGCACATTTCCAAAAGAGAAGCCACTAACGGAAGGGCTGCTTTATTTGGACAGATTCCCGTGTACGACCACTATCCTGTGTGTGCATGCATGCTCAGTCACTTCAGTCATGTCTGACCCTTTGAAATCACATGGACCGGAACCTCCCAGGCTCCTCTGTCCAGGGATTTTCTAGGCAAGAATACTGCAGTGGGTTGCCATGCCCTCCTCCAGGAGACCTTCCTGACCCAGGGATCGAACTTGCATCTCCTGCATTGCAGGCAGATTCTTTATCACTGAGCCACCGGGGAAGACCAACCACTATCCTAATGGACTTCAAAATATAAACATCACCAATGTCTCCCCAAATGTGATAAACTTCCTGCTGTGATTATTACAATTATCTCTAACTTTTCAGAGCCTTTGGGATCCTTCACCTCAATATCCTCAAATTTGTAGGGCTCTCTAGAGAAACAGATGGAGAAGGCAATAGCACCACACTCCAGTACTCTTGCCTGGAAAATCCCATGGATGGAGGAGCCTGGTAGGCTGCAGTCCATGGGGTCGCTAAGAGTCGGACACGACTGAGCGACTTCACTTTGACTTTTCACTTTCATGCATTGGAGAAGGAAATGGCAACCCACTCCAGTGTTCTTGCCTGGAGAATCCCAGGGACGGGGGAGCCTGGTGAGCTGCCGTCTATGGGGTTGCACAGAGTTGGGCACGACTAAAGCGACTTAGCAGCAGCAGCAGCAGAGAAACAAAACCAATGGGATGTATATATAGAGAGATCTATTCTAAGGAATTGGTCACATGATTATGGAGACTAATCAAGTCCAAAATCTGCAGGGTAGGCCAGTAGGCTGAAGACTCAGGGAGGAGCCAGTGTTTCACTTCAAGCCCAAAGGCTGCCTGCTGGCAGAACTCCCTCTTACTCATGGGAGGTCAGTCTTCTGTTTGAGTAAGGCCTTCAGCTGATTGGATGAGGCCCACCCACATTTAGGAGGGCAACCTGCTTTACTCAAAGTTCACCAATTTAAATATTAATATCATCTAAAGACACCCATTGGAGAAGGAAATGGCAACCCACTCCAGTATTCTTGCCTGGGAAATCCCATGGACAGAGAAGCCTGGTGGGCCACAGTCCCTGGTGTTGCAAAGAGTTGGACACAACTGAGCAACTAACACATACAAAGACACCATCACAGAAAAATCCAGAATAATGTTTGATCAAATATCTGGATACCATGGCTTAGTCAAGTAAAACAAAATTAACCATCACCATCCTCTCTCAGGGCAGTTGTCCAGACAGGTCATATGCTCTGAATGCTCTCAACCCCAACACAAGATTTCATTTGCTGCTGGTCCCCTCTGTCCAGGTTTTGGCACACAGCTTTCCATGCTGTGATACCAGTACCTAATAGTCAAGCAGTATAATGTCCATAGTCATTTCAAGAACAATCAGATCATCAAAATCATAAATCTTCTATAGTTTAGGCCATTCCATAGTACCTAGCACTACATTCTTCAGAGAGTAACATGTATCACAGATATTTGTTGAGAATACACCAAACTCTAGGCTTTTATCAGCTTTAAATGTGGGGAGAGAAAGAAGTCCCTCATCCACACAAAACTTATTTGTTGACTTTGTTCATTTGGAAGAAACCTAGTCAGAATGAATATGATTCCGTTCATTACATTTATCACAAGCTGAAATCATCAAGGCACTCTGATAGAGAAAGTCTGGAAATGCAAATGAGTTTGGATGCACTAGTCTGGGAAGGTCTACAGGTGACATTTGAGTTGAAATTGAAGGATCAGGAGTGAAAAGAGCCTCCAGGCAAGGGAACAATAAGAAAAAGATTTTGAGAGGCAAAGAGCAGTGTGACTGGAGTCATACAATTGAGAGAATAGTTGGTGGCAAAAGGTCTAGATCATATAGAACCCAATAGGTCATAGTAGTGCTTATATCATATTAAAAACACTTCAACACATGGATGCACTTTATGTGAGGATATGGGACAAACCTATTTAAATTTTAAAACATATTCCTTGAGCTTCTATGGAGCAAACAGGTGGCCTACAATAGCTTCCCTAAATTATCTATTAATAGTCTACAAGATTGGACCCACTTGTTTATATTTATTCCAGTTGACAGAGCTGGGAAATTTAGTCAAATACTTCCATCATCTTACTTGTCCTGATGGTTTATTTTCTGCCTGAATCCCTTTAGTCCTACAATAGAAGCTTAGTCACAGTTTGAGATAATCCCTGAAGCTTCAACAGTCTTGGTTTCCACCTTAATCTACCCTCACTGTTCTTGCAAGGAAGCAGGGGTTTATATACTTTATTATAGTCAGGGAGAGGTTTCAAAAGAGACACAGAAAATGAAGACATTATAGCTCTTCAAAATACCTATGTTAGCATTTATGTAGACATTTAAGATGGAGAAGGCAATGGCACCCCATTCCAGTACTCTTGCCTGGAAAATCCCATGGACGGGGGAGCCTGGTGGGCTGCAGTCCATGGGGTCGCTAAGAGTCAGACACGACTGAGTGACTTCACTTTGACTTCTCACTTTCATGCATTGGAGAAGGAAATGGCAACCCACTCCAGTGTTCTTGCCTGGAGAATCCCAGGGACGGGGGAGCCTGGTGGGCTGCCATCTATGGGGTCGCACAGAGTCGGACACGACTGAAGCGACTTACCAGCAGCAGCAGCAGACACTTAAGATATTTATTGAATGTGTTCTATGTTTCAGGCACTGTGCTGGCCACTAGGGTTATAATAATTGGTAAGAGAGGCTATTTCTATATGAAAGAGAATAAATGCACTTCAAAGCGTTAAAGGCAAAGGTCATATTAATTAACAAAATTTTCCTCTAGAACAAGGAAGTGTCTTCATCTGGAGATAGGGATAATAGGATTGCTTCAAAGATAAAATTTTTAAATTGTCACATTGACTAGCACATAGTGAATACATCTTAAGAAGCCACATTGATAGAGCCCTGGATATCAGAAATTGAAGTGCTTAGAATTCTATCACTACTCTGACTTTCTGTCCTATAATCAAGGCTTATCTGAGCTACAGATGCCAATAGATTTTAGGGAGGATTTGTATACAATCTTCTATGAATAATCAGTTTCTCAGCAAATTACCTAGACCACACCAGTCAAAGCATCCTTCTATTACATTGCTTATATTGCTGTATATTAACACATGTTTTCTCTATCAAAACGGCTATAAACTTGGCCCTAGGAACAACATTTTCTTTGGAAAGCTAATTTTTTTCATGTACAAAGAGAAATCGTAATCTGAATCTGATCAGTAGCAGAACAGCATTTAGGGACTCACAAATAGCAGGTGCCACTTTCTTCCAGACAAGATAGACATGAGGCATTGTATCATAAACACGGTAGTAACAATTACATCACTTGTCTCATGAAAACAAATGTGAACTTTATGAACCCTAAAAATCTATTCTCCTGGACTGGGGGTAATAATCTAATAATAATAATAAATCCCATTCACTGAACTTAAAAATGACAATAGTTGTAATGGCATTGATTGACACTTAGGTGTCCTAAGCACTCTGCATCTCACTTAATCCCTAATGAAATCATCTGTTCCCTCCATTCATTCACACTTAGTAAAGCTAGGGCTTGGAAAGGTAGTCCAAATCACTAATGGAAATGATAGTCTAAGCAAGGCATTCTAAAGCCAAAGCCACACTCGTGATGAGTATACTGTACAGGGTGGCAGTCTTTGCAGGCATGCCTACCTGACCACAGGGGCTGCTTCAGACCTCCGTCTCCCTGGATAAACAAAGTGAGGCTGTTGAGGATCTATCATGCTGGAAATCAGCAGCTTTCAGACACCAAAGGCAATGACACTGAAATCAAGCACCCTGGTGGTCAAGAGGAGCCTTTCGTAAAGACTAGCGTCGGCTGCCATCCTTTTGCCAAAGACGTAGTCACAACACACTGACTGAGAAGGCCACTCTCTTTCTGTGAAATCTGCGATTCTGCACACTTTGGTTGTACTGTATTACTTCCGAGCACGCTGAATTTTAGAGCGTTCTCAAGGAGAAGAGAGGGAAAAAAAAAAAGCAAACTCAGTAAATCCCAGTATTTTTACTGCCTTTGCCAAATTTGACATCTTTCAAAGTAACTGTGAGAAGCACGCACGATCTCTGCCAACTGCATGATTTAGCAGCTATAAAATCCCTCTGAATCAAACCCATTTTGAAATAAAAAGGAACCTGCTTGAGAATTTCATTGCACTGTTGGATACCTACTCAGAGATCAATCACCTCTCTTCATTCTGTATTCCTAGTATATTTTTAAGTTTAATCTTTTTTGCAGCTTACCCATTTAGTTAAGGGTAGAATTTTAAAAGACTAAAGATTGCGAAAGGAGGAGGAGGACGTAAAATCCGAACAAAGACTTTCTTTATATTCTGCACAATAGAAGTAAAAAAGATGGTCTATTTTCTTTTCATCTTTTCCCCCAAGAGTGCAGTACCTAGATTCTCAAAACTTGAGTGTCCTGTCCCCCAAGGAAAATAGTATCTCTCTGCAGGCTGTCTAGCAGGATGAAACAGCTGTGTCTCCTACTCCACAGGGAATTTCTTCAGATGAAAGTCTATTTTTTTGCTGAATATGATTGGGTGAGCAGAAGGCTAAACACATTGCTTATGGCTGGGCCTCCAATGACAATAGGAAAAAATGTGTTCATAAAATGTAGTATAAAATGAATTAATTTAACTATCTGGAGACTGAAATATACATTATAAAATAAAGTGCTGGCTATAGGAATATAAAGGTGTGAATATCGTCAAGCCACAAAGGAATAAAAATAAAACTGTTTGATTTGGGGTCTCTATGAAGGTTTAGTATCTATGAACAGAGAATTCTTGGCTCTCACTTGGAGTCTCACTAATGCAAACATTTTAGTTATGGCATATTGCACAGACACTTCAGTTGTGTTTATGTTTAAAGGGGAAAGCAACAAAGGAAGATACTTTTTTCTCACAATGTTTATTTAAAGGACTAATATACATTGATCTATAGAACTGCTAAGAAAATACTAAAAGTCAGATATGAACTGAATTTCCATTAGGGGGCAAAATCTTACGTTAGAAGTAACTCACAACCTTTATCTTCCTCTCTCTAAGAAACAAGCCCTCACAAAAGAATGACACTCAGAAACACTTTATAGATTCTAATTGTCTACTAGACCATATTTTTCTGGTTTGGACAACCAACAGCATTTTACTAATACCCCAAATTCATTTCAATGGTAGTCAGTTTCAAGGTGGACCCATTCATGTGGGATCAGTACAGAGCTCTCAACCTGATACACAGATTCACAACTGTGTATCTTTACTCTGCATAAAGCCATCAAGTTGCCAAATGGTATTAATGTCTTGGATACAAAACAAAAATAGCATCTGCAACTTCCTTATAAAATCTACCCTGAGCTAGAGCGTGTGTGCATGTGTGTGTGTGTGTGTGTGTGTGTGTGTGTGTTAGAGGATCACAGAAAAAGTGAAAGTGAAGTCACTCAGTCATGTCTGACTCTTTGAAACCCTATGGACTGTAGCCCACAGGCTCTCCTGTCCATGGGATTTTCCAGTCAAGAACCCTGGAGTGGGTTGCCATTTTCTTCTCCAGGGGATCTTCCTGACCTAGGGCACAAACTCAGGTCTTCCACAGTGCAGGTAGACTCTTTACCATCTGAGCCACCAGGGAATCCTTTTGGATCACATGAAAGTTTACAAATAAAAAAAAATCATTTTTCACTGAAACATAAAATGGGGCTTATTAGTAGAATGATCATATAATTTATCATCTAAAAAGGACAATCATGAGAGTTAAAGGGGGCACTATTGGTAATTGCACTAAGACAATAGGCATAAACTAGATATATGATGACACTATTAATAGCAAAATATCCTCTTCCTAATCAGAACATTAATATAACAGCAGCATGATAGGCAAGGGAAGACTTGATCTGGAAGTAACTAACCCCACCCCAGTACTCTTGCCTGGAAAATCCCATGGATGGAGGAGCCTGGTAGGCTGCAGTCGATGGGGTTGCTAAGAGTCAGACACGACTGAGCAACTTCACTTTCTCTTTTCCCTTTCATGCATCAGAGAAGGAAATGGCAACCCACACCAGTGTTCTTGCCTGGAGAATCCCAGGGACGGGGGAGCCTGGTGGGCTGCTGTCTATGGGGTCGCACAGAGTTGGACACGACTGAAGCGACGTAGCAGCAGCAGCATGCTTAGATTAAACTCTGACATGTATTAGTTGCTTTCAAATTGTAGTACTGGGAAAGACTCTTGAGAGTCCCTTGGACTGCAAGGAGACCAAACCAGTCAATCCTAAAGGAAATCAACCCTGAATATTCATTGAAAGGACTGCTGCTGAAGAAGCTGAAGCTCCAATACATTAACAACCTGATACAAATTGTCAACTGATTGGAAAAGACCCTGATGCTGGGAAAGGCTGAAAGCAAAAGGAGAAGCAGGTGGCAGAGGATGAGATGGTTAGATAGCATCACTGACTCAATGGACAAATTCCAAGAAGTAGTGAAGGACAGGGAAGCCTGGCGTGCTGCAGTCCATGGCGTCGCAGAGTTGGACACAACTCACAGACTGAACAACAACAACAAAAATATTACTCATATGCATTTGTTTCCATATCTCTCCATTTCCTCATCTGTAAGATAGAAGAAAATATAGCTAATTTTGTGTAGTATTTACAATGCACCAGAAAATATGCTAAGGCATAATATTGAATAGTTCCATTTAAACCTCATAACAGCTAAATCATATTGTTACTATTTTCCCTATTCTACACGTGAAGCAATGAATTAAGTGAGGTTAAACATCTTGCTAGTGTTCATTCAGCAAGTAGCAGAGCTGGACTATGAACCCTGGCAGTTGGTCTTCAATGTTCATACTCTTAAACCTTGCGATATCCTGAATCAATACCAATTTTTCAGAGTTTTTGTTAGGGCTAAATGAGAGACTGAATGTCAGACAACCAGCACAATGCCCAAAACACAGCAGAAAATAGACAGAGTTAGTAGTAATTGAATACAAAATAGCCAAGACGCTTTTTTGAGGTAACCCATCTGGAACTACTTTGGAGGTGATATTTATAATGAGGTGCTCTGATAATTCTGTAGCTAAAGCTCTCACTTGACTAGAAATCTCTATTAACCTGATCTATTCTGAAAGTGTGTGTGTGCATGCTCAATCACATCCAACTCTTCGCAACCCCTGGACTATATCCTGCCAGGCTCCTCTGTCCATGGAATTCTCCAGGCAAGAATACTGGAGTGGGTTGCCATTTCCTTCTCCAGGGAATCTTCCCAACCCAGGGATTGAACCTGTGTTTCCAGGCATCTCCTGCATTGCCACCTGTGAAGACCTTATAAATCAGAAGATGAGACTGACCTAACAGTCACTTTAAACTTACACAAAGGCCATGAGGGAAATTTGGGGGGTGACAAAGCTGTCACATATCTTAATTGTGATGCTAGTTACATGACTGCATTTTGCCAAAATTCAGAACTCCTTGATTTTACTCCCAAATTTTCTCAACTTAGCATTAAATTACTTATTTTCTCTCAAATTCTTTAGAAACAAAGAAGCATTTGCATCCTCTACTCATACTTTTATACAACAGTAATTAAATATCCAAGAAAGATGGATCCCATTTAAAATATTGTACAAACAGAGAATTATCGGGAAGTAATTTGTCAGTTCATTCTCTCTAACATTTATTTTAAAAAACACCCTTAGAAGGCAATCTATTAAAATGATTAACATCATAATCATGTGACCAAGGAGCCAATAAGTTAATTAAAGTTCATTTATTCTATGAGCTCATCTCGGGAAGAAGTTGACTAAATTGAGCATAAAGATTTTTATATCCAATTTGATTTGTCTTCTAAATAAATTTTATATGTATATATAGAGATTTTTTTTCTTATGCTTACAGAAGATTTAATAACTTGGAAAATGTACCAAAACAACACTTAGGAAGATATTTTAACCAAACTCCCCAATCAGACTTTTTAAACCTTGTGACTATGATTTAGGATGCTAGTAGTAGATAAAATTATTTTCCATTACTCATTTAGAATATTTGATTACTAATTTACATAGGCAAGGCATCAGAACATAACGAATGTAAGTCACCTTTGAGAGAGAGCCTTTTCAGAATTGAAGGTGAACGCCCTGCTGCCTTCAGCCCAAGAATGCTAATAATTCAAATACATTTCTGACCAATCAGATGAAAGCACCATAAAGCACTTTCATGCCAGGAAGTTGGATGCTGGTTAATACAAAACATGTTGGAAGAGGAAGCAATCTTTTATTATTTGATTATAAAATGCCACCTTTACCCTTCAACTCGGAGTGATTTATTACAAGATGATTAAGACTGTGTGTTGATGCCTAAGAGGAACTGTTTTGATTTATGACAATTTCACACAAAATCACAACTGTCTTGTTTAAAGTCATTCTAAGTTGCAGTCCATGTTTGAGTATAGAAAAATAATTTAAAAGTTTACCATAAACAATTCAGGATTGCCATCAGCATCTGAATTCACTGTGAGTTTCTTCTTGTATCTTTCTCTCCTGATGCTAGTATGCTTATTCTTACGTGGCATTTTCTCAGACTGCCAAGCAAGGGCTGTAGTTTAGCCTGTGATATGCTTGGTTTCCTATATCGATCACCAAGCTCAGTAGACTACGGTTGCCAGATTGAGTCCTTTTTCTAAGATGTCTTATCAATCTCCAGAAAACCAAAAAAACTGGCATTTTAATGAAAAATTCATTAAATAATGTCATTCTAAATACTTCTTTTATAAAGGAGTGATCAATAGGTTGCAATAACACTTGAATACTTGAGTTTTATTAGATTCTGCTAAGAACCAATATCTCTATATTGATAAATAGATGGTAACGTGGGTTACTAACCAACTAAGATCGCTTTACAAAGTAGTTTCAGACCTACCTCATCTAAAGTATGTAATCTTGAGATATGATGCTGGCAAATGCCTGAAGAGATGTGCCAGTTCGTTAGGGCCACAAAACAGAGCATGTGGACTTCGTAAATCGACTGAGTTTTCTTAATGTCACTATAGCTTGAAAAGTGGGTGGATTTTCTTGCTTCCTATAGTATCATGTTTTAATGTATCTCTGCTTTCCCTTTCTCTTTTAAAAAATCTCAGGCTATCTCATTTTGGCTCTACAGACTAAGGGGTTTTGATACATCATACTAAGTATTTTAAGAACATGGGCCAGGATAGCAGGCAGTATTCTCCAGATATTAGTACGGTGACAACATCTCATACCTCAAGAGGGAGACCTTCCCAGTCTGAAGGTTTTGTTTCTTCTACCGGTGCTCTGTTCAGTTCAGTTCAGTTCAGTCACTCAGTCGTGTCCGACTCTTTGTGATACCATGAATCGCAGGATGCCAGGCCTCCCTGTCCATCACCAACTCCCAGGGTTCACACAGACTCACGTCCATCGAGTCAGTGATGCCATCCAGCCATCTCATCTTCTGTCATCCCCTTCTCCTCTTGCCCCCAATCCCTCCCAGCATCAGAGTCTTTTCCAATGAGTCAACTCTTCGCATGAGGTGGCCAAAGTACTGGAGTTTCAGCTTTAGCATCATTCCTTCCAAAGAAATCCCAGGGCTGATCTCCTTCAGAATGGACTGGTTGGATCTCCTTGCAGTCCAAGGGACTCTCAAGAGTCTTCTCCAACACCACAGTTCAAAAACATCAATTCTTTGGCGCTCAGCTTTCTTCACAGTCCAACTCTCACATCCATACATGACCACTGGGAAAACCATAGCCTTGACTAGACAGATCTTTGTTGGCAAAGTAATGTCTCTGCTTTTGAATATGCTATCTAGGTCTAACTTTCCTTCCAAGGAGTAAGCATCTTTTAATTTTATGGCTGCAATCACCATCTGCAGTGATTTGGGAACCCAAAAAATAAAGTCTGACACTGATTCCATTGTTTCCCCATCTATTTCCCATGAAGTGATGGGACCAGATGCCATGATATTCGTTTTCTGAATGTTGAGCTTTAAGCCAACTTTTTCACTCTCCACTTTCACCTTCATCAAGAGGCTTTTTAGTTCCTCTTCACTTTCTGCCATAAGGGTGGTGTCATCTGCATATCTGAGGTTATTGATATTTCTCCCGGCAATCTTGATTCCAGCTTGTGCTTCTTCCAGCCCAGCGTTTCTCATGATGTACTCTGCATATAAGTTAAATAAGCAGGGTGACAATATACAGCCTTGATGTACTCCTTTTCCTATTTGGAATCAGTCTGTGGTTCCATGTCCAGTTCTAACTGTTGCCTCCTGACCTGCATATAGGTTTCTCAAGAGGCAGGTCAGGTGGTCTGGTATTTCCATCTCTTTCAGAATTTTCCACAGTTGATTGTGATCCACACAGTCAAAGGCTTTGGCATAGTCAATAAAGCAGAAATAGATGTTTTTCTGGAACTCTTGCTTTTTTGATGATCCAGCGGATGTTGGCAACTTGATCTCTGGTTCCTCTGCCTTTTCTAAAACCAGCTTGAACATCTGAAAGTTCACGGTTCACATATTGTTGAAGCCTGGCCTGGAGAATTTTGAGCATTACTTTACTAGCATGTGAGATGAGTGCAATTGTGCAGTAGTTTGAGCATTCTTTGGCATTGCCTTTCTTTGGGATTGGAATGAAAATTGACCTTTTCCAGTCCTGTAGCCACTGCTGAGTTGTCCATATTTGATGGCATATTGAGTGCAGCACTTTCACAGCATCATCTTTCAGGATTTGAAATAGCTCAACTGGAATTCCATCACCTCCACTAGCTTTGTTCATAGTGATGCTTTCTAAGGCCCACTTGACTTCACGTTCCAGGATGTCTGGCTCTAGGTGAGTTATCACACCATCATGATTATCTGGGTCATGAAGATCTTTTTTGTACAGTTCTTATGTGTATTCCTGTCATCTCTTTTTTTTTTTTTTAAGTGTTTTATTCATTATTTTATTCACTCCTTTGCTAAATGCAGTTGAAAGAGAGAACATCTAAAAACATAACAAGATCTTGCCATGCTGGTCTTTCAACCAAATATTATAACAATCATAACAGCAATGATAGTAACAAAGTATCAGTTCTCATACTTTGAAAATTACAAAATATTTTTCCTATATGTAACATTGCACAAATATAGCATACATATTAAATACATATATAAACATGGAATTTTTAAAACAATGAGAATGAGTTTTTAGTAAAATAATTTAAATTATTTTATTTCATATATTAATGATCCAATCTTGGGTATTTTTTCAAAATGAACAATGTGGTTGAATATGGTTCATTAATTTTGAGAAATAACTTTTAATGCTTTGATATTAACAAGGTAGGGTCTGAATCTGAGTCGATATTGATAATTAGTTTTATTATTTACTGATTTTTTACCACAATAATTATTTGTTGCTTAATTTTTTGACTAGTATAATTCCTTTGTTCTTCCTTGTTGTGCATTGTTCTTGTGGACTGTGTTAATATGTGATTTTAAGCCCACAGCTCAAAATCTATTGAAATTATCTATGTCATCTCTTTTTAATATCTTCTGCTTCTGTTAGGTCCATATCATTTCTGTCCTTTATCAAGCCCATCTTTGCATGAAATGTTCCCTTGGTATCTCTAATTTTCTTGAAGAGATCCCTAGTCTTTCCCATTCTGTTGTTTTCCTCTATTTCTTTGCATTGATTGCTAAAGAAGGCTTTCTTATCAGATCAGATCAGATCAGTCGCTCAGTCGTGTACGATTCTTTGCGACCCCATGAACCGCAGCACGCCAGGCCTCCCTGTCCATCACCAGCTCCCGGAGGTCACTCAGACTCACACCCATCAAGTCAGTGATGCCATCCAGCCATCTCATCCTCTGTCGTCCCCTTCTCCTCCTGCCCTCAATCCCTCCCAGCATCAGAGTCTTCTCCAATGAGTCAACTCTTCGCATGAGGTGGCCAAAATACTGGAGTTTCAGCTTTAGCATCATTCCTTCCAAAGAAATTCCAGGATTGATCTCCTTCAGAATGGACTGGTTGGATCTTCTTGCAGTCCAAGGGACTCTCAAGAGTCTTCTCCAACACCATAGTTCAAAAGCATCAATTCTTCGGCGCTCAGCCTTCTTCACAGTCCAGCTCTCACATCCATACATGACCACAGGAAAGACCATAGCCTTGACTAGATGAACCTTTGTTGGTAAAGTAATGTCTCTGCTTTTGAATATGCTATCTAGGTTGGTCATAACTTTCCTTCCAAGGAGTAAGCGTCTTTTAATTTCATGGCTACAGTCACCATCTGCAGTGATTTTGGAGCCCAGAAAAATAAATTCTGACACTGTTTCCACTGTTTCTCCATCTATTTCCCATTTGGAACTCTGCATTCAGATGCTTATATCTTTCCTTTTCTCCTTTGCTTTTCATTTCTCTTCTTTTCCCAGCTATTTTACAAAATGCCTCCCCAGGTAGCCATTTAGCTTTTTGCAATTCTTTTCCATGGGGATGGTCTTGATTCCTGTCTCCTGTACAATGTCATGAACCTCATTCCATAGTTCATCAGGCACTCTATCTATCAGATCTAGTTCCTTAAATCTATTTCTCACTTCCACTGTATAACCATAAGGAATTTGATTTAAGTCATACCTGAATGGTCTAGTAGTTTTCCCTACTTTCTTCAATTTCAGTCTGAATTTGGCAATAAGGAGTTCATGATCTGAGCCACAGTCAGCTCCTGGTCTTGTTTTTGCTGACTGTATAGAGCTTCTCCATGTTCGGCTGCAAAGAATATAATCGATCTGATTTTGGTGTTGACCATCTGGTGATGTCCATGTATAGAGTCTTCTCTTGTGTTGTTGGAAGAGGGTGTTTGCTATGACCAGTGCATTTCCTTGGCAAAACTCTTAGTCTTTGCCCTGCTTCATTGCGTATTCCAAGGCCAAATTTGCCTGTTACTCCAGGTGTTTCTTGACTTCCTACTTTTGTATTCCAGTCCCTATAATGAAAAGAATATCTTTTGGGTGTTAGTTCTAAAAAGTCTTGTAGGTCTTCATAGAACTGTTCAACTTCAGCTTCTTCAGCATTACTGGTTGGGGCATAGACTTGGATTACTGTGATATTGAATAGTTTGCCTTGGAAACGAACAGAGATCATTCTCTCGTTTTTGAGATTACATCCAAGTACTGCATTTTGGATTCTTTTGTTGATCATGATGGCTATTCCATTTCTTCTAAGGGATTCCTGCCCACAGTAGTAGATATAATGGTCATCTGAATTAAATTCTCCCATTCCAGTCCATTTGAGTTCGCTGATTCCTAGAATGTCAACATTCACTCTTGCCATCTCCTGTTTGACCACTTCCAATTTGCATTGATTCATGGACCTGACATTCCAGGTTCCTGTGCAATATTGCTCTTTACAGCATCACACCTTGCTTCTATCACCAGTCACAACCACAACTGGGTATTGTTTTTGCTTTGGCTCCATCCCTTTTGTCTCCATCCCATTTCTCCACTGATCTCCAGTAGCATATTGGGGAGGTAAGTTTTCCTTTTCAGAACATCAGACTGAACATTTTTATTCCAGGATTCTTAATTCATAATGGTAATGAACTGTAGAAAAAAATTATTTTTGAGAAAGTAAAGTCTGGGTTTTTGATGTGGCAGAGCCATAGATGCTTGTATGTTCATTGTAATGCTGACTTTGTATGAATTTAACAAACATTTTCTTGCTCCTCCATGAGCTCAGACTTTGCTTGATCTCAACCTTTGTACCTCGGAAAGACAGTTTTATAGTTTAGAATGTTTTGATCATTATTACTAGTTTATGTGAATTGGCAACCATTGAAAAACAAAGTCTTTTTAAAAAAACTATTTATCTGGCTTCACTGGGTCTTACTTGGGGCAGGCAGGATCTTTAGTTGTGACACACAGGATCTCCTAGTTAGCACATGCGAACTCTTAGTTGCGGCATGTGGGATCTAGTTCCCTGACCAGGGATCGAACTTGAGCCCCGTGCACTGGGAGCACAGTCTTAGCCAATGGACCACCAGAGAAGTCCTTAAAAAACATAGTCTTTAAATCAAGACAATTTCCCACATTTGAAACTTTAGGGGATTTTTGTTTGGTTGGTTGGTTGGTTGGTGTTTTTTCATTGCTGCTTTTGTTTTTTTGTGTATGTGTTTGCAAGTAGGATATATGAAGCAGATAATTATCATTCCTCTTGAGTTTTCACGGGCTACAAATGTGAAACTTGGTACTTCTCCAATATTACACCTCAGTGCAGGGGGCGGAGGGGCGGGGGGGGGTCCGTCTAGTAGTCTGACACTAGCTCAGAGAAGAGCACTGAAATTTTGAGAGTCTCTAAACTTTTAGGCAGTTTTTAAGAGCTTTCATATTTCACCCTGTAATTTCAGAAGAAAAGAGAACAAAGCTGCTATCCAGGACACATGCTCTCCTGACAAGGGTAGCCTGAGAAATGGAGAGCATGTTGCTTCTTTCTTCTGATCACATACTGATGGGTGCAGGCACCTGTTTCCGGCTACTGAACTGTATTTTCTCCACAATACGACTGGGTGTTTCACTTGGTCCAGGCTGGCCTTGTATTACTAATGGGTCCTCGGACCTTCAAGAGGCCACATGCCTGTATGGTATGATATCTCAGCTGGAATTTAACTTCTATTACTATCCTATTTTGTGACCTTTGCCAAGTCTCTTAACCTTTCTGAGGATCTCTTAACATTTTTCCAGTTCCAGGGTTTGAAAAGTGTGGATAACAATAGACAGTGCTTGCCTTTCAGAGGTGGCATGAGGACTAATTAGCTGATGTTTGTTAAGAGCTGTATAAATGCTAAGTATTATGATTATTCTTTACTCGTGTTAGCATTACAGAATGTCAGCGTGTTGAGTGGGAGAAGACGGGGTTATAGGACCCTGGTGGAATATTACTCTCTCTTATAAGTTTCCCCTTTCTAATGAAATTACCAGAAATATGTTCAGTTATTTCTAAACTAAATGGTTTCACTATAACCAGAGGATAGCCGTTAGCTTATTTGAATTAATACATAAAAACTATATCTCGCAGTTTTCTATGGACCAGAAGACTCAGAAAGCAAGGGACCTCCCAGGATAATCTGTACATATTGAACTACAGCAGGGCGTTATTGCTGTACCTGACTGCCTGGAGTTCGACATGCTCCATATAGGAACAAGGCAACATCAGATCCCCAGAGAGAATTGAGTTGTTCCACTAACTAGTTGCTTATGTTCAAGTAGTGAGGGTGGGTGGCGGCTCTAGGTACGTTAATCACTCATATGTAATACTCCATTTTTTAGATATGCAGTGTAGAGCAGTGGGCAAATTTAAACAAACAAATATATAAATAAATTTACAAAGCAATGGGGCTCTTCACTAATAATTTCATTAAAAATGCATAACAATATTTGACTCTTATGGCTCCTCCATTCCTTCCACCATCACATGTATTTAGTCTTCACTATCTAGGTACTCAGAAGCATGAATAGACCTGACATCTGGCCTGTACACATATTTTCAAAACAGTGAAGTCTTAGTTTAGAGGAAAATATTTTATCACTTATATTTAGATCAAAGTAATGATTTTTTAAATGGATATCCCAGGGCCTGCATGCAGCCTCTAGTATTAATACACTTCCTTAAAAGTATATACATTATTGACATTTCAGGACAGATGATCCCCAACCCTGGTACGTTGCTGGAAGTCACTGATACTTTTCTTTAGTTTATTTGCATTTGGTACTTGAGAGTCAAGGACACCAACTTCTCATTCCTTTTTGACAATAGTGCTCGCAACACCATCAAAAGAGATCAGGATAGGAATTTGCATAGAGGCTGGCTTCCCCAGAGGCTCAAACAGTAAAGAATCTGCCTCCAATGTGAGAGACCCAGGTTTGATCCCTGGGTTGGGAAGATCCCCTGGAAAACAGAATGGCTACCCACTCCAGTATTCTTGCCTGGAGAATTCCATAGACAGAGGAGCCTGGTGGACTACAGTCCACAGGGTCACAAAGAGCTGGACACAACTGAGCAACTAACACTTTCATATAGAGAAGGTTTGGAAGCATGCTTTATCTGATCTGAGTTTTCTCATACTGGATCCATTTCCCCATCACATTGGCAAACTGAGGCAGATCATTAAACATGTTTACTTCAGATTTTCACAGGAAAATTATCTACGTGACCACTTAGAGCTAGATAATAGAGGGAAACAAATTTCTGCAGAAACTACAGTATATTCGGATGCTGCTTTGTATCTCATAACACTCGTACCCTGACACCATCAATGTATTACTAATTGACACTGACTCGTATAAAACACCAGAGATGAACGATAACCGTGGATGAGCAAATAAAGAATGCCCCATGAGATGCACATTGGTAAGAACCCAGTGTGGCGAAGAAAATGAATCTGACCTGCACTGAAAGATAATAGTAGCATTAGCCAAGATATCACATAACTATTGATATTTAGAAGTCAAAGACTTACTCTCAGTTTGGATAAATGTTTCTCTCACACATGCATTTAAATGTCTTTTTTCCTCAGCAAAATGAATGGTATTTGTCTTTTCCTTTCTCCCTACAGACTGCCAGATTATTATAAAAGAGCATTTTATATAGGTGAGTATGGTACACCAATTGAAACACAATTGTATCATCATTTCAAGCTCAATAGGCACAAAATACATCTCTTACTTGGCAATTCCCAGACTGTTGTCAGGAAATAGACACAAATCAACTGAAAAGCTTGTATTTATTCATATCCAAGAAAGGTTCTCTTGTCAATAACTATGTATGAATTTTTCCCTAGTGATTTAAACAAAAGGAAGATCCAGAATGTTTTCGTAGTTTATTCTTATCTTCATTTGTATATCTACAAAAGAAGAGTTAATATTATATGATGCCAATATATTTCGAGCAGAGTAATACTCGCAGCTCAGCTATGACCTTTTCCCCTGTAATTAGTTCCAACTGAAATTAGATTCACTAAAAGCATGGCTCCAATTAGAGCTAAATCAAAACAAAACTCAGGGCTTGATTACATATAGCAAAAGTGTGGAGGGAAAAAGAGGGTAAAAGAAGAGGCGATATTCTTCCAATTTAGTTCTGCAGATTGAACCATATGGTAAATCCTTTGAACTCAAGAGAAAATGTGCATTTATTTCCATACAGAGTTAGGTTAATATTTTCCATGACTCACAGAGATTTTGCACTCTCACCTCAGTTGACCAGTTTTCCAAAACTCTGCAGGCAAAAAGCAAATCAAAAATTTTCAAAGTTCTGACCTAGGAAAAGATCTATTTTCTCTAGGAGAAGAAAAAGAGAAATCTTCAAGCTTCTTTTGAATAACCTTGTAAAACACAAAGCCAAGATTATGAGAGTTATTGGAATGCATTTACTTATCTCACATTGAATAACTCTACATAGCTTCCTGACATGCAAGTCTATAATACAGCAGAATTTCTAAGTTCAGTTTTCTTATCTGTAAAACAAATAGACAAGTAAGCAAGTAAATAAACAAAAAGGATGGTAAGACTAAATCCTGATTCATGAGGCATACTATAAATGTGAGTTACATTTCTTCTCTTTCTCCTATCAAACTTGTATTGAGGCCCAAAACTGGAAAGTCCACAGCCTAACCAGAATATAGGCTTCATGAAATACAGCAGTGGAAAAACGGGCTTCAAAAAAAATATTTGGGACTAATTATTGGGAGCTTCAAAATCCAAGTTAAGAAGCTGTGGCAAACATAAGGATGGGCCTCACCTACAGGAACAGACAACTATTTCAGGTCTGAATTTGCCTTTTATTCACAGAGAGCCTATTTCAGCACTGCTACCTGGGGATTTATGAACTCTCTAGTCCACAAGTATGAAATTGCATACTGCACAGCATCCAAAGACAGGACTCACTTTACAGCAAAAGAGGTGTAGGAATGGGCCCATGACTATGGGATTTACTAGTCATAGGTCATAGCACATACTATGGCAACCTACTCCAGTACTCTTGCCTAGAAAATCCCATGGACGGAGGAGCCTAGTGCAGACTACTGTCCATGGAGTCACAAAGAGTTGGACACAACTGAGCGATTTCACTTCACTTCACACCATCAAAAGGCAGCCAGTTAGCTTCATAGAACACTAGACAGTGAAAGTGAGGGCTTCCCTGGTGGCCCAGATGGTAAAGAATCTGCCTACAATGCAGGAGACCCAGGTTCAATCCCTGGGTCGGGAAGATCCCCTGGAAAAGGGAATGGAGCTTATAAAGGCACAACGTGCCAGCCCAAAAGAAACACTCCAAGAGGGATGAAGTGTCATACTTCAAGACAGAGTAAACTTCCTTAGAGATCTCTGTGTGACACTGTCTCTCCAATAGAAGGAATACATAGGTTAGGGAATGAAAGAGTGGAAGCCTGAGACTTCCCTGGTGGTACAGTGGTTAAGACACCCCTGGGTTCAATCCCTGGTCAGGGAACTAGATCCTACATGCAGAAGTATAAAAAGATACCATATACCACATCTGAAAAAACAAAAAAGATCCCACATGCCGCAACGAAGATGGAAGATCCCATGTGCTGCAACTAAGACCTGGCACAGCCAAATAAATAAATATTTTTTAAAAAAAGAGTGGAAGCCTTACCCTCTCTTCCAATGACCCACCAGGTGACCTTGTGCTTTCTGCCCCTGTAATTCTGGGGCTATGCAAGGTTAAAGATATTGGTCCCAAGAAAGGGCAAACTCTAATGAGCAGACAGTACCATTGTTCATTCTTCTGAACTACAAAATACAGCCTGCTCCAGGGCCATCTGGACTCTTTGTGTCCAGAAACCAGAAGATGAAACAAGGAGGCACCATAATGGCACGGGCAGTCTACCCTCCTCACTAGGATATTAAACCACCACAACCCACTGGGTGTCTCCAGGTGCTCTCTGGCCTCAGAATGACCATGAGAACACATATAACAGCCCTAAAATATGAAGAGTATTGAGCGTTCAGATCATTCAAGATAGAAGGTTTGGTCATGACACAAGGTAAGCCACACAGACTTGCCAAAGTGAGAATCAGGAGAATTCAATGATCATAAAGGAGCAAAATGTGAGTATCAGCAGCAGCCCCAAGATCAACTGCAGTGAAAGGAGTTATAGTTCATCTCATTGGCCTCCTTCTTTTTGAAATTCCCCTCAAGAAGAAAGGCTGCAAAGATTGAGAGTTTGGGGACTGATATATGTACACCATTGAAACTATGTATGAAATAGATAACTAAAGAGGACCTACAGTATAGCACAGGGAACTCTACTTAATGCTCTGTGGTGACCTGAATGAGAAGGAAATCCAAAAGGGAGGGGATAAATGTGTATGTACGGCTGGTTCACTTTGCTCTACAGTAGAAACTAACGCGACATTGTAAAGCAACTATCAGTTGAGTTCAGTTCAGTCACTCAGTCACGTCCAGCTCTTTGCAACCCCATGGATTGCAGCACCCCAGGCTTCCCTATCCATCACCAACTCCCGGAGCTTACTCAAATTCATTGGTGATACCATCCAACCATCTCATCCTCTGTCCTCCCCTTCTCCTAACGCCTTCAATCCTTCCCAGCAACTATACTCTGATAAAAATTATTTTTTTTAAATAAAGACTGCAGAAACCATGAAGGAGTTGTTTCCAAAACCTCTGCAGAAAAGTATATCTGTGTGGCACACAAGTGGAGAATGCATCAAGCAGATCTCTTATAACAAGTCTCAGAAAAGGTGAGAACCTTCAAGAACCTCAGCTTTAGAGGTCAATAGACCTTCCATCTAGAAATCTGTCATTACCCTGGCTCAGAGCCCACTTTTCTAGTCTTTATTTTTCATACTATAAATTGTCAGACAATGAAAATGATTGATTCTGCTTGGCTTAGATTGCTTGTGTAACTCTGCTCCAGAAATGTCTTCCCAGTGGGGGAGGTGGGGTGGTTATCTAATAGAAAGCGGCTCTCAGAGTCTCAACCCTGGAGAAGGCGCCTACCGAACAGACTCTCATCTGCTAAGAAAATCAAAAGCAATCCTTTAAATCAATATGACAAAGATACCCTCTACAATTCCTCTGATGCAAAACAATCCACTTTCTTCAGAAACAGCTTTCCCATCTGGACATAGTTCTAAATATTTCTCTCTGTCCCTGGGTATTTTGAGAACTGCATGTGGCCACTGCCTCTTAAGGTAACACAGATGATATCTGCTGCCTCTCAGAAATTCAGTAAGTGACCAGAAATCTGTAATCTTTTGAGCTTCTGGAAATTTCATCGTTTGATGTGATTTCAACCACTTTTTTCTGTCATTCAATCCATGCCCCATGCACTACTACAGATGAGGAAAACAGCTTAAAGATAAACATGCCATTCTCCAATATCCATTTAGGTTACTTACTTGCAAGTGTTGCGATGCCAGTGGTTATTTTGGACAGGGCAAATCTCCACTTAAGCCAATGAGGGGTGACACAGAAGGAGAGAAGTTCAAATCTGTCATTTTTTTTTTCTGCCTGCATTTCTATTTTGTTTCCTAAACTTCAATCTCTCCAGAATGTAGTGTTTATTAGGATCCTGCATCTAAAAGAAAATTTTGATGCTCAAAGCTTTTTATCATTTCTTTCACAAATGAAATTCATAGCCACACAGTGCAAAACATCACTTGGAGTAAATCCCTTTGGAGACACATGATAGCAGTATTTAAGCTTTATCATAGTGGAGATCCATCTGCAGATGTCCAACACAAGAGACATTCTAGTTTTCTCTGGCCACTTGAGAAAGTGTGAGCTAAGAAAATTCTTGGAACTGTGCCACAGACATTGATAGGAGCAAAAAGAGCCTAACTATTGGCTGAGGGGGGTGGAGAGCGGCAACTGGGAAGTAGGCAAAAAGAAAGGAATGCTTATGGAACCCCTATGAAGGCAAGACACTTGGCATCTAAGGGCATTAACTTATTTAACCTTTACAAGGCGCCTGATAGATGGGTTTTAATCTTACTGCCTGCAGGTGGGGAACTAAGGCTCAGAGAGAGTAAGCAACTTGCCAATATGATCACACAGTTTATACACTGAAGAGATGGAACTCAAAAAAAATCATCGAAGCACATATTTTCAAAAACACAGCAGGGCCGATTCTCTGGTCTCACCAGAACACAACTCTTCCCCCTCCCTTGCTGTTCAATATAAGAAATCATAGGTGCTACTGAATATAAGAAATTAAAGGAGGAAAATTTGGCAGGACTCCACACTGAGTACACAGTTGCGGTGCCTCACAGCAATGTCTACAGGGGCAATAAAGACAAAACAGAAAAGAAAAGATAATTACCATTTAAAAGCTAACTGAAAGAGTATAAAAGGTTAGTGGCAATCAAGATTATCTAAAGTCCTACCCTTATCCCTACCCCCATGTGTGCTGAAACAAAAATTTATGTCCATATGGCAAGTAGAACTAGAGTTTATTAAACAATGTTATGTCCTTCATGTTTTAGATGTTGGATCTTGTTTAATCCTAACGATCCCCTTTATTCAGAGAATAAAATGAGAATAGTTCTCATTTTACAGATGAAAAAACTGAAGCCCAAAGATGGTTCTAACAACTATGATTGTTCAGGTACAAGCTACAGAAAACCTGACTCACAGTGGCTTGGGCAAGTAAAGCATTGTTTCTCATGAAACCGGAAGCCTGGGTGGGCAGCAGAGGCTCATACAAAGAGTCCACATGGCCAGCACGGGCTCGGGCTCCTTCTGCCTCTCTGGTACACCATCCCTAGCAGGTGGCTTTTATCCTTATTCTTTCAGCATGTCTGCTGGACCTCTGAGCATTGTAAATACATTGCAGGGAGGGAGATAAAGAAAGACAGAAGAGCAAAAGGTGAACAGAAAAGAACCATGCCAACCAAATCTGTCCCTTTTTATCAAAAGGATAACAGAGTTTCTGAAAGCCACACCCAAAGCTTAATCTTCTTGCCCAGAACTACATTACATAACCACCTATCTCTGTACGAGAAACCACTGACTTGAATATTTGAATATTCTAAACTCCACTGCAGCCCTAAATAAAATCAGAATTAGTAACAAGTTAATATTTGGGCAAAGTGCTTAGAATAAGATCTGACTCCTAGTAAGTGACGTGTGTTTAACATACGAAGAAAAGGAGGAATTAAGTAACCAAAGAATGAAGAAATGGGACCTGGATACTGGGTAGGCAAATAGAATTATTTAACACAGATAAAGGACTTGCTTAAATTGCCCAGGAGAAGGCAATGGCACCCCACTCCAGTACTCTTGCCTGGAAAATCCCACGGACAGAGGAGCCTGGTAGGCTGCAGTCCATGGGGTCGCTAAGAGTCGGATATGACTGAGCGACTTCACTTTCTCTTTTCACTTTTATGCATTGGAGAAGGAAATGGCAACCCACTCCAGTGTTCTTGCCTGGGGAATCCCAGGGACCGGGAAGCCTGGTGGGCTGCCGTCTACGGGGTCGCACAGAGTCGGACACGACTGAAGTGACTTAGCATAGCATAGCATAAATTGCCCAACTAGCAAATGGTAGGATGTAATTCCATTTTGAGTTCTTCTGATTTCAAAGGATTTTTTTTTAACTTCTTTCTTATTTTAACATAAAAACACCCCCTCAATAATCACTGTTGTGTCTGACTCTTTGTGATCCCACAGACTGTAGCCTGCCAGGCTTCTTTGTCCATGGGATTTCCCGGGCAAGAATACTGGAGTGGGTTGCCATGCCCTTCTCCAGGGGATCTTCCTGACCCAAGGATCGAACCCAGGGGGCAGATTCCTTACCATCGGAGCCACCAGGGAAGCCCCCCAAGTCACACACACACTTTAAATTCCTACGTGACTATGTCTGCAAATGTTATATAATTTTCCTGAGTGCTGCTTAAAATATTAGATTCCAAGTGAAGAACTGGTTCTAAGCAAATAGGCATGCCAGTCTAAACAATTTCATTCTCTGGTGGGCTACTTAGCCTTTAATAGGCAGGCTGAAAAAGTATCACAAATAGCACTGGCATTCACAGCAGCTCGACCCTGGCTTAATTGTAGTTGTGCCACTAAACCTAGTGAAAGTGAAAGTGTTAGTCGCTCAGTAGTGTCCAATTCTGAGGCCCATGGAGTGTAGCCACCACGAATTTCTAGAAATTTCTATAGAATTTCTAGGCAAGAATACTGGAATGGGTTGCCATTTCCTTCTTCAGGGGATCTTCCCAACCCAGGGTTTGAACTCAGGTCTCCTGCATTGCAGGCAGATTATTTACCATCTGAGCCACCAGAGAAGCCTAGAGCCACTGATAAACTGACAGAAGCACACGACTCCCCAGCGCAGATTGACAAACGAGTGCTTGAGTGTAATGTGGGGACTGATTTTTATTAGCCAGACTTCTAGCCCCTCTGGTTTTTAGCCTTTAGGATAGCAAGTGGTCTTAGTGTGCTGTGTCACCTATTGGCAGTGCATCCACATATCAACACAGTTGGTAACCTCCTTTGTTTGACCTTCAGGATCCTTAAATGTCAAACATCACCCTCCATCTACAGACGCATCAGGTCGACTCAGGTTTATCCTAGGTGCCCAAAGAGAGAATCAAAGATCAGTCCTTATAAAAATTCATTACTGATGAATATTGAAATATTACAGGGAAATTAATCAATATTATTAAACATCAAGAGATTAAATGCTGGCTCATTCTATGGGAGATGGAACCAGCCACCACAGAAGACCTCTTAAAAGTGCTGACTGGGATTATTTAAATATACATGTATATGAATGTGAAAATGACTAACTTTGGAAAGGTCGATCAAGGGTAGAAAGCAAACAGAAAGCTGAGCATGGAGGGTTCAGTGGCACAGGAGTGGCCCTTCTCTGCAGTCCTGTCACACCCACAGGATTCACACTGACTCTCCGTGAAGTACCCCTGTACTAATCAAGGAACGGGAGTTTGACCTTTCTCTTTAGCCGAGATCCACTGTGAATTCAGTGGCTATCCACTGCCTAGGTCGAGACCTTAAGAATGAAATCAAGTAATGAAATCCCATTGCTTCCTCAAAAGAAATTTCTGTTTTCTTTTCATGTGGATTATGACTTGTTTAAAATCCAGTGACTGTTCAGTTTCTGCTCACATCAGACAAATATTTGCTAATTAAGGGTAAGAGGAGATAGAACCAGAAGGTCGGCTTATTCCTTGCTAGAAACCATATAAGTAGGTTTATATCTTCTGAATTCTATTTTACAAAACAGTAATTCTTGTCTTGTCTTCCATACACACTGACACCGCTCCTGTTCTTTAAAACATGCCTTCCTTTGTGAGATTATTATTGTGAGCCCCAGAGTAAGAACAAAGAGTGATTTCTGTCCTGGACACTCATGAACTATTTCATTCTGAATCTTAGATAATCTTCAGTTCATGTTCTGGAATTAGATTCTCTGGGTTTGGCTATGGTTTCTACTACTTACTCCCAGTATGGTCTTGAACAAGATATTTCGTCTGGTAAAGTCAGTTTCCTTTTCTAAACCATGATGAGCTTGATAATATAAATACTGCAGACTTTCAGTTAGATGTAGGATGATACATGTCAAGTGTTCAACCTAACTCTTAGGTACCTAATAAATATCCAATATGTAAGATTAGTAAGTGACTTCAGTCATGTCCAACTCTTTGTGACCCCATGGACTATAGCCCGCCAGGCTCCTCTGTCCATGGAATTCTCCAGGCAAGAACATTGGAATGGGTAGCCATTCCCTTCTCCAGGGGATTTCCCGACCCAGGGATTGAACACATGTCTCTTATGTCTCCTGTATTGGCAGGCAGGTTCTTTACCACTAGTGCCTCCTGGGAAGGCCAAGGTTAGTTATAATTTAAAGCAAAACAAAGCATACTTTTCTAGGTATTGAATCTTCTTTTAATGAATTTACAGTGGACTCATATCTAATATTTTTCCCATCACTCTGTTCTCTCAGGAAATTAATAAACTACATAATTATATGAATATGTTTCAAAGATTCCAAATAGATCTTAATGCAAAGCCAATTCTCCAGCACTCAGTATCTGATTAATGGCTTTAGTCTTTTCCTTTTCTTCTGGAATGGAGTGATATGGTAGAAGGAATACAGTTCTACCATCAGAGTGGTGAGCATTATCTATTCCAAGAGGTGCGATCTTTAGGGAATGTCAGAGTCCTCTGCTCATAAGCCTCAGTACATAGATGGATATGTACCAAGGTGCCTCTAGTTTGCTTCAGTAAAACCTCCCTTTGAGAGACATTAATTAAAATATTTAGGGATCACAGCTGAGTCTACAATTTGAATGGAAGCCAGATACTGAAAAAGGTCTCTCTTCCATCATGTTATTTACTGCTGGTAAAAATATTCCAGCTGAGGCTCAGAATGCTAAAACAACACTTCAAAGATGTCATGCATTTAACATTCTCCTGCCCCATGGGGACCAGAGAAACGAGTCATGATGTAAAGTGGTCCTCCTGCAGACATTCTGGTCTACAACAGTGAAATGGAGGAAAAGAGACATCCTGGTCTCAAGCACTGAACCCCGTAGTACAAAAGGTCTCTAAAACTACAGTGACAGGTCCAAAGTCCAAGTTATTGTGTGAATAGGCCAATATATGTGACTTTTCCAAATATCACTGTGTCAAATGCACCAATAAACAGTGATGAATAATTTCACTTCCAGAATTCTCTTCTAATCAAATAATGAGAGCTGACATATCTCTCACTCTCAAGTCTCTATTTTACCCCCATTCAAATCTGTCTTTTAAACTTCACATAACCACCTGCCTGTTCTTCAGGAATACCCCACACATTTAAACCATTACTCCTTTCTAGGCTGGCTTCTTGCATGTTACCTGTTCAAGCATATGGCAGCATGATTTCTCCAATGAACACCATCCATGACTGCTTCTTCTCCCTTAGTTGGTGAGTACAGTCATCATCTTTTCAACATTAATTTCTTAAAAATTCATTTTCTACATCCTAATTCCCACTCTCCTACTACCTAGGTCCAACTATATCATCATCTATATTTTGTATCAGGAGAAGGCAATGGCACCCCACTCCAGTACTCTTGCCTGGAAAATCCCATGGACGGAGGAGCTTGGTAGGCTGCAGTCCATGGGGTCGCTAAGAGTCAGACATGACTGAGCGACTTCCCTTTCACTTTTCACTTTCATGCATTGAAGAAGGAAATGGCAACCCACTCCAGTGTTCTTGCCTGGAGAATCCCAGGGATGGGGGAGCCTGGTGGGCTGCCGTCTGTGGGGTCGCACAGAGTCGGACACGACTGAGGTGACTTAGCTGCAGCATACTTTGTATCATGGAAATAATTTCTCAGTTAGCTTCTCTGTCTACTTTGTTCCACCAATGCAGTCTCCACAAAGCCACCAGTCATCTTTCACGATGCATTTCTATTTATGTTGCTCTCAATTAAAACATGTTAAAGATTTTTACTGCCTTCAGGATAAGGAACAAACTCCTTAAGATTTTCAAAAAGTCTTTTCATGATCTGGCCCCAACTTCTCTTCTCAAGAAACCAATGTTTCAGATGTACTAAATTGCTTGTAGTTTTTCCAGATTGTCATGCTTTTTCTTGCCCATAGGTCTTTGTATGTGATGTTCACTACACTTATAAAAGTGATCCTTCCCCACTATTTTCATTTCTCCCATTAACTCTTACTCACCCTTCAGTTTTTAATCTAGTTTAACTTCCTTAAAGTTTTCTGACTCCCAACTGTATCCAGGACTTATCATATGCCCTCAGCACTTTTCACAGAATAATGTAATTGCCTTTTTATAAATTCCTCTCTAGACCTTTCCTTTTCTAAGATTCTTAAATTCAGCAATTGTGCTATGGCCTTACACATAGTAAGTCCACAATAAATATTTTTTAATGACTATCAAGATATTTGTCAAGGTTTGATTACAAAAGGAGAAAATTGACAACTAAGCCTAGCTATGCAAATGAATAACAAATTTTGGCACATCTTTAAGGTAGAAAATAGTATTTTTCCTTCTCAAAGTAAAAAAGTTTTTTAAATGTTTTCATAGGTGGAAGCATAAAAATAATGGAATATTGAGTGAAAATAACAGATAAAATCTACATTAATAATAAGATATCAACATGATAGGTAGACAGATAATAAAGATATGTAGGTAGATAGAGAAATAGGTGACAGAAAAAAAAAGAGGATGGGAGGGAGGGGGAGAAAAAGAAGGAATGGAGAAAGAAAGAAAATATACAAATTTGATAACAGATTTATGTTTGGCTTATGCATAATATGTGCTTGTTTATTATGCCTTGAAGTATATTTCTGATTTCCTGTGATGAGTCAAGTAAAAACATAATAGAAAAGGGCCACAGTGAATACTGACTTTATCATGGCCAGTATCTATAAGCAAAGCAGTCATATTTGCAGATGTTGAACATCACAGCTGGATTATCAAGACAGAGCTAATGTTGAACAGTTGATGGGTGGCAATACAGGTGTCAGACACTCGCATCAAAAGCAGGAAAACCAGAAAGCCACGAGCAAGTACAGAAAGCAGGGTGCAAAGACCAGGGACCAGCTGAAACCAGTAACAATCCAGTCCGTGGATCTGAGTGGGTCAGCAAAGCCAAAGGGATGGAAGCAGCATCTCAAGCTCTGGAAGCACAGAAAAACCCAAGTTCTCATTAGGAGCTGAAGTAGACTTGCATTACATAGATTAGATATGCATGGTCAGAATTAGGGTGATCATAATCTGGGGAAGCGAAGGTAGGTATAAGATACATAGACTTATTTCAATAAAACCCATATTGAATCCCACTAGCTAATGGAAATTAATTACCCCATATAAACTTATCTTCCTCAAAATGTGCATAAGGCCTAGCCAGGGGACTCAGTAGTAAATGAAAGCATCACTTTTATATTTGAGAAGAGTGGGGCAGTGAGAGGCAGAAAAAGAGAAAAAGCAATTTTATGACTGTTCTTGGATTTAAAAAAAAAATGCTTCAGCATTCTTTAGTAGTTTTCAAAATGGAACTAAATAATAAATGTTCTCTTTGTAAAGAACAATTACCTAGTTAATTTAAAGAGTGTTTTCTTATGAGAGTTGCAATTAAAAATAGAGGGCAAGAGAAATTTGCGTTAGCCATTTGCCATCACCCCAGGGTTTGTTGATCAACTTTATGCTCCATTTATGTCCCCATAAATCATACCGTGGAATTAAAAGTGTGTGGTTGACATGAATATTGCCCACTTTGCAAATGAGAGACAAGGAGGAAGGAAAACCTTTATGCAGAAGCATGAGTCTATCATACAAAAATTCTTTACAATTATTATCTCTGCTTCCCCACAAAAGTGAGATTACTCTCTTGGTAGATGTCATAGAATTGAGGCTTTGAAATGGAGATGCCAAGCTGTAAATTACATTTCTGAATCAATTATGCTTCTATCAGAAAGGCTATAAATAACATGCAGAATTACCAGATGTGTAATTTTTTGTTACACTTGAACATTTGGTGCGTTTAGAATGTCTAAGTGAGGGACTTGGGTTAATCTGTGAATTTCACGGATTCATCTGACAAGACAGCAGAAAAGTGCGGTTGAGAATTATGATGACCTTGTTTCAAGGAGATTTATCACAACAAGGTCGAGTCAGGAATTTGCCTGCATTTTTTTTTTAAGGCATCTGAGTGAGAAATGGTCATGGAAAAGCCCCTCATTGTTTCCACTGGCTGAATTCTCAGAAGAGTTGAACAAAGGACACATTTAGTTTCAGATGGGTTACCTGAGCAAAATATAATTCAATGATGAGCCCTTTTTTTTGACAGCTTTTACATGGATTTTATTTTCTCACCTTGAAATTTCTAAGTGAGAAACTGTTGGGCAGTTTATTATAACCAGTCTCAGCATCCAAAGCTTAGACAGCAAACAGTAGGTACAGGAAAGGCCTAGAGTTTATCAAGTAGCCTCGGGCAGTGGCCTTCCCAGGAATATCACGTATTCCTGGGTCTGATACATCGTAGCATTTTTTCCCTTATGGCAGGTTAAGTTTTTATTCCTCTTATTGTTAAGTGAACATTGAGTTATTAAATTTAGAAGCTGTCAGTAATAAGACTAAAGAAGAAAACTCCCTCTCTATTTATGAGACAATAGCCCCCACCTTTCCCTGAGAATTTCTGGGGACAGGTAGGATCTATTCTTTGTTACAGCACTGGAGGAGACCTGGCTTCCTTGGCAGAGTTAGGCAAATACCGTGCAATCAAATAAATCTTTATTGATCATGCTAGAACTTACTACCACTCTTAAAGCTAGCAAGTGGAATTAGGTGTTTGTTTGTTTTTTTCTCACAGCATAATAAACAGGAGTCTGGAATCATCTGGAGCCCAACAGATAAAATATATCTAGGATTATAGTGTTTAAAGCACCACATGGAGATTCCAGCCTAGCTCAGATTTCTCATCTATAAAATGGATATAATGATATCTAATTTCCAACATAATTTTTAAGGTTAAATTGGATAATTCTTGCCAAAATGCTTAGCATAGTTCTCTACTTGTAGTTGGTACTAGAGGAAGTGGTTCTCAGTATCATTCAGAGTCTTTTTATATTAATTCAACATGCTTTCCCCCAAGATTCTTTCTTCTACCTACAATTGCCTGTCCCAAGAAGGGAATCTAGCCTAGCAATTAAGACCTTAAACTCAGTTAGTTGGGCTTAAATCCCAGTTCAGGTATGAACTCATCAGCTTCATAAGCTCCAGAAAATTATGTTAACTTATCTCTGCTTCCATCTTCTCATCTGTTAAATAGGGCTAGCAATAGTAACCACTACAGAGACATGATACTTTCCCCACCTAACTAGTGTTTGTTTCTGGATGTAACTGAAATACAAGAGGAAAAGCACTTGGAACACTAACACAATAAATGCTGCTTCTATTATGAATATTTTTAAATATCTGAATCTATCCTCCCTCCTCTATTTTGTTTGCAACAAACTTCCATTCACATGTTAACTCCATAATACATAAGAAGCGTATGTACTTCCCGTTATGGCAGAAAGCGAAGAGGAACTAAAAAGCCTCTTGATGAAAGTGAAAGAGGAGAGTGAAAAAGTTGGCTTAAAGCTCAACATTCAGAAAATGAAGATCATGGCATCTGGTCCCATGACCTCATGGGAAATAGATGGGGAAACAGTGGAAACAGTGTCAGACTTCATTTTGGGGGCTCCAAAATCACTGCACATGATGACTGCAGCCATGAAATTAAAAGACGCTTACTCCTTGGAAGGAAAGTTATGACCAACCTAGATAGCATATTCAAAAGCAGAGACGTTACTTTACCAACAAAGGTCCATCTAGTCAAGGCTATGGTTTTTCCTGTGGTCATGTATGGATGTGAGTTGGACTGTGAAGAAAGCTGAGCACCGAAGAATTGATGCTTTTGAACTGTGGTGTTGGAGAAGACTCTTGAGAGTCCCTTGGACTGCAAGGACATCCAACCAGTCCATTATAAAGGAGATCAGTCCCAGGTATTCTTTGGAAGGAATGAAGCTAAAGTTGAAACTCCAATACTTTGGCCACCTCATGCAAAGAGTTGACTCATTCGAAAAGGCTCTGATGCTGGGAGGGATTGGGGGCAGGAGGAGAAGGGGACGACAGAGGATGAGATGGCTGCATGGTATCACCGACTCGATGGACGTGAGTCTGAGTGAACTCCCGGAGTTGGTGATGGACAGGGAGGCCTGGCCTGCTGCAATTCATGGGGTCTCAAAGAGTCGGACACGACTGAGCGACTGAACTGACTGAACTGAAAGTGGTCATCATCCATTTTGAGTAACAGGATACAAAGTACACCGGTGATTGGATATTAGAAGAATACTCTGCGTGCGGTGTGTGTGCACGCGCACGCGTGTGTGTGTGTGTGTGTGCACGCACGCACACACCCGCTCATGTTCAATCTTGTCTGACTCTGCAGCTCTTAGGGCTGTAGCCCACCAGGCTCCTTTGTCCATGGGATTTTTCAGGCAAGAATACTGGCATGAGTTGTCATTTCCTCCTCCAGGAGATCTTTCTGACTCAAGCATTAAACCCACATCTCCTGTATCTCCTGCGTTGCAAGCAGATTCTTTACCTGTTGAGCCATTGAGGTGGGCAGATATCAAAGTTAATGTACTTATCAGAAGAAAAATCAGGCTCAACTATCATAATAGGATATACCCAAACCAAATAAGGTAAGAATATGAAGACTAGTAGCAAACCCTTTACAAAAGCAAGCAAGAGACACACGGAGACAGAGAGGAACCACAGTCATGCACCTGTCAGATATCCTGAAGAGATGTTCTTGAAGGCACTGGATCTTGCCCTAGAAAAAGGCCTCTTATATATCCTGATTTCCAATTACTAGAAAATTTGCCGGGGAAGGCAATGGCACCCCACCCCAGTACTTTTGCCTGGAAAATCCCATGGACGGAGGATCCTGGTAGGCTCCCGTCCATGGGGTCGCTAGGAGTCGGACATGACTGAGCGACTTCGCTTTCACTTTTCACTTTCATGCACTGGAGAAGGAAATGGCAACCCACTCCAGTGTTCTTGCCTGGAGAATCCCAAGGACGGGGGAGCCTGGTGGGCTTCCATCTATGGGGTCGCACAGAGTTGGACACGACTGAAGCGACTTAGCAGCAGCAGCAGAAAATTTGCAGGAAGCTACTAACAAATAAATGCTTCTGATGTTTTAAAGGCATTGTTTTCTTTGTTTTGATGGAGAAGAGCCTCAGAACACAATAGATGTCTCCTCAACAAGTACAAAATCACACATGATTTTGGGCTTGCAATTTCCAAAAGGATGAACTATCTGAATCATTTTTTCAACACTGAGGATGAAGTTGTCACATTAGAACTTGACAATGCACCTGCCATCTTAACTGATGTATGAAGAAGTGTTAAACTGAGATTCAAGGTTTCAACCAACTCCCAAAGATCCTGCAATATTGCCATGAACATTTTACATATGGTTACCCTCAGAATGAAGAGTATTTTTTCCCCTTTAGGATAATAATAGAGAGTAGGATCAAGTTTCTGACTGACATATAGCTGTCATTTCACATCACACTATACCAATCATTTACACATTAAGCATTTTTATTTGTTTAAAACATGGTGTTTTTCTCCCACCTAAATGACAGCTTTTAGGCAACAGAAGGAAAAACATTAAAATCTTAGTGTTTACTCTTTAAAGCATATAGTTATCAAAACCAAGTCATAAAAGGAAAATTGATGGGGTCAAATCTTCTCTTATGCCAACAGTGAAGTGTGAGTAAATAAAAAGGAAAATTGCAGGATTCTGCAAATAAAATATATAAGTTCAATACAATTCATGCTAATTTGAAGCAAGAGAAGGATGGCACAGGAAAAACTAGATGTATTTATAATTTAATGCTCAGTCAAATGTGGATCAATTGACTATGAAGATAAAAAGAATTATTCTCACAACTTAAATATTTTTAAAGATATGGCCTGGGACTTCCCTGGTGGTCCAGTGGTAAAGAATCTGCCTGCCATTGCAGGGAACATGGGTTCGATCCCTAGTCCAAGAAGACTCCACATGCCACAGAGTAACTAAGCCCTTGCACCACAAGTACTGAGCCCATGCCCTCAAACCTGTGTGCTGCAACTGGAGAACAGCCACCACTCAACACAGCTCCAGAAAGTTTGCACACAGCAATGAAGATCCAACACAGCCAAAAAAATTTTTTTAAAAGATAGGACCTGTGTATCATGAATACTGGGCTTCCCAGGTGGCACAATGGTAAAGAATCCACCTGCCAAAGCAAAAGATGCAGAAGATGTGGGCTCCATCCCTGAGTCAGGAAGAGCCCCAGGAGGAGGAAATGGCAACCCACTCCAGTATTTTTGCCTGAAGAATCCCACGGACAGAGGGGTCTGGCAGGCTACAGTCTTTGGGGTCACAAAAAGTCAGACACAACTAAGCAAGTGAATGCACATACACACACACAGCATGAATAACACACTAGTTAATAATGTCTGACTGAGTTTTTACTTTTTTTCATTGAATAAACAGTCCTAAATTTATTATAACCCTAAAATGAAAGGATTAATCTTTCACTATTCAAAAAATTTATCTTTCACCATTCAAAAAACTCTAAAACATAGAGTTTGAGTAATATGTGAGCATTTTTTGGATGAATGAAAAAATTCCATTGTTGCTGAAAATGTCTAATTGAGAAAATTTTATTAAAAACTGCTTTTGATAATTCAATTTATTCTCAACATAGTTTCATGGGAGATGGTATATAAAGACAGGAAGAGAGATTTATAGATTTGAAAATAGGAAGCAGTGACTGAAACATTGCATTTAAACTGGATCCAGCTTTGATGAGGAATGAAAATGAGGCAGCTGATGTTCTAATTCAGGCAGTGTTCTGGGAGAGCTGGTTCCCATGGGTTTTTACTAGAAAAGATGTATCTAATCGATAACAATGAGATTCTCAGTGTGAAAAAGAATATTAATGTTGTATATTCTCATTTACATGGCTTCCAGGGGGCACCAGTGGTAAAGAACCCGCCTGCCAGTGCAGGAGACATAGAGACACAGGTTCGATCCCAGGGTTCAGAAGACCCCCTGGAGGAGGGCACCAGCAACCCACTCCAGTATTCTTGCCTAGAGAATCTCACAGACAGCAGAGCCTGGTGGGCTACAGTCCATGGGGTCACAGAGAGTTGGATATGACTGCAGAAACTTGGCACACACACATGCATTTTCACTTACATACTCTAATATCTTGTTTATTATAATACGTCCAATATTTTTTCCTCTAAAATATAGCTAGATTATAGAATTAATCCAAGCTCTGGCTGGCTGATTTACTCTGGTAGGCCCATAACATATAATTCAAATGTATTTATCTATTAGCCATAACACGTGGTTTATGGAATCTTAGACCCCAAATCAGGGATGGAATCCATGTCCATGGTAGCAAAAGTACCAGGTCCCTACCACTGGGCTACCAAAGAATTCCCTATAACTCAAATTTAAAGAATTATAATTAGGCTAATAGCAGACTGTAACGTTTGATAATAACTGATTTTATTTTCTTTTTCCCCCTGCAGTTGACAAGGGGTGGAAAGACATGAGGGACAAGCCCTGTCTTTTTCTGGGGAGGGGAGTTGGTTTGCCGGCTGTGAGCGAGCCTGCTGAGGGTAGGGTGGAGAGGGTATGCCTCAGCAGACCCTAAGGGAACAGCTCTGCACCAGGGTCAGGGCTCTGTGGCCAGGATTTCTGCTGGGCATTTAGTCCTACCGAGCCCCCAAAGGCTGCAGGTAGGAGAGGCCTGAAGAAAGGATGGGGGCGCAGAACTGGAAGGATAGAAAACAGTAGTAACTCATTCTGTAAGGTACTTGCACTAATGCCGCACAGTGGGCTATTTAATATGAACTTGTTCACCTATCATGTGTTAAAAACAAGCTCCTTGTGAGATATGTAGACTTCTAAATGAAGCTCTAGGCTCCTCTTGGTCCCTTTGTCCTTCCCTACATTTTATAAGGATGCTGATATGGATTGGCCAAACTCCAGGATAATGAAACATAGCACAGATTTAGAGACTGGGAATTTCAAAGGAGTGAAAGATCAATCATACCCACTGAATATAGCAGCTTCACTCATGTGGCTAATGGACATGGGCCTTGGAAGTATTGGGACCCACCCAGGGCCTGCTGCCAGAGCCACCACCATGCGATCTTCAGGTCTGAACTGCTTTCCTCCTTTCTTCAGGTGGCCATGCTCATACCTGAATGATAGGAGCTAAGGTATGTGTTCTCGCTGCAGTAGGACATAGATATAACTTGTCTAGGTAAAAGGAGTCCTCCAAGAAAAACTAAAATTTGTGGTTCAAGCCAGACTTCCAACTGGTAATAACCTATTTCTACAACTTCTGTACCAGAAACTCACAAGGAAGAATTTCTAAAACCTGTTTTCTAGAGGTTGCTATCTCTCTCTGAGCATTGTTGCTGTTCTTCAGTAGCTAAGTTGTGTCCAACTCCTTGCAACCCCATGGACTGCAGCACGCCAGGCTTCTCTGTCCTTCACTCTCTCCCGGAGTTTGCTCAAATTCCTATCTCTTGAGTCCGGGATGCTATCTAACCATCTCATCCTCTGCCACCCTCTTCTCTTTTTGCCTTCAATTTTTCCCAGCATCAGGGTCTTTTCTAATGAGTCAGCTCTTTGCATCAGGTGGCCAAAGTATTGGAGCTTCAGCATCCAGTCCTTCCCATGGATATTCAGGATTGCTTTCCTTTAGGATCGACTGTTTGATCTCCTTGCTGTTCAAAGGACTCTCAAGAGTCTTCTCTATCACCATAGCTTGAAATCATGAATTCTTTGGCGCTCAGCATTCTTTAAGGTCCTACTCTCAGATATGTACACAACTACTGGGAAAACCATAGTTTTGATTATACTGACCTTTGTTGGCAAAATGATGTCTCTGCTTTTTTAATATTCTATCTAGGTTTGCCATAGTTTTCCTTCCAAAGAGCAACTATCTTCTAATTTCATGGCTGTAGTCACTGTCTGCAGTGATTTTGGAGCCCAAGAAAATAAAATCTGTCACTGCTTTTGCTTTTGCCCCTTCTATTTGCCATGAAGTGATGGGACTGGATGCCATGATCTTCATTTTTTGGATGTTGAGTTTTAAGCCAGCATTTTCACTCTCTTCTTTCAGCCTTATCAAATATATGTCAAGACAATTTCCTATCTCTATGAAGAGAGAATTCCTAAAGCATTTTCCTATAATTCCTTTCCTGAGTGAAGGGAACAGTCTTGAGTTGCACTCTTTATCTTATTTACATTTTACTTATCTCATATTCTGATAGATGATATAAGGAAGGGACCTCAAGCAAGGTCCCTGTCATTATATTCATGACAGAATTCTTAAAACAACCGTGAGAACACACTTATACAAACATAACTCATAGACTTTCTCAGCCTTTGCTCATGTGGCTAAATTAGTCACACAAATCAGTTTTCAAAGCCTTCAGAGACACCTACTCATAATTTCACAGATTCAATGCAAAATGTCGGCATCACTAAGGAAAATGCCAACGATCTCCTACTGAAACAATCTGGGCAAATAATAGAATGCCAGCTTATGAAAATAATTTAGACAGAAAATGGATTCAAGTAAACAAACATTTAACAACTTAACCAGTGACCAACTGATAATTTTACCCAGCAATTCATAGAAAATTCTGAATTTGTGTAAAGTTCATTATTCCTTGACAAACAACTGTTCACCATAGTTTCACAGAAATATTCAAAAAGATAAACAGTGCACATTATCATCTTAAAGGCACAAGATAGTTCTCTGTTTTTCACTGCAATAAAGGAAACTAATACTTCCTTTATTCATTTTATTTTTCTGATCTTTGTTGTTATTTTTTGACAAAGTGCATTGAGTTAAATTTTTGTAAGCCAGAGACCTGCATTCAATTCCATATTAGTTACTTAATGTTTGACCCTGAGCAAACTGCTTAATTTCTCAAATTTCCGCATCTGTACAGTGGAAATGCTTACAAAGTTGACTTATACAAAGAAGTTTTCTTAGAGAACTAAGTAAGCAAATGCCGATTAAAGATGCTCAGCAAGTGATGAGTCTCTCTTGCACTTCAGATCTTGTGCCAGGCATGGAAAAGCTACAAAGATATTTAGGGATTGTCACTACCTTTAAATAGCTGAGTTTAGTAAGAGACTGTACTCAACCAATTAATTTTTATTATTATCAAGTTACATTATTGAGACCACAATGTGAAGGTTGAATTAGGCTGCTATTCAACCACATCTGCCCCTTTCATCATGAGGTTCTTTTTCACCCCAGTCAGTATCCGAAACAGAGGCCATTATCCTTGATTGACAAATTCATGACATCCTCGGCAAGTTCATTCATCCTAATATACATTCACTTGAATACGTGTTCTTTCTTAGTTAGAAAGGAACTAACTAAACAGTAACACTTGTGTGGATAGAACATTTTATTGTTAAAATATAATAGGTGTTTCAAGAAATTTTGGTTGCATGAATGTATATCTGCTTTGTTCCCAATGCTCTACTAGAGGAAGCTGACTGTATGCTTTCTTAGTTAATCCTACATACTACTTTGACAGTGAAACAGACACACTAGTTTGTGTGGAGAAAACTGAGGTTCAGAAATGTTTATTAATTTGCCAGCATCCAAGGAAATCAACCCTGAAGCTGAATCAACCCTTCAGTGCTGAAGCTGAAGCTCCTACACTGGAAAAGACCCTGATGCTGGGAAAGATTGAGGACAGGAGGAGAAGGGGGTTATAGAGGATGAGATGGTTGGATGGCATCACCAACTCAATGAACATGAGTTTGAGGAAACTCCAGGCAATAGTGAAGGACAGGGACAAGGACATGGCATGCTGCAGTCCATGGGTCGCAAAGAGTCACACAGCTTAGTGACTTAACAATGAACAATGCATACATTGTTGTTGAACAAAGCATACAATGTCAGACTGAGTTGACATTTATGTCAGATCTAGATAACTCCAAATTTCCTGTATCATCTACAGTAGCATCCTCTCTTCCTGCGTGAGGCTGAGTTAATCACAAGATTAAAAGACAGATAGTGCATTAGTAAAATTCTTTATGCCTTTCTGCCCAGAAAATAATGCTAATTGACTAAGCATCCCCAGTTAAGAGATGAAGTACTTATAATAACTAACCTCCATCATCACCATCAAGACTTTCGACTTTTACACAGTTCCTTAAAGTTTACAAGTACTTTGCACATTTAATTTAGAAATATCAACTGACTTGGGCAGTGTCACATGATTATAAATGATAGGGCCAGATTTCTTTGTGGTTCTGAAGCCTGTCCATGAAATAATTCCTTATTCCCTCTAAAGTACTAGCAGTGTTGAAGAGGGAGATACCCTGGCTGCACATTGCTTGAGAGTTTTCTTACAAACCGAGGGAGGGATTTTCTCTGAATTGTCCTCCTCTATTCCATTCCACTCAGCCCAGTGACACAAGTGAGCAAGACAGTAACTTGTGTTGGCACCCAAGGCTGGCAAAAAGTCTGGAAATGGCCATGAATACTGTATAGAGTTTACTTCCTCAACATTTGATTGAACAGAGTGCTTCCCCAGCAAGTGTATTCTGTATTCTCTTTTGTTACCAACAAACATTTCAAAGGAACCATAAAACATTAATTCTGAAAAATGTTTAGGAAACATGTAGTCTTTTCTCACCATGTTGTAGAGGAAGAGTCTGAAACACAGAACTGATTCTTTCAAGGAAAAGTCAAGATTAAGATAAGATGAAAGGAAAAGTCAAGATTAAAAACAAAGTTTCTTTCCTTCCTCCCTCTTTTGCCTCTCTTCTACAATAATTAGTTGCTGCTGCTGCTGCTGCTAAGTCGCTTCAGTCGTGTCCGACTCTGTGCGACCCCATGGACGGCAGCCCACTAGGCTCCCCCGTCCCTGGGATTCTCCAGGCAAGAACACTGGAGTGGGTTGCCATTTCCTTCTCCAATGCATGAAAGTGAAAAGTGAATGTGAAGTCGCTCAGTCGGGTCCGACTCTTAGCGACCCCATGGACAGCGGCCCACCAGGGACCTCTGTCCATGGGATTTTCCAGGCAAGAGTACTGGGGTGGGGTGCCATTGCTTAGTTGAGTATCTGTCAAATCAATCTAGGAGTCAAAGGATACAAATTATTTTCCTATGTCTGTGTGTGTGTGTGTTATAAACAGGGTCCTTGCCATTGAAGAAGACACAAAGTTGATACTCTAGGAATTCACTGTCTATTACTGGAGAAACAAAGTTGTAAGCAAATAATCACTCGAAAAAAAGCAGTTATAAGTGTCACAATTGTGACATTTTCAGGATAGAATATTGCTCCTGTGAGCCAGATCAGCTTCTTGGTGCCCTCTGTTCCTTAATCTACAGCTTGTTTCCTCCCCCGGGTTGATTCTTATCACCTGGTCAATTGCAAGCCTCCTAGGAGACCAGAGTGGATGACATGGTAACCTAGAGCGGACCTCAGGGACCAGCCACCGTAGCCGCAACTATGACACTTTCCTTCCATTAACCCCCACTGAGTACTAAAGATGGAACATTTTGGTTTACAATTCCCTAAACACCTCTTGAGTTTTAGCTTGCCTCAAGAAGGACCACACATCAGAATTACACTTTTCCTAGCTTCAACGCCTTATACTCTGGTTATGTTCCAGGGCATCCAGGTTTCAAACCTGTATTTAAAATGTACTGTTTCAAATATTCAGGAAGTTCCACTTGATTATTTTTTAACTTGGTGGAAGAGATTAAACAGAAATGGCTTTCCACTTAAGAAGAAGCTTAAGTAATTAAGCTTTTAATTACTTACGTAATTATTAATAAATAATTCTGTAGATCACAATAAACTATGGAAAATTCTGAAAGAGATGGGAATACCAGACCACCTGATCTGCCTCTTAAGAAATCTGTATGCAGGTCAGGAAGCAACAGTTAGAACTGGTCATGGAACAACAGACTGGTTCCAAATAGGAAAAGGAGTACGTCAAGGCTGCATATTGTCACCATGTTTATTTAACTTATATGCAGAGTACATCATGAGAAATGCTGGACTGGAAGAAACACAAGTTGGAATCAAGATTGCTGGGAGAAATATCAATAACCTCAGATATGCAGATGACACCACTCTTATGGCAGAAAGTGAGGAGGGGCTAAAAAGCCTCTTGATGAAAGTGAAAGTAGAGAGTGAAAAGGTTGGCTTAAAGCTCAACATTCAGAAAACGAAGATCATGGCATCTGGTCCCATCACTGCATGGGAAATAGATGGGGAAACAGTGGAAACAGTGTCAGACTTTATTTTTCTGGGCTCCAAAATCACTGCAGATGGTGACTGCAGCCATGAAATTAAAAGACGCTTACTCCTTGGAAGGAAAGTTATGACCAACCTAGATAGCATATTCAAAAGCAGAGACATTACTTTACCAACAAAGGTTCGACTAGTCAAGGCTATGGTCTTTCCTGTGGTCATGTATGGATGTGAGAGCTGGACTGTGAAGAAGGCTGAGCGCCGAAGAATTGATGCTTTTGAACTGTGGTGTTGGAGAAGACTCTTGAGAGTCCCTTGGACTGCAAGAAGATCCAACCAGTCCATTCTGAAGGAGATCAATCCTGGAATTTCTTTAGAAGGAATGATGCTAAAGCTGAAACTCCAGTATTTTGGCCACCTCATGCAAAGAGTTGACTCATTGGAGAAGACTCTGATGCTGGGAGGGATTGAGGGCAGGAGGAGAAGGGGACGACAGAGGATGAGATGGCTGGATGGCATCACTGACTTGATGGGTGTGGGTCTGGGTGACCTCCGGGAGCTGGTGATGGACAGGGAGGCCTGGCGTGCTGCGGTTCATGGGGTCGCGAAGAGTCGGACACGACTGAGTGACTGATCTGATCTGATCTGATCTGATAACATTATAGAAGTATAGAAGCTAGATTCTAATTAGTATAACTGGTGGGTACTCAACTTTTGTTTGGAAGAAGGCTTATTTGCCCACATCATCCAACATTTAGAGCTGATACAGGCCACTAGTGTCCATTTTCGCATTTAGTAAATGGTTAAGGCAAAGGGATTAAAGGTTTAACAAACATGTTCTTCCCTCCTCAAAATAACAAATCCATGATACTGAAAATTAAAAAGAGCAGGTTAGCTTGTAGTCAATATTTTTAAAAAGTAATGGACATAGAAGCACAATAACAATCACAAAACTCATTAAATATGTACAAAATATAATTAGTATGTATCCACCTGAGCCAGTCTTAACATCTAACTGTGTGTACACTCAGACCAATTATTTCCATGAGGAATAAGATTCTGTCAAGTTTCCAATACTAACATTTGTAATCACACACTAACTCTGGTTTCCTAAATACTCAACATACTAAAGATTTATACCATATCTAACAATAGTCTCTTAGACTCAGGAATAGTTTTCTGGTTTAAATAATAAAATTTTTTCAAGACTGAGAGAAAGACAAACAAACAAAAAGTATGTTAGTGATATTTTTAATTCTAATCCTTATTTGCCATGTACTAATCCTTTTATCATATTCTTAAGTGAAACCAAGTTATTATTGAAATGGGTGGACATTTTACAAGAGTTGTGTTGAGTAATATGCAAAAAAAATTCTCTATAAATATTTCTTCTGAATCATTTGATCATTTATACAGTACATAGTTTTCCTGATGACTGCTTTGTACCATTCACCAGGCAACCTCTGAGAATGCCCAGGTGTGTAAGATGCCCACTTTTTGGAGCCTCTTATTTGGAGATAAATAAGCAAATAGTTATATGCCATTGCCAGAATAATTGTATAGATGCAAACAACTGAACCTGACATCATAGAAGAAAAATTAAAGAACTGATACGAGGGAAGTCAGGAAAACATAAGAAAAGAGGTGACATTTGAGGATGGAATAGGAGTATTTTAGGTGCCTGTGTCAGGGAGAACAGGAAGAAGTAAATGCAAGGTGAGGGGAGGGAATCCTAGGGAGGTTAATGATCCACCTGTTGTCCAATTATAAGTGAAAAGGGGAGCAGAGTGAAGGGACAGAGCTCACAGTATTTCTATCCCTGCATACTGGCACCTATATACAATTATTCATCAGGTTAAACTAATACTTAAAATTAAACCGTTACTATCTGTGGTTAAGATGACTGACCTTTTCCAAACTGGAAAAGATTTTTTGCTTTTCCCTTTCCTGTTTTCCATTATACCTTTCTTGCAGCTCCTCCCTCGCAACAGAAGCCCCCAAGTCGCTTCTACAGTACTTGTTATGCAGGAGGCTGAATGATGAAAAGCTATTCAAACAGCATAACACGAACTAACAATTCCAAGCATATCTATTGACTGAAGAGATTTGCATTATGAACTAAGTCAGTGCAAAAAGACAATGGTAAATAGCAGCAAAAACAAAGAAATAGATCATTTAAATAAAGAAAAGGCGTTAACACCACCGTGTATCCATTTCTCCTCAGCTGAAATTTACCCAGGAGGAACTAATATGAACTAATATGAAAATATGACTTTCATGGTTTAAAGAAAATCCAGTGGAATGGAATGCTAATTCTGTTTCTCCAACAGGAAAACAAGAGAAGCATTCAACTTCATGCATTCAGTTTCTGCAGTACACTCACTGTAAAAAGTCTGGGGATATAAAGAAGACATAGTCGTTGCTTTCAAGGATGTAACAGTTCTTCAAAGGACACAGATAAGTCATTGCGATGAAAATTTGGGGAAGTGCACAAAAGATGGATACACAAAATGTCATGGGAGGATGGAAAAGAAAGGAATCCTCCTACTGTATCTGGTTGATATCGCATGGGGAGGGAAGATAATTAAACATAAAAATTTAAGAGGTTACATTCAAGTCAGAAGATTAATAAATGGGAGTGTTGATGGGGGCTGCAGATGATCTGGGAGATGATGTGGCCTTTTAGGAGGAGGGAATGATGTACAACACCTCAAGAATATGAAAGACTGTGATCACAGTGATTATTTCTGAATAGTAAAGGAAAAGAAGTATCCACGAGGCCTGATAGAAAGAAGTTACAGGGGAGTGGTGATGAGAGTCTAAGCTGAAAGTATTTCATAGAGCCAGTTTGTGAAGAGCCTGCATGCCACACTGAGAAAGTTACAACATATCTGATGCTTTAAGTGATCAGATCTGCTTTTCAAGAAGAAAATAGGGGACAAGGTGAGACAAGGGACTTTAGTTAGAGAGACTTGGAGGAACTTATTTCAATAATTTGAGGTGGGAGATGCTATAACCCAAAACAGAATTTATATTGACTGGGATAACTTTTATAATTTAGTCATAAAACAACTAAAGAACACTTACTGATGACAAAGTGCTAAGCCCTTTCTCCTAGCCTAAAGCTCTTTTCTTTTGAAGCAAAAGCAGTAAAGAACTCCACAGGGATTTTGCTTCTAAGAGTCCCAAAAATCTCAACATACTCTCAAGACCCTGAACACTGCCTGGCAGGTATTTAATACTGGGTAGAGAATGAAGGAATGACTGTGTGAATGAAACAAAATCCTACTTTTCATCTAACCTAGATCAGTTTCCCTAGGACCTAGACTTTTAGCTGAGATTGGAGGGCATGGTATTTGGGGAAGAAGTCTCAGGAACAACACGTGTAAGGAAATGAGAAAAGCAAGACTGGAAGAAGATAAAGCACAGAGAAGCCTCAGCCAGTCCTAGAGGATGCGCTGCATGGCTCCTCAGAGTTATCTTGCTCTTTTGAACCCTATGTCAACTAGTCATTGGATAAGGACCACCTCCTTGGCTATATTTCCAGAGAGGGATTCAGCTCTGAACTGTTGCTGGCAGCCAACTTCCCCATCTAGAGAAATACGCTGTGTGTGCTTAATCGCTTCAGTTGTGTCTGACTCTTTGAGACCCCATGGACTGTAGCCCACCAGGCTCCTCTGTCCATGGGGATTCTCCAGACTAGAATACTGGAGTGGGTTGCCATGTCCCCCTGCAGATATGGGATCTTCCCAACCCAGGAATCAAACGCCCATCTCTAATGTCTCCTGCATTAGCAGACAGGTTCTTTACCATTAGTGCCACTGCCTCATTCTAAAGGAGGAGGTGGGTCTGTGTTGTACTGTAGCTTCTACTACCTCCCAATGAATAAAGGAGATGACAAATGATTAGCTAGAATTGATGGCAGGAAGGAGGCACAAGAAATCAAAATCCCAGTTCTTCTAGTTTAGGTCCCAGAGCAATATAAGGTGTTTGTACAGGCTACAGGCTTCCCAGGTGGTGCAGTGGTAAAGAATCCTCCTGCCAATGAAGGAGATGCAGGAGACCCAAGTTCAATCCCTGGATCAGGAAGATCCCCTGAGGAGGAAATAGCAACCCACTCCAGTACTCTTGCCTGGAAAATCCCATGGACAGAGGAGCCTGGCAGGCAGACTACAGTCCATGGGATCGCAAAGAGTCAGACATGACTAAGCACACACTCATGTGCGCACAGTCAGGCTACAGCCCTGTACTTACCACATTCTGTTTGCACACTCTCCACTCCCCGCCCCACCACCCCCCAGTCTCTACAGGAATTAATTTCTTAGTGTAGAAACTGAACAAAATAGTAATGCTTGTCACAATAATTCCCAAGGATTAAGCAAGATAATATATTTCACGGTGCATGACATGTAGTAAACACTCACCAAATGATTAAATGTCAGCGTTGTTTTGGAATGCTTGAATGATAGGACTGATTTCCTCCCATTTTTTTTTCCAGTTCATCTCCAGTAAGTTATTTTAGGGAATTAAAATTTCCAACTCTCAATTATCTGAAGTTCAAAATTTCTTAAGTTCGGGGACTTTCTTCTATAAAGTCAAATCCCAAAGTTTTCTATAGCATGGACATGAAATAAATACAAATTCATGGTTACAAAGAAAGGGTTAATTCCCCTGATGAGCGGGGCTCTCCTCTTCAATCACGTCAAAAGAGTGAGAGAACATCAGAGCACTTCTCAGACCTCTGAGTTTAAAGAAGTTGCTTCATCTCTCAGAACTCAAGTTGTTTCACCAATGGTAGGTCTTTCCTCAAAAGGTTGATTTGAAGAGTACATGAAAGAACACCCAAAATAAAGGGCCAAGTGAACTGTCAAGGGGGCACCGGCTATTTAAGGGCTTCAGACTCCAAACAATAACTTCCTTTTCTGTTCTTGGTCTCTGTTGAGTTTCCAAGAGACCTGGACCGAGTTGCAAAAGTTAATTATTCTTCTCATTGAGCTATATGGAATTATATTCCCAGAGATTCCAAATCAAACCAGCAAAATACCATGAAATACCTCTACCTTATTATAAAGAGGGGGATTTTTATAAGCTATGAATAAAAGTACATAAATATTTATAGACATGATATATACAAAATTTAGGATTAAAAAAAAAATCTCTGGGAAGGTTATGGGGGAGAGGGAAATACAATTTAAGAAAGTTTTGGTTTGGGGTTTTTCTTTTTAACTGAAATAACTGTGGCAAAAGTTAAAAGTGGTAAAGCTGGGTTGTGAGTATAGGGATGTCAAATATATTTTCTTTTGTTTTTATTTGAACTATTTCTAATCATAAAACATAAATATGAAAAGAAGTCTGTTGGTTTAGAAACCTGAATGGCTGACAGATGGCAAATAAAATTGGCAGAATTAAGACAGAAATAAAGAGGAGAATTCAACAAAAAAGGATATAAAAATTGTGTACACTGTATGAAAATAGTTATGTTCTGTTTATCTGTAGTTTGAATAATGTGCCAGGTTATTGGTTTTGCCATGTCAACTTCCTTGGACCCTAACTCTGCACACTGCTATACAGTTACATTAATATGAGTATAGCCCTTGAGGGCAAGGGTTATAGCATCAGATAACCTACATTCAAACCCCAGTTCCACCACTTTACTAGCTTTACCAAGATTTATCAACTCTACCACTTAATTTCCAAAATGTGCATGAAGATCTAACATAAGATTCTGTGATGAATAAGATAATACATGTAAAGTACTTAGTGTAGTACCTGATACTTGATAACTCTTATCAATATAAGCAGCCGAGACTTCCCTTGTGGTCACAGGCTAAGGCTCCATGTTCCCAATGAAGGGGTCTCAGGTTCAATCCCTGGTCAGGGAACTAGATGCCACATGCCACAAGTTAAGTGCTCAGATGCCTCAACTAAGACCCAGGGCAGCCAAATACATATTTAAGCAGACATCATTTTCTGACCACTGCATTCGTTTGCTCTGTGTGTGTGTGGGTGCATGCTCAGTCGTTCAGTCATGTCTGACTCTTTGTGACCCCGTGGACTGTGGCCCACCAGGCTCCTCTGTCTATGGAATTCTCCAGGCAAGAACACTGGAGTTGGTGGCCATTTCCTCCTCCGGGAAATCTTCCAGACTCAGAGACCAAACCCTCGTCTCTTGCGTCTCCTGCACTGTAGGTAGATTAAGCACTAGAGCCACCTGTATCAGTTTGTCAGGACTGCCATACAAAGTACCGCAGATTGGGCGGCTCAAACCACAGAGATGTATTCTCACAGTTTCGGAGGCTAGAAGGTCAAGCTCACGGCGTCAGCAGGGTACTCTCTCCTGAGGCCTCTCCCCTTGGCTTGCAGACGGCACCTCCTCGCTGTGTCCTCCCATGGCCTGCCCTCTGTGTGTGCTCCCTGCTGTCCCTTCTGCTTAAAAGGACACCAGTCATAGCAGATTAGGGCCTCATCGTAATGGCCTCATGTTAGAGGTGTTAACTAATCACCTCTTTAAAGACCTTCTCGCCAAAGTTACTTTCTGAGGTCCTTCAAGTTGGGACTTCAACCTATGAATTAGGGGCTGCTGCTGCTGCTAAGTCACTTCAGTCGTGTCCGACTCTGTGTGACCCCATAGACTGCAGCCCACCAGGCTCCCCCATCCCTGGGATTCTCCAGGCAAGAACACTGGAGTGGGTTGCCATTTCCTTCTCCAATGCATGAAAGTGAAAAGCAAAAGTGAAGTCGCTCAGTCGTGTCCGACTCTTGGCGACCCCATGGACTGCAGCCGACCAGGCTCCTCTGTCTATGGGATTTTCCAAGCAGGAGTACTGGAGTGGGGTGCCATTGCCTTCTCCGATGAATTAGGGGCAGGGGGACAAAATTCAGCTTGTAACAACCACTTACTCTTTGCTATTATGTGTCAGGCATGAGGCCAGAAACTTATTTCTTTTGACCTGGCCCCAAGTGTGTTTTTAGCTTTACTTAATAAATCTTTATACTCTTTAAATCAGCTCCTTTAGCAGTTTACCTACCCTTATTTTTTTTTCCAAAATAGAAACAGGGTTTTTTTCCTCTAATTATTTCATAGGTACAATGTACATTAATTACAAAATACCCAGACAATGCAAAATGTGTAAAGATAAAAGAGAACCTACCCACAGTCCCACTACAAAGAAATAATCACTGTTTCCAATTTTGCATATGGACAGAATTTTTTTTTCTTTTTCTATTTATACATATACAAGTTTGTTATTTTCCAACCTTGAGATTATACTCTGGCTATCCCACAGAGTATATTTTTCACTTAAAATATTTTAGACTTTTTTCATGTCAAGAAGCATAAATCTATATCACAACTACATAATATTTTTACATAATATTTTATAATAATATGTAATAGTTCATGGACACTCCATTTTCCAACACTAACTGACAAATGTTTTTGCTGTTATAAAAAAAAATTTCAGTGAGCATCTTTGTTAAAGCGTCTTTTCCCTGACCATTTTTTTATATACTTTCTTAGATTAAAAAAAAATCATTTAAAATGTTAGATTTGTTGATATATATTTCCTGATTTCCTTCCAGAAACATGTTCCAATTATACTCTTTCTAAGTGCCTAACAGGTTAATATAATTGCCAAGAAACGTGCTGATTTTGCATCAACCCTTTCCTACCCCCTGCTTTACCCAACTATAACCATCCTTTTGAGAAGCCCTGTAATATTAATCGAACCAATATAACATGGCCCTTTCCCCTCAGAGTGAAAGGCTTAAACAGATGATACAATTTGCAAGAAACACATGGAAACATATATCCAAGTGCTAAATTATACATAGTACAGATGCTAAGCACCCTGGGAGGCTCAAGTTATTTTCTTCTGCTTTTAATCCCCAAATAGGGTTGAACTGAAACAGATCCATGAGTTGTAATGTGTTTGATATAATGTACTAAAGTAATACCTAATCAGGCTCAACTCTAAAGAAACTGATGCAAAAATAGCCACTACCGACCAGTCTCTACCTACACCTGGTACTATGATTACTTTAACTACTAAACACCAGTCACGTTGATTTTCATTATTTTTCTCTTAAAGGTCACTTCTGAACTTGTTTTCTACTTGCTCTCTCTCACTCAAATGCTGCTCCCCTGGGTCACCACCCAATGACTTCTTTTCACTATTCAGGTTTCAGTATCATTCATCTCACTCATGACATCCTCAGAAAGCCCAGTACATACTTTCTTTTCGTCATAATATATACCATGGGCAAGAATTATCTGGCTTGTTTTATACTTGTTTCATATTGGTCTCTGCATACTAGGATGTGAACACAATAAATGCAGTAATCTCGGCTGTTTCATCCATCACTGTATAAAATCCCGTACGCCTTATCTTTGAGTCATCTTTTTCACATTTTAACATCAAGTAGTATATTACACCGGAGAAGGCAATGGCACCCCACTCCAGTACTCTTGCCTGGAAAATCCCATGGACGGAGGGCCTGGTGGGCTGCAGTCCATGGGGTCGCTAAGAGTTGGACACGACTGAGCGACTTCACTTTCACTTTTCACTTTCCTGCATTGGAGAAGGAAATGGCAACCCACTCCAGTGTTCTTGCCTGGAGAATCCCAGGGACAGGGGAGCCTGGTGGGCTGCTATCTATGGGGTCGCACAGAGTCAGACATGACTGAAGTGACTTAGCAGTAGCAGAGAATAAATTGGAGAAGGCAATGGCACCCTACTCTAGTACTCTTGCCTGAAAAATCCCATGGATGGAGGAGCCTGGAAGGCTTCAGTCTATGCCGTCTATGGGGTCGCACAGAGTCGGACACGACTGAAGCAACTTAGCAGCAGCAGCAGTATATTACACAGTGTCATTTAGACTGCAATAAGATATAAATGGCATTGCCTGCACATGCTCATACTTGGTCATATCTGCTCATATTGTTCATTAGAGCTGGTGTATGTTGAAAACTACTTGCATGGAGTTTAAATGCCATGTAAAATATCTTTGAAAATTATGTTATAATTTAGCATTGAATTGAATATACACAAAGCCATAGAAACAGAGCACCAGAAACAGAACATATGTTTGATGCTAGTGAAACAAATAATCATAGCAAGAGAAATAATCACATTTTCAATTTTTTCTTTCAAACAAAAATAAGTGCATCATGCGGACTATGAAATGAAGGTCTATCCAAGAAGTTTAAACTGTGTCACATTTTGTTACTAATAAGCATGCAAAATCTGTGTTCATTACCTACCAAGCAAAAGATTTAAAAATCATAAACATTTATGCACCTAATTGTAGACCTTCACAATAAATAAAAATAAATGCTAGAACTTCAAGTAAAAGTAAACAAATCTACAACTACAATCAGATATAGTTGACAGAAAAAATAGAATACTAGTAAAGATATACAGTTGACAGCATTCAAAGTGAAAGTCGCACAGTCGTGTCAGACTCTTCACGACCTCATGGACTATTCATGGAATTCCCCAAGCCAGAATACTGGAGTGAGTAGCCTTTCCCTTCTCTAGGGGATCTTCCCAACCCAGGGATCGAACCAGGTCTCCCGCACTGCAGGCAGATTCTTTACCCACTGAGCCACAAGGGAAGCCTTGATCCTTCATGTCGGCTCTTCCTATCACTGTGAAGCAGAATTCACCAACATTCAAAAATCAATGTAATTCATCTTATTAACATACTAAGAAAAACCTATATGCATCTTAGTAGAAATGGAAAATACATATGACAAAATCCAACATTAATTTGTGATTTTTAAAAAATACTCTCAGCAAACTACAAATAGAAGAGAACTTTCTCAACACACTAAAAGCATCTACATAAAATTTACAGCAACCATAAAAAATAATGGCAAGAGACTGGATATTTCTCTCCAAAGAACAGGATAAGACAAGGATGTCCATGTTCATCAGTTCCAGTCAGCAATGGGCAGTAAGGCAAGGAGAACAAATAAAGGGCATCCAGTCCAGAGTGAAAGAAGTAAAGCAGTCTTTATTCACAGAAGACATGAGTGTCTGTGTAAAAAAAACATGATAGAATGTGCAATACAGCAACTGGAACTAGGAGGCGGATTTACAAGTGTTGCAGGATAAAAGCTGCTGCTGCTAAGCCGCTTCAGTCGTGTCCAACTCTGTGCAACCCCATGGACTGCAGCCTACCAGGCTCCTCCATCCATGGGATTTTTCAGGCAAGAGTACTAGAGTACTCTCTGGCAGGATACAAGACCAACATACAAAAGACAATTATATTTCTTTTACCAGCAGCAAACTACTGAAACTTGAAATATTTAAATGTATTCCAACAGTATCAAAAATATTAAATGATTAGTGATAAACTGGATACAGTATGTGCAATATCTGAACACAGAAAACTAAAACATATTGTTGAGAGAAACAGAGGACCTAAATAAATAAAGAGATAAATCATCTTTATGAGTCAGGAGATTCAATATTGTTGAAATACCAATTCTCCCAAATCAATCACATAAAATCATAAGCAAAATTCAAGCAGACTTTTTCTGTAGAAATTGACAAACTGATTTTAACCCTTACGTGGAAATACAATGGATCTCAAATATCTAAAACTACTTTGAAAAAGAATAAAGTTGGAGGATCAGCATTACTATTATAGAGCTTTGGCAACCAAGGATGAGTCATTGCAATAAAAATTAACAAATACAGAATAGCAAGTCCAGAAATCCGATTCAAACATATATAAACAACTGATTTTCAACAAATTCACAAAGACAATTCAGGAGAGAAAGAAAAATCTTTTAAACAGATGGTGGTGCAACAACTGGATATCCATAAACAAAGGCAAAAAATTGATATATACTCATATCATAGAAAAATTAACTCAGTGTGGGTCATAGATATTGTAAAAATTGAGAATTATACATTTCTAGAAGAAATCATAGCAGAAAATAGTTTTAACTTGGACTAGGGGAAAATGTCTAAGACATAACACAAAAAAATGGTCCATAAAAAAAAAAATTGAAATCTATAGATTCAATTCAATCCCTATCAAGCTACCAACGGTATTTTTCACAGGACTAGAACAAATAATTTCACAATTTGTATGGAAATACAAAAAACCTCGATAGCAAAGCAATCTTGAGAAAGAAAAATTAAACTGGAAGAATCAACCTGCCTGACTTCAGGCTCTACTACAAAGCCACAGTCATCAAGACAGTATGGTACTGGCACAAAGACAGAAATTTAGATCAGTGGAACAAAACAGAAAGCCCAGAGATAAAGCCACACACCTATGGACACCTTATCTTTGACAAAGGAGGCAAGAATATACAATGGAAAAAAGACAATCTTTAACAAGTGGTGCTGGGAAAACTGGTCAAACACTTGTAAAAGAATCAAACTAGAGCACTTTCTAGCACCATACACAAAAATAAACTCAAAATGGATTAAAGATCTAAACGTAAGACCAGAAACTATAAAAACTCCTAGAGGAGAACATAGGCAAAACACTCTGCAGCATAAATCACAGCAGGATCCTCTATGACCCACTTCCAAGAATATTGGAAATAAAAGCAAAAATAAACAAATGGGACCTAATTAAAATTAAAAGCTTCTGCACAACAAAGGAAACTATAAGCAAGGTGAAAAGACAGCCTTCAGAATGGGAGAAAATAATAGCAAATGAAGCAACTGACAAACAACTAACCTCAAAAATATACAAGCAACTCCTGCAGCTCAATTCCAGAAAAATAAATGACCCAATCAAAAAATGGGTCAAAGAACTAAACAGACATTTCTCTAAAGAAGACATATAGATGACTAAAAAACACATGAAAAGATGCTCAACATCACTCATTATCAGAGAAATGCAAATCAAAATCACAATGAGGTACCATTTCACGCCAGTCAGAATGGCTGCTATCCAAAAGTCTACAAGCAATAAATGCTGGAGACGGTGTGGAGAAAAAGGAACCCTCTGACACTGTTGGTGGGAATGCAAACTAGTACAGCCACTATGGAGAACAGTGTGGAGATTCCTTAAAAAATTGAAACTAGAACTGCCATACAACCAGCAATCCCACTGCTGGGCATACACACCGAGGAAAACAGAATTGAAAGAGACACGTGTACCCCAATGTTCATAGCAGCACTGTTTATAATAGCCAGGACATGGAAGCAACCTAGATGTCCATCAGCAGACGAATGGATATGAAATCGGTGGTACATATACACAATGGAATTGTTACTCAGCCATTAAAAAGAATGCATTTGAGTCAGTTCTAATGAGGTGAATGAAACTGGAGCCTATTATACAGAGTGAAGTAAGCCAGAAAGAAAAACACCAATACAGTATACTAACACATATATATGGAATTTAGAAACATGGTAATGATAACCCTGTATGCGAGACAGCAAAAGAGATACAGATGTATAGAACAGTCTTATGGACTCTGTGGGAGAGGGCAAGGGTGGGATGATTTGGGAGAATGGCATTGAAACATGTACAATATCATATGTGAAATGAATCGCCAGTCCAGGTTCAATGCATGATACAGGATACTTGGGGCTGATGCACTGGGATGACCCAGAGGGATGGTATTGGGAGGGAGGTGAGGAGGAGGTTCAGGATGGGGAACACGTGTACACCCATGGTGGATTCATTTTGATGTATGGCAAAACCAATACAATATTGTAAAGTAATTAGCCTCCAATTAAAATAAATAAATTTATATTAAAAAATAAATTGATAAACTGGACATTGTTTTAGTTAGCATTCTCCAGAGAAACAGAATCAATAAGGTGTATATGCTAGTGGTAACGGGGAAGGCAATGGCACCCCACCCCAGTACTTTTGCCTGGAAAATCCCATGGATGGAGGAGCCTGGTAGGCTGCAGTCTATGGGGTCGCTAAGAGTCAGACATGACTGAGCGATTTCACTTTCACTTTTCACTTTCATGCACTGGGGAAGGAAATGGCAACCCACTCCAGTGTTCTTGCCTAGAGAATCCCAGGGACAGGGGAGCCTGGTGGGCTGCCGTCTATGGGGTCGCACAGAGTCGGACACGACTGAAGCGACTTAGCAGCAGCAGCAGCTAGTGGTAAAGAACCTGTCTGCCAATGCAGGAGACATAAGAGACACAGGTTCAATCTCTAGGCTGGGAAGATCCCCTGGAGGAGGGCATGGCAATCCACTCCAGTATTCTTGCCTGGAGAATCCCCATGGACCAAGAAGCCTGGTAGGCTACAGTCCATAGAGTCACAAAGAGTCACGCATATATGTATATAGAGAGAAGGAAACTTACTGTAAGGAATTGACTCATGCAATTATGGAGGCTAAGAAGCCTTAATCGGCAGTTAGCAAGTTGGAGATCTAGGATGTATCGTTTTCATCTAAGTCCAAAGAACTGAGAACCAAGAGAGCTGATGGTATAAGTTCCATTCCAAAAGTGAACAGGCTTGAGAGTAAAGAGCCAATGTTTCTGTTCAAGTCCAACACAGAAAAGACTGAAAAGTGAAAGTCTCCCACTCATGTTCAATTCAACCCCATGGACTATACAGTCCATGGAATACTGGAGTGGGTAGCCTTCCCTTATCCAGGGGATCTTCCCAACCTAGGAATCCCACATTGCAAGCAGAGTCTTTACCAGCTGAGCCACAAGGGAAGCCGAAGAATACTGGAGTGGATACCCTATCCCTTCTCCAGCAGATCTTCCCAACCCAGGAACTGAACCAGGGTCTCCTGCATTGCAGGTGGATTCTTTACCAACTGAGCTATCAGGGAAACTGAAAAGACTGAACATCCCAGTTCAAAGCAGTCAGGCAGGAGTTTCCTCTCAGTAGATTAGGGAATTGTCTTTTTAGTTCCATTCAGGCTTTCAGCCGATTGGTTGAGGGTCATCCAAATTAGAGAGGACAATCTGCTTTGGTTAGTCTACTAATTCAGATGTTAATCTCATCTAAATACAACCTCACAGACACACCCATAATAATGTTTGTCCAAATATTTGGACACTACATAGTCCAGTGAAGATGACCCATCAAATTAACTATCATGGACTTCACCAAAATTTTAAACTACTCCTTCTTGAAAGAAAGTCTTAAGACAATGAAAAGAAGCAAAAGACTTAGAGAAAACATTTACAAAGCATATACCTGATAAGGGGCTCATATTCGGGATATATAAGAACTCTTGAAATTTATCAATAAGATATCAAACAACCCAGTTTTTTAAAATGTGTAAAAAAATGGAACAGATGGTTTACAGAGAAGATGTATGAATAGTTCAAATAAGTATATGTTGAAATAATTCAACATTATTAATCATGAGGAAAATGCAAATTAAAACCACAACTAGATACCACTACAAATCTATTTAAAGGGTTATTTTTTTTTAATGACTGTACCAAGTATTGGCAAAGATGAGGAGGAACTTAAACTTTCAAACATTGATAATAGGAAAGTCATATGGTAGAATCACTTTGGAAACAACTGGGCACTTTCTTTAAAAGTTAAACCTACCGTATGATCCACCCATTCCTCTCCTATTTATTTACCTAAGAGAAAGAATGCATATGTCCATATAATGACTTGTGCACAAGTATTCATAACAGATATATTTATAATAGTCAAAACCTGGAAAAAATCCAAAGGCTCATCACTGGGTAAAGGAATGAATAAACGGTATATCATACTAAGGAATGCTACTCAGTAATAGAAAGAAATGAATAATTATCACAACATTAATTAATAAACACCACAAATTAATAAATACCACAACTAATAAGCACCACAAATATAATAAACACCACAAACTTCAGTGAATCCCAAAATAACTGAATGAAAGAACTCAGACCAAAAATAGAAAGTATTATATACTACAAGGAATGTACAGATACAGAAAATAAGAAAGTAATCTATATTAATAAAAAGTCAGTGGTTGCCTAAGAACACGGCTGGAGTGAGGGAGACTTCTGAGCAAGCTTAGGAAATGGGGATTACAAAAGGATATGATGAAACTTTGGGGGTATAATGAATGTGCTCATGATCTTCATTGTAGTGATGATTTCACGGGTGTAGCATACATCAAAATTTATGATACACCTTAGGTGATGTGTAGTTTATTGTATTTATTTATACTTCAATAATGGCTTCCCAAGTGGTGCTAGAGGTAAAGAACCTGCCTGCCAATGCTGGAGACGTAAGAGGCATGGGTTTGATCCCTGGGTTGGGAAGATCCCCTGAAGGAAAGCATGAAAGCCCATTCCAGTATTCTTGCCTGGAGAATCCCATGGACAGAGGAGCCTGGCGGGCTGCAGTTCACAGGGTCACAAAGGGCTGGACACGACTGAAGCCACTTAGCACGCACGCATACTTCAATAAAGCTACTACCAAAAAACAGCCTGCATCCCTAATATAACAATATTTTAAAGAGAGCAAATAAAAACAAAACAGAAAGTATAGGTTAGTTCCCCCATATTATATATAAGAACATTTTATAAGGAGAAAAATAAAGCAATAAAAAAGCTTACCCCCAGAGATGTAAATAATATCTCATACAAAACATTCTCATTGTATCACTGCATATGATACAAATTTCTCTATTTAAAAATAAAGATCCTGGGGCTTCCCTGGCGGTCCAGTGGTTAAGAATCCACCTTGCAATGCAGGGGACACCGGTTCGATCCCTGGTCGGAGGATCCCACATGCCACAGTGGCAACTAAGTGCCACAACTACTGAGCCTTTGCACCACAACTATCGAAGCCCTTGTGCCTAGAGTCCACCCATGCTCTGCAACGAGAAGCCACTGCAACAAGAAGCCCAAACACTGCAACTAAAGAGTAGCCCCTACTTGCCACAACTAGAGAAAAGTCCACACGTAGAAACGAAGACCCAACACACCCAAAAATACAAATAAATTGAATTTTCTTAAAAAATGAAAATAAAAATAATGATCCTGTTCATAAGTTAGCAAAAGAGAGTTTCTAATTTCTGATTTGTTTTAATGAAAATATTTTTAAAGTTATAAAACTAAAATCACTTTGAATATATATTTTATTTTATAAAAAGGGAAGAATCTGAAATAGTATATGGAGGTACCAGTAAACTTTTTCAAATAATTAAGAAAACACATAATCATATAAATTTTACGTGAAGTATATAAATTTTAAAAGGAGAAAAATAATAGTATATAATTCCATATCAGATCAGATCAGATCAGTCGCTCAGTCGTGTCCGGCTCTTTGCGACCCCATGAACCGCAGCACGCCAGGCCTCCCTGTCCATCACCAGCTCCTGGAGGTCACTCAGACTCACATCCATCGAGTCAGTGATGCCATCCAGCCATCTCATCCTCTGTCGTCCCCTTCTCCTCCTGCCCTCAATCCCTCCCAGCATCAGAGTCTTCTCCAATGAGTCAACTCTTCGCATGAGGTGGCCAAAATACTGGAGTTTCAGCTTTAGCATCATTCCTTCCAAAGATATCCCAGGGCTGATCTCCTTCAGAATGGACTGGTTGGATCTTCTTGCAGTCCAAGGGACTCTCAAGAGTCTTCTCCAACACCATAGTTCAAAAGCATCAATTCTTCAGCGCTCAGCCTTCTTCACAGTCCAGCTCTCACATCCATACATGACCACAGGAAAGACCATAGCCTTGACTAGGCGAACCTTTGTTGGTAAAGTAATGTCTCTGCTTTTGAATATGCTATCTAGGTTGGTCATAACTTTCCTTCCAAGGAGCAAGCGTCTTTTAATTTCATGGCTGCAGTCACCATCTGCAGTGATTTTGGAGCCCAGAAAAACAAAGTCTGACACTGTTTCCACTGTTTCCCCATCTATTTCCCATGCAGTGATGGGACCAGATGCCATGATCTTCGTTTTCTGAATGTTGAGCTTTAAGCCAACCTTTTCACTCTCCACTTTCACCTTCATCAAGAGGCTTTTTAGCCCCTCTTCACTTTCTGCCATAAGAGTGGTGTCATCTGCATATCTGAGGTTATTGATATTTCTCCCGGCAATCTTGATTCCAACTTGTGTTTCTTCCAGTCCAGCGTTTCTCATGATGTACTCTGCATATAAGTTAAATAAACATGGTGACAATATGCAGCCTTGACGTACTCCTTTTCCTATTTGGAACCAGTCTGTTGTTCCATGTCCAGTTCTAACTGTTGCTTCCTGACCTGCATACAGATTTCTTAAGAGGCAGATCAGGTGGTCTGGTATTCCCATCTCTTTCAGAATTTTCCATAGTTTATTGTGATCCACACAGTCAAAGGCTTTGGCATAGTCAATAAAGCAGAAATAGATGTTTTTCTGGAACTCTCTTGCTTTTTCCATGATCCAGCAGATGTTGGCAATTTGATCTCTGGTTCCTCTGCCTTTTCTAAAACCAGCTTGAACATCAGGAAGTTCACGGTTCACATATTGCTGAAGCCTGGCTTGGAGAATTTTGAGCATTACTTTACTAGCGTGTGAGATGAGTGCAATTGTTCGGTAGTTTGAGCACTCCTTGGCATTGCCTTTCTTTGGGATTGGGATGAAAACTGACCTTTTCCAATCTTGTGGCCACTGCTGAGTTTTCCAAATTTGCTGGCATATTGAGTGCAGCACTTTCACAGCATCATCATTCAGGACTTGGAATAGCTCCACTGGAATTCCATCACCTCCACTAGCTTTGTTCGTAGTGTGCTATATTATATATAGTATAGATAGCATATTCAAAAGCAGAGACATTACTTTGCCAACAAAGGTTCATCTAGTCAAGGCTATGGTTTTTCCTGTGGTCATGTATGGATGTGAGAGTTGGACTGTGAAGAAGGCTGAGTGCCGAACAATTGATGCTTTTGAACTGTGGTGTTGGAGAAGACTCTTGAGAGTCCCTTGGACTGCAAGGAGATCCAACCAGTCCGTTCTGAAGGAGATCAGCCCTGGGATTTCTTTGGAAGGAATGATGCTAAAGCTGAAACTCCAGTATTTTGGCCACCTCATGCGAAGAGTTGACTCATTGGAGAAGACTCTGATGTTGGGAGGGATTGGGGACAGGAGGAGAAGGGGATGACAGAAGATGAGATGGCTGGATGGCATCACTGACTCGATGGATGTGAGTCTGAGTGACCTCCGGGAGTTGGTGATGGACAGGGAGGCTTGGCGTGCTACGATTCATGGGGTCAAAAAGAGTCGGTCACGACTGAGTGACTGAACTGAACTGAGGAAGACAGATATCAAAATGTATATCATTGAAATCATAAGCACTATACATTTTGTGTTGATTTTTTTAGTATTGAATCAAAGTCAAGGGGAAGTAATGTACAGCATGATGACTATAGCTAGTGCTATATCAAACATCTGAAAGTTGCTAAGAAAGTATGCCTTAAAAGCTCTTATCACATGGAAAAACAATTAACTAAGTGTGACGATGGATGTTAACAAGAGTTAGTACAGTGATCATTTCACAATATATGCAAATATCAAATTATTATGCTGGACACCTGAAACTAATATGTCAATTTATCTCAGTTTTTAAAAATACTGAGTCAGGTATTTCCTCAGTCACAATAGAAGCTCTACAATAAATTAGCTCTTTTAGATTGTTTAATTTCAGATGGTTTTTATTAAATACTAGGTGTGAGGCTATTGCTCTTTGACTTCTTTAAAGCTTTGACTGCCCTTTATATAATAATAAGGATTGAAAAGACACAAGCATGATCTTAATTCCACATTCTGTATTCCCCTCACCATTCAGTAGGACTAAAGAATGCTTCCCGTATTTTCTCTGCAATTTGAAGTCTTTCTGAGTTTAGTGTAAATAGTTGTAGGTCAGCATTTCAGCAACTTTTCTATAAAACACAGAATAGAATACGTCCAAATGCTGTATTTTTCAGCACTATTAAGTCCCAGTGTTATTAAGCTCAAACTTGAACTAGCCCTGTAGGGTAAATTGCAAGAAATACACTCATAAATTCTCTGTGAGTTCAGTAGCATTCACTTGGACAGTCTGCATGCTTCTTGAATATTTTCAACAGGCTTGTTTTTGCTTTGGATTTTTCCAATATACATATACTTACTTATAAACGTTATGTACATGCAAGCCTACTCATAATATACAATATAAATACCGGGGTGGGGGAGAGATTTTTTTAAAACATTTAAAAAAGATGAAATTAGCCATGTTTTATAAAATAATTTATTTGATGTATTATGGGAACAAGTAACCTTCTTATTGTCACTAAAAAATGTATCACTGGGATTCAAAGGTCTGGCTCTTGGTTGAACTTACTTCAACACTGAGTTTTAGCTGCCAGTATTCACTAAATAAGCTACCTCCCACAACACAGAGATCTCTAAATGGGTGAGAAAACACATCACCAGCTTGTTAAATATGTCATGATATTCATTTTCTAATCACACAGAGTTCACTTCATGTCTCAGATGTATCATTTTTAAATACCTTGCTAAGGGGATTATTTCATACCTGTGAATCATATATCAGGTAGTTTCCTAGAAATTTTCTTTCTGTTTTGGTTTTTTTTGTGTGTTTTTTTTTTTTAGTTTCTTTGACTTGATTATCTTATTGTTTCTGACTTCACTAAGTATTCCAACAGGCTTATAGGGGAAATAGAAGAAATGAGGCTCTATCATTTTCTACTGTTAGCTTTTTTTATTTTCGCATTATTTATATAATTTAAAATTCATGATTTCTTTGCAGTAATCACATTTAACAGCGTTACTGACGTATAATTGACATACAGTAAATTGCACATATTTAAACATGTACAATTTGATTAGTTTTGACATATGTATACATTCTGGAAGCCATCATCACAGTATTTTGATTATGCAACTTTATATTAAGTCTTGAAAACAGGTAGGATAAGTCCTGAAACTTTATTTATCAAAACAGTTTTGGCTCTTCTAAGTCCATTGTATTTCCATGTGAATTTTAGAATCAGTTTATTTTGACACACAAAGACTGCTGGGGGTTTTGGCTGCAATTGCCTTGGATCTATTAGATAAAGTGGGGATAATTTACACCTTACTTTTGACTCTTCATTACTAGATTTCTGTCTATTCTCCTATCAAGTATTGAGAGAGATAGATTCAAACCTATGACTAACATTGTGGATTTGTCTAGTTATTGGTTGCAGTTCTATCCATTTGTATTGTTATGTATTCTGACATGGAGAAGGCAATGGCACCCCACTCCAGTACTCTTGCCTGGAGAATCCCATGGACAGAGAAGCCTGGTGCACTGCAGTCCATGGGGTCGCTAGGATCTGTTATTAGGTGAGTAAACATTTAGAATTATTATGTCCTCTTGATAAACTGACCCCTTTATCATTATAAAATCACCTTTTCCTTGATAAAGTCTTTCTCTGAAATTTACTTTGTCTGATTTTAAAATAGTCACTCCAAATTTCTTTTAATCAGGGTTAGCATAGCATGTTTCCCTTCTTTTACTTTTAACCCATTTGTCACTTGAGATACCATAGTTACATCTAATGCTATTATTAATACGATCTGGTTTCAGTCTTACTATTTGTTTTCTATTAGTCCTTTTATGCTCCTTTTTTTCTGCCTCCTTCTGTACAAATTATTTTTATGAATCCATTTTATCTCCTTTATTGTTTTATTAGCCATAACTTTGTTTTTTATTTTAGTGGGTTTTTTTTAATTATTGCTTTGAGGTTTATGGTATTCATCTTTATCACAGTCTACCTTCAAGTGATATTATACTGTCTATATAGTATTTTTAGAATAGTATACTTCATTTCTTCTCTTCCCCTTTTATGTTTTTGTTACCATATTTTTTACTTTAACATTTATATTATAAACCCATCACAGCCTAATTCATTTCTTCCCCAGAGAGAAGCTAGGATCTGGGGTTTTTCATTCGCTTGCTCTGTGTAGAGGCTGAGGGAGGGGCTATGGTGACTGCATGCTGCTACTTCAAACCACCGTTTTTGTTCCCACCGGCCCCCAGGCACCTAGACTATGCCAGGTGCCAGGAGCACTCCAAAGGCACAGGTGAGATAGAAGCCAGTACTTCAGGCAGTCCCCCCAAAAGCTGGAGTGTTGGGGACATAGTCTATCTCTTTCCCTCTCTCAGAAGAAGCTGGACACTAGGGGTTTATCTCTGATTGTATGGTGCTGTGCCAGGGGTACGGATTATGGTTAGATAATTCTCAATTTTTCCTACTGGCTTTGAAGTGGCTGCTTTTGGAGCCTCTCAACTTGTTTCTGAATTTCTCATAGCGGGGTTTGTCATTAATTGTTGTTGAATCAATGTGTCCAGGGGGAAAATGGGGGCCCGGGGCTGCTAATTCCACCATCTTGCTGATGTCACCCCTCCTTCTCTCTTAAAAGGTAACATAAATCTTTGGGTGATGGTCAAAAAACCTACAGAAAACATTATGAACTAAATGCTATGAAACAACACAACGTTTTTCACTTAAACCATTTAAACAAAAAAGCTGATAGACTATATGAGAAGGAAACACTTTCTTGAGGAAGTGAATAGATAAGTAGAGGAAAACTTCTCCAAGAAAAGGTGTTGCACCTGTAACAAGAAGAAGAGGGGAAAACTGGAACAAGAGCAAGTCTGAGGCAGGATGGGGCCAGGGAGATGGCAGGGGTCTGATCAAGCAAAGTCTGAAAACCTTAGTAAGCCATTTTAGACTTCATTCTGACAGCAATCAGAAACCATTACATGACTTTTAGCAGAACACAACACAATAAGGTATGGGTTTGAAAAGACTGGCTTGACTTCACTGGTGGCTCAGACGGTAAAGCGTCTGTCTACAATGCGGGAGACCCGGGTTCGAGTCCTGGGTTGGGAAGATCCCCTGGAGAAGGAAATGGAAATCCACTCCAGTACTATTGCCTGGGAAATCCCATGGACAGAGGAGCCTGGTAGGCTACAGTCTCTGGGGTCGCAAAGAGTCGGACAAGACTGAGCGACTTCACTTTTCTAGATAAATCAGAAGGACCAAGAAGAAGCAGTATGAAAGCCTAGTTGTCCTTGACCTAGATTAGTATGTTGATTCTTTCAAACAAATAAGAGAAAACAGAAGAAAAATCGCACCAAGTGTCAGCCCGCAGAGCACATAGAGTTGAGAGGCCCCCGCGGAGGAAGGATATGACAGAAAATCGACGTGAGGAAGTACTGTACGTGGTTAGACGCACCCTAGACTGTAGACTACAGCGAACAACTGAACTCCACGCCTGACTTGGCCGCTTATCAGTCCTGAAATTCTAGACAAGTCAATTATCCCTACTCTACAGAGGAAGAAACTTAAACTCCAAGAGGCTAACTGTACCTACCTCACCCAGTTGTAGTGCGACATATAAACCTCTCAGCATTAACGCCGCCGCCGCTGCTGCTGCTAAGTCGCTTCAGTCGTGTCCGACTCTGTGCGACCCCATAGACGGCAGCCCACCAGGCTCCCCCATCCCTGGGATTCTCCAGGCAAGGACACTGGAGTGGGTTGCCATTTCCTTCTCCAGTGCATGAAGGTGAAACGTGAAAGTGAAGTCGCTCAGTCGTGTCCGACTCTTAGCGACCCCATGGACTGCAGCCTACCAGGCTCCTCCGTCCATGGGATTTTCCAGGCAAGAGTACTGGAGTGGGGTGCCATTGCCTTCTCCTAGCATTAATGCTAGCCCCCTCCCCACAAAGTGCACCAAAAATGTTAACTCTTAGTTGTGATGGTGTTGTAAAACTAAGCTGACTCAGTAAGGTTAAGTGGTGTATGCTCTAGGTCACACAACTGGTAGCTATAAAAATTTTTTTAATTACCTTCTCAACACACATAGATTATTCATCATAAGAATTATACTGATTTATGCCCCTGCAAAAAATGCCAATTTCCCACACTGGTACAAATGTCAAAAATTGTCATTTAAAAAGATATCAGTTATTAAATAAGATTTTAAAAGATTTGAGTTCTATCTCAGGACTTTCTAGCAAAAAAAAAAAAAAAGATCCATTTCACACATAAATGTTGATTTCTGTGGTACTATATGACTGTAAAAGTCTAGATCAAAGGTTACGCTGACAAACAGAATGTGGACTACAATATTATAAAGTCAAAATAGCCTGCTGTCATATGTTTCACTATCTATTATCATTTTGCTTCCATACTGTAACTCGAATTGATAAAGGCTGTATTGTTCCTCAAAATAATATATATTTGAAACTCTAAATAGGGAGCATGGAGATTACACATACATAAAATATCATTTGTATATGGAATCTAAAATACATATATAAATGGGCTTATTTACAAAACAGAAAGAGACAGACTTCAAAGACAAACTTAAGATTATCAAAGGGGAAATGCAGGGAAGGGGAAAATTAGGAGTATATACACACAATTATATATAAAATAGATAATCAACAAGGATGTACTGTGTACCACAGGGAACTCTACTCAATACTCGGGGAAAAGAATCTGAAAAAGAATGGATATATGTATATGTATAACTAAATCACTTTGCTGTATACCTGAAACTAATACAACTTACAATATTAAATCAACCTAAACTTACAAATCTGTAAATCAACTACAGTGGTCATTGTTTAGTCGCTGTCATGTCCAACTCTTTTGTGTTCAGTTCAGTCGCTAAGTCATGTATGACTCTTTGTGATCCCATGGACTGCAACACACCAGGCTACCCTGTCCATCATCAACTCCCAAACCTTGCTCAAACTCATGTCCATCCAGTTGGTGATGCCATCCAACCATCTCATCTTCTGTCGTCCCCTTCTGCTTTCAATCTTTCCCAGCATCAGGACATTTTCCAATGAGTCAGTTCTTTGCATCAGGTGGCCAAAGCATTTGAGCTTCAGTGTCAGTTCTTCCAATGAATATTCAAGACTGATCTCCTTTAGGATTGACTGGTTTGATCTCCTTGCAGTCCAAGGGACTCTCAAGAGTCTTCTCGAACACCACAGTTTAAAAGCATCAATTCTTTGGTGCTCAGCTTTCTTTATCGTCCAACTCTCCCATCCATACATGACTACTGGAAAAACCATAGCTTTGACTAGATGGACCTTTGTCAACAAAGTAATGTCTCTGCTTTTTAATACACTGTCTAGGCTGGTCACAGTTTTTCTTCCAAGGAACAAGTGTCTTTTCATTTAATGGTTGCAGTCACTATCTGCAGTGATTTTGGAGCCCAAGAAAATAAAGGTCTGTCACTGCTTCCATTGTTTCCCCATCTATTTGCCATGAAGTGATGGGACCGGATACTATGATCTTCATTTTTTTAATGTTGAGCTTTAAGCCAGCTTTTTCACTCTCTTCTTTCACTTTCTCTTCTCTTTAGCTCTTCTTCGCATACTCCAATATAAAATAAAAATTAAATTTTAAAAAATCTTTTTAAAGCATGTGCACCTTTAACTGACCTACAAGTTAGTGCACAATACCAGTTTTTCCTACTAATATGCTTCCCAACATCGAAGCGACCTTCAATGGAATATTTGGGGGCAGCTGTTTCAGGTGGGGATGCTCCCAACTTTGAATCTATCTCGTCTCTATACAGTATTTCACTTTCCTTGGAGATAATCTAGAAATTGAATACTATGAAAAAATATTTAGAATTCAAATGATTGTCATCTCTGATTAAAATCCCAGTAGATGTGCCTTTTAGGAAGAAACTTTCTTGAGTGCAATTATAATTGGACATTTTTTAAGTTTCTTAATAATTTACATTTCCTATGCTTGAGCCAATATAATGACAAACTGAATGACAGCCAAACATGTCCCTATTATTTGAGTGTAAGAATCAAATTCCATGAGGACAGGGCTCAGACAGTGCCCTGTGTTTCTACTTATTTGGCTGCCTCTTTAGACAAATCACATAAAGCCAAAAATTCACCTTGTTTGTAATCAACAGCTCAGTCTCTAATACCATCACAGCTTTCTCTGTAAATGATGCCTGGGTACTTGAAAAATCATCTTAAAATATACTTTTCAAGTAGCAAGCATAATTGGTGTAACATAGATTAGTCCGACTAATATTCAGACTGATGATGTTTATTTTGACCTTGTTCAGACACTCACCATACTCTTATGTGTGACTCAGATATGGAAAAAGCTGCTTAGTGGTAATGGGAGATCTAACTTTCAAAATTCAATAGTGACCTTGACCCTTGAATTTTTCCTTTAGTTCGAAAAACTGAGTTCAGCTCTTTACATCAAGGTTAGGCAAGATGAAATTATTTGTTCTGTGTGCAATCTAGGGAAGTTCTCAGTTGATGTTCTATGAATCTCTAACCAAGGTCAAGTCCATAATAAGAGCCAGGTCCCCACAATGGGGGTAATTTAGGTTTATGCAAAGGTGAATCTATCCCTTAAAAGATTTGAGGAGCATAGTATGGGAGACCTGCTGCTGTTGTTCAGTCCCTACGTCATGTCTGACTCTTTGCGACCCGATGGATCACAGCGAGCCAGCCTTCCCTGTCCTTCGCTATCTTCTTGACCTTGCTCAAACTCATGTCAGTTAAGTCAGTGATGCCATCCAACTGTCTCATCCTCTGCCACCTCCCCCTCCTTATGCCTTCAATCTTTCCCAGCATCAGTGTCTTTTCTTATGGGTCAGTACTTCGCTTCAAGTGGCCAACATATTGGAGCTTCAGCATCAATCCTTCCAGTGAATATTCAGGCTTGATTTCCTTTAGGATTAACTCGTTTGATCTCCTTGCAGTCCAAGGAACTCTCAAGAGTCTTCTCAAGCACCACAATTTGAAGGCATCAGTTCTTTGGTGCTCACTCTTCTTTATGGGAGATACAAGTACGTTAAAATGGATATATCACAAGATGGTTTTTTAATCATACAGGTAATTTTTTTCCTTTTAATGTTTTGTAAGCCCCAGAATTAAACATGCTTTCAATTGTTCTATGCACAGCCCTTCTCTTATCTTATTAATACTTTATTTTTGTTTTTATCTTCAGGCCCATTTTCTTTCTCCTCCCTACCCACAGTCTTGGCTATATACATAACTTTGTAAAATATAGGCCATTTTATGCATCTTTCTGCTTTCAGTTTATGTGAAGGCCACTTAATTTATAATTTAAAACTATGTATTTCAAATCTGTCTCATGATTGGGACCCAGGATGGTGCCTCAGAGCCCAGCAGGTGGAGCGGGCTGCATACTTGAGACCATGGGGCCTGGGCAACCTTGAAGGATCTGAAGCAAGGATGTGAACCAAAGGACTGGATTTGTGTATGGGAGGGCGCCCCCTGAAGGTCATGGGGCAGTGCAGCAAGGCGGGAAGGGTCAACACTTCCCCAAACCCAGGTGACAGGCCACAATAGATTCACTGGAGACCAAGAGACCCGTGTTATTTTTAACTTTTTGTTGATCTTCCTGCAAAAGAAACTTCTGCCTATTTAATGGTCTATGTAGTTAGTGAAAATTTAAGACATGAAAAGTGTGTTCGTTGTTGAGTCATATCCCACTCTTTGCGACCCCATTGACTGTAGCCCTCCAGGCTCCTCTGTTCATGAGATTTCCCAGATAAGGATACTGGATTGGGTAGCCATTCCCTTCTCCAGAGGATCTTTCCAACTCAGGGATCAAACCCAGGTCTCCTGTATTGCAGGCAGATTCTTTATCATCTGAGCCACCAGGGAAGCCAATTAATTAACTTAATAAAATCTGTCTACAAGTTTTACTTTTTGATTTCATACACTGTGATATTTTACTTATTTCATCAGAAACAAACACACAGTTTACCTGAGATTTTTAACTATCACAAATACTCTGAAAGCCAATTAAAATATAAAAGATCAACAGAAAAACCATGGTAGCAGGACCTGGAGAAGGACCAGGATGCTAATGCTGGCCATATACCCTTTACAGACCGCTGTGACATTTTTATGGAGAAGGCAATGGCAACCCACTCCAGTACTCTTGCCTGGAAAATCCCATGGATGGAGGAGCCTGGTAGGCTGCAGTCCATGGGGTTGCTAAGAGTCGGGCACGACTGAGCGACTTCACTTTCACTTTTCACTTTCATGCATTGGAGAAGGAAATGGCAACCCACTCCATTATTCTTGCCTGGAGAATCCCAGGGACAGAGGAGCCTAGTGGGCTGCCATCTGTGGGGTTGCACAGAGTCGGACACGACTGAAGCGACTCAGCAGCAGTGACATTTTTAATGGGGTAGATTCTTAGTCCATAGATCATGTCATTCTCCATTTCATTACTAAGTTCCAAACTTCTCTCCAAAATGACTTTATCATTTTTAATATCTCTGCCAGCAATGCCAAAAGATAAGTGTTTGTCCACAACATCATCAAAATTTGGTATTTTCTGAGGTTTCATTGTGTTTTCAACAATAATAGGTAAAATAGTAATAGGTGAGATGTGTCTTATTATTTTCATTTGCCTTTTTCCCATTATTGCAAGCTTGTATATCTTATCTTGCACTTGTTTATTGTTGCAGTAGGATAAGCCAGGCCATGCTGAAATATGAATGGCAAAATTCAAAATTTATACCTTTCTTGTTGGGCAAGTCTACAGGGCAACTCTCCCAAAGATTGGTAAAGGCAGCTTCCACCTCATGACTCTCTACCTCAGTCGATAACTCCAATGCTGCCACAGAGTGGGAGAGAGGATGCAGGAGACTTTCCAGGTCTTTCCCACCTTAGCCCAGATGTCACATACTGGGCTAAGTCATTCAGAGACCGTCGGCCAGAACAAGCTATGTAACTCCAAGGAAACCTAAGAAATGGAAGGACTGTCTGCCACAGTGACTTAACTCTCCAACAAGTCTGTGTGCTTTGGGTTGCTATAATGCTTTTTATGCCTTTATAATAAAGGGAAAAAATGTAAGCAATGATCAAGGAATCAATGGTGTGTCACTGCCAGAGGTAATCATGTCTGTCCTCTGTTCACAAGCCTTTGATGGCTCCCCACTGCCTAATAGGCTAAATTTCTTGGCCTAGTTTTCTCTCCAGTAACAGCAGATCCAATTTAGGATGACCATTCAAGCCCATAAACTTTTGATCAGTTTTTATTCAATCTTTGCGTTAGTTGGAAGACAATGATGGTCCCTTAAGAATTGGTATAGAACTGAACGAAATTTAATAAGGTGCCTGACAGTTATGTGACTGTGATTTGTAGAGCTTTCATCTTGTAACCTTAAGCAATATTGACCTCAGAGTAGACTAGATAGGATGAGGGAAAAAACCATGAATATGTTATCCATCTTTGTTCAAACATTCCTTCTTGTTAACTGCCCCAATAAAAGTCTAAATTCATTTCTGAATAAAGCTTGCACCAACTTTCTTTTGAGAAAGTTGATTCATTGTCAAGACTTTCCATATATAATATGCAAGAAAAGATAGATGATGGGTAAATGGATTTTACAATGTGCATCTTGACAGATACTATGGGGTCTTCTGCTGCTGCTAAGTCACTTCAGTCGTATCCGACTCTATGCGACCCCATAGACGGCAGCCCACTAAGCTCCCCTCTCCCTGGGATTCTCCAGGCAAGAACACTGGAGTGGGTTGCCATTTCCTTCTCCAATGCATGAAAGTGAAAAGTGAAAGTAAAGTCGCTCAGTCGTGTCCAACTCTTCTAGGAAGGGGAAAAAAATGAAGTGTCACGGGGTGATTCTCGATAGGACAGCCTCTGGGATTTGGGAGATTCCTTTAACATACCCAGGTTTACTTTGAACCCCAAGAGAGAGTCCTGATTCTCTCAAGCAGAAAGGACACATTTTGAAACTATGCTCTTCAATTACTACATTTCAGTTGAGCACACAATACAAATAGCTCTCAGGGTGAGCTGAAGTATCTGGAAGTTTGCAAGCCTGCTTTGAAAAAAAAATGTACCTCTGCTAGATTTTGTGAAACGTCATTTCAATTATTTTTGCACAATAGCAATGGAAAAACAACATTTCCTCTGATTAGCCTGACACGTGGTAATTTGAGTAGAGCTTAAGTTATCTTCGACTAGAACAAATTGTCTTTCTGCCCTTGTTTATACAGAACGCTGTTATTTTTGCTCCTTTCATTTATATAATCTGCGGCCTGGTTTCATCTTAAATGCTTGTAATTGGGACACTGAGGTAGGCTTTCCCTGGATCAAACTCAACAGCTAAGAAAGCAAAATTGTGTTCAGAGGAGCAGTGAGGGGGAAGATTCAGCACAAACATAAGACTTGTTAAACAAAAGTCAAGGATGATTTTTTTTTTAATACTCTGAGAGAACAATGAACTAGCAAAGAATTTCCAACTTAAAAAAATAAAAAGCAGAAAAAAAGGAAAAGTGAAGAGGAAGTATTTCCAATGCAACTTGATTTCAATTCTACTTTACACTGAAGACTGTTTCCTCACTCTCAAATTTACATCTATAAGTTTAGACCAGAAAAACTAAAAATTTGGTCTTGTCCTAACAGGAAAAGTTCACGTGTGAAGTTGTAAGTCCTCTTTAAAAAGCATTGACACATTAAATGGCATGCAGAGATGGCAATTAGCCTTAAGAACACGTAAACACGTACACGATTATGCATGTAGATGTGAATTTTATTCCCTTAATTATGCTACGTTTAATTGGACCATTCTGGAGTAGATCATAGAATCAGACAAAACCTAGAGTTTTAAAGTCACCTCAGAGATTACTTCAGCCCACAAAGCTTTATTTATTTTCTCTCTCTGATATGCTTTGATTCTATTGACTTAAATTAAATTTTATTCAATGTCAATTTGGCCTTTGTATTTAATATCTAGCTGAACTGTTTTTATATAAAGGCTCAGCACTGAACAGAGAAAATAAACAGAAAAGGAAACTTTCTGAGCACCTAAAACTGGCCAACCCTCACAATTATCACCATCCTCACAAGTATCAAAATTTATACCTAATTAACTTAATAGTTTTATATTTTTATTTTTTGCTCCTATGCTATGCTATGCTAAGTCACTTCAGTCGTGTCCGACTCTGTGTGATCCCATCAGGCTTCCCCGTCCCTGGGATTCTCCAGGCAAAAACACTGGAGTGAGTTGCCCTACAGTTTACTTTTTATAAAATTAAAAATGCTCCTCACAGAAATTGTGGGAAGATGTTTAGAGGAAATGACAAATAATTCAAAATCTACAGTTGAGATATTATTACTATTAAGCTTCTATTCATTTTCCACATGGAAGTCTTAGTTTTTCATGTAATTGGAATCACACAGGTTATATAGTTTCTTGCCCTTCAATTTCTACTAAAATTATATCATCAGCGTTTTCCTATATCGTTACAAACTCTCCATCCATGATTTTGAAAGGCCCATTATGTTTCATCACTGAATGCACCATAATTAGTCTAACCCCTTTGATATTCTTATGGGGTAGGAAGGGACTTAATTTGCTTAGAATCTTACTCTCTATGAAACCAGGTTGCATCTACAATAGTAATGCTGTGAACTGCTGTGGCCACAGTTTTCCTTTGAGGTCACTGGTGTAACCCATTCGAAATCTAAAGGTCAGCAAAAAAGTGTGTTAGCAGAGGATGAGAGCTGGGGATGGTCTGGAGAGACATTTAAGAGTCAGCAGGATACACTGTGCTCTGCTCTCTTATTCACTCTATTATTACGGCCAAAATTTTAAAGAATTAGGTTCAAGACACTAAGACATTTCCCTTCTGGGCTCCAGATCTTCCTGAAGCCTAGTCAAATTGTGCACACCTCCACAAACTCATAATTCTTCTTTTTTAATTGTTTTTTTTAGTCAGTTTTTTAGTTACATTGTTTACAATATACAATGTAAATATTGTTTACAAAGTACAACAAAAAGAGATCTAATACATATTTACTAACAAACCTACTTATTGTCTATAACAAAAGTGGTATATAGACACTTTTGAGCAGGCCACTTTGGGATTAAAATAGGTTAGTTCGTTTAAAACAAATATTGAGAAAGTAGGGTCCCTCTATCCCAAAAAGACAAAACACAAGGACATGATAGTTTCCAACCCAGTTCTTACAAGGAATGGCAAAAATAAATGGAAATAGCATAGTGAGGATTATCATAAATGTTGAAATACTGTCTTCTAAGAGGAGAGAGATTTGTTCCCTGTGGGTGTATGGCTTAGAATTGAAACCAGTGAAATATAATTTTGTTTAATATAAGAAGAACAATCCAAAAAAAAAGTGGACTGGGGGCTTCCCTGGTGGCTCAGTGGTAAAGAATCTGGTAAAGGCTCAGTGGTAAAGAGGTGAAGTCAGGAGACACAGCCTCTATCCCTGCTTTGGGAAGATCTCACAGCAATTAAGCCCATGCACCACAACTACCGAGCCTGTACTCCAGAGCCCGAGAGCTGGGACTACTGAAGCCCATGCGCCCTACAGCCTGTGCTCTGCCATAAAATAAGCCATCGCATTGAGAAGTCTGCATACCACAACTAGAGAGCAGCCCGCGCTTGCTGCAACTAGAGAAAAGGCCACACAGCAAAGACCCACACAGCCAAGAATAAATACATAAAGAAACTTCTGTAAATGGACTGGGATGCCTCAGGAAGTACTAAGTTCTCTGTGACTGGAATACACGGGTATACACTTAATAATCATTAGATGGAGATGTTCAGAAGAGAAATCAAAATACTGGCTTTTTTATAACTGCTCTAGTATTGACATTCCAACTGACTTACAAATTTGATGTTTATTTTGTTTGCTTATTATACTAGAGGCTACAATAACAATAAGTTACCTTCTTAAGGGTTAAAACTGTTTTTTGTTTTTTACCTTTTTTCAAACTGGCTTTTCTTTGAGGGGGCTAGGACAAAAATTTGGAAGAAATGTTACCTACTGATATGCCACCAAGATTCTTTTTCCAAGAAAGTATGAGAAAGTGTCACCAAGAGTGAACACATATGACACTTTAGAGGGAAGGAAGTCAACATCTAGGAAGACAGTGTCAAGTCTGAGGGTGAGAAGAAACAAGAAATGTGAGAACTAATAACACAATTGGGAAACTGAGAAAAAGTCAGAAAGCAGTGAAGGGAATGGTACAAAGCAACTGGGTCAGAAATAGCACAGTGAACAATGAGCAAGTGTTAAACTTCCGTGGTGTTTCAAACTAGGAACAGGTCTTAATGGAACAGTGGTGGCCTCAAAAGAGGGGAAACATGTTTATGGAGACCCTAGTTTGGTAGTGTTTTCATCTCATACATTTACATAAAATTACAAAAATAAATTTTAAGAAATTCTATACATTAATAAAGACAATGTGTGACAGAAGTTCAAGATGTTCAGAAAAAAACAACTGAATTTCTGAAATTTTCAGTGTAAGTGCAAACTTACATATAGAAATAAAAACCTAGATGAGGAAAAACAATTACACTGAACTATTTAACTCTTTTTTAGTATTTAACTCGAGCTCTCAATAAGAGAATAATCTATTGCTCAAAATTCTCCAAGCCAGGCTTCAGCAATATGTGAACCGTGAACTTCCAAATGTTCAAGCTAGTTTTAGAAAAGGCAGAGGAACCAGAGATCAAATTGCCAACACCTGCTGGATCATGGAAAAAGCAAGAGAGTTCCAGAAAAGCATCTATTTCTGCTTTCTTGACTATGCCAAAGCCTTTGACTGTGTGGATCACAATAAATTGTGGAAAATTCTGAAACAGATGGGAATACCAGACCACCTGACTTGCCTCTTGAGAAACCTATATGCAGGTCAGGAAGCAACAGTTAGAACTGCATGGAACAAGAGACTGGTTCCCATAGGAAAAGGAGTATGTCAAGGCTGTATATTGTCACCCTGTTTATTTAACTTATATGCAGAGTACATCATGAGAAACGCTGGACTGGAAGAAACACAAGATGGAATCAAGATTGCCGGGAGAAATATCAATCACCTCAGATATGCAGATGACATCAGCCTTATGGCAGAAAGTGAAGAGGAACTAAAAAGCCTATTGATGAAAGTGAAAGTGGAGAGTGAAAAAATTGGCTTAAAGCTCAACATTCAGAAAATGAAGATCATGGCATCTGGTCCCATCACTTCATGGGAAATAGATGGGGAAACAGTGGAAACAGTGTCAGACTTTGTTTTGGGGGGCTCCAAAATCACTGCAGATGGTGACTGCAGCCATGAAATTAAAAGACGCTTACTCCTTGGAAGGAAAGTTATGACCAACTAGATAGCATATTCAAAAGCAGAGACATTACTTTGCCAACAAAGGTTCATCTAGTCAAGGCTATGGTCTTTCCTGTGGTCATGTATGGATGTGAGAGTTGGACTGTGAAGAAGGCTGAGTGCAGAAGAATTGATGCTTTTGAACTGTGGTGTTAAAGAAGACTCTTGAGAGTCCCTTGGACTACAAGGAGATCCAACCAGTCCATCCTAAAGGAGATCAGTCCTGGGATTTCTTTGGAAGGAATGATGCTAAAGCTGAAACTCCAGTACTTTGGCCACCTCATGCGAAGAGTTGACTCATTGGAGAAGACTCTGATGCTGGGAGGGATTAGGGGCAGGAGGAGAAGGGGACGACAGAGGATGAGATGGCTGGATGGCATCACCGACTGGATGGTTGTGAGTCTGGGTGAACTCTGGGAGTTGGTGATGGACAGGGAGGACTGCTGCTAGGTCGCTTCAGTCGTGTCCAACTTTGTGCAACCCCATAGATGGCAGCCTGCCAGGCTTCCCCGTCCCTGGGATTCTCCAAGCAAGAACAGTGGAGTGGGTTGCCATTTCCTTCTCCAGTGCCTGGCGTGCTGCAATTCATGGTGTCACAAGGAGTTGGACACGACTGAGCGACTGAATTGTACTGAACTGAGAGCACATTTCATGTTTCTTTGGTCAAATGGACCCACACAACTATCATGGGCTCGTGACACAGGGGGCAAAGAGCATGAGCTTTGCAAACACACAGGCATGAGGTGAAAATCCAACCATGCTTTTATTACATTGTTGTCATTTAGTCATTAAGTCATGTCCAACTTTTTTGTGACCCCCCCCCGACCCCATGGACTGTAGCTCTCCAGGCTCCTCTGTCCATGGGATTTCTCAGGCAAGAATACTGGAGTGGGTTACCATTTCCCACTCCAAAGGATCTTTCCAACCCAGGGATCAAAAGCACATTTCCTGCTTGACAGGCAGATTCTTTACCATTGAGCCACCTGGGTGCAATATGGCATGATTTCTTTGTGTTTCAACTTTCCCATTTGTAATTTGAGAGTTGTTGAGAAAACATATTTGATGTGTTTGACATAGTTCTTGGAAAATTGTAAGTGTGCATTATAAATGTAGCTAGGGTTTGAGTTTTTTAAAGATCTAGGGCATGCATCTGTTCATTAACTAAAAGTTTACTGGCCCTCCAGGAGCAATTGAGCCTGTGCTCCAGAATCCAGGAGCCACAACTACTAAGCACATGCACCCCAACTACTGAAGCCCATGTGCCCTTGAGCCCGTGCCCCACAACAACAGAAGCCACTACAATTAGAAGCCCACTCACCACAACTAGAGAGGAGCCCCCGCTTGCTGCAACTAGAGAAAAAGCCTGTGAGGCAACGAAGACCCAGCACAGCCAAAGATAAATAAATACATGAAATTATGGGGGGAAAAAGTTTACTGGCTCTCAAAGTTGGCCTCATCTATTCAACCATCAGCATTACAGAGGCTAGAGATTTTCACAAAATTCAAGCAAACGGTGAACTCAGTGATGGCATCCAAATAAAAAGGAACCTCCCAAGTTAGACTTTGGAGCCATGATGAACTTTTAATTCTGCTTTCTGAGGAGTAAAACCAAAATGGACTTTGCTATAAACAGATCTCTATGTGTTGCAATGTTGCAGTGTGAAGTGAGTGATGGCGCTGTCCTAGGGTTCATTGGTATTAACCAAGAGCTCAATAGCAGAATCTGGGCTTCTCTGCACCAGCTGGGTTTCCTCTAAACCTATTACCTACAATTGAGTTAAACAGCAACCGAAATTCTTTAATTCAGATCATTTATTTTGATAAAATGTCTTCTAAGTTCAGCTTTCCAGGGTTAAGACAGTCTCTTTACTTAATTTCCAGCTCTGTTAGTTTGACAGTGTACCAAAGATAGAGCAAGACTTGGCAGGTGACCAGAGAAGCTGTGCATGTGCTGGGGGCAATTTTCAAAAATTTTTTTCAAATTGCAATGAATCCATGTTGCTCTTTCTGGTATGTAATGACTGCAATGAACTCATACAGAGAAAGATCAAAAATGTAGGGTTAGAGAGAAAATTCTTAACCTTCCACGGAAAAGTGGGATGAAAAAGTAGAGGATGTTAAAGATGCACTTCAGCCAAAGTGTCCAGCCAAAGTCCAGTCCCGCAGCCACCACATAGTCTATAAATTACTAGAATGACAGCAGTGTAAATAAGTTGCTTAAATATCCTGAGTTCATTTTCTATATAACAGATAAGCAAAAGAAAATCCCAAGAAGTAAAATGGCTCACCACTTTGCAAAGTATACATCAATCTTCCAGCAGTATCAGAAACAGAACTATAGTTTCCTCACTTTTATGCTGTTTCCATGTTACACTTTAAATTAAGTGAAACATATACACACCAGTACATACAAAACAGAGAACTGGTATGAAGCTATTGTATAACAGACAGAACTCTACTCAATACTCTGTAATGATCTATATGGGGAAAGAATCTTAAAAAGAGTGGATATATGTCTGTGTATAACTGATTCACTTTATTGTACAGCAGAAATTAACACATTATAAATCAACTATACTCCAATAAAAATTAATTTTGAAAAATAAAACATGTTACATCATGAAGACCACACTTTAGAAATGCATCTATAGAAGAAAAAAATATATATATATATAGAATAGACAGAGGTAGTAGAAAGTAGAGTCTACTGGTTAAAGTATTAATACCAGCAACAAACCAACCTAGATCTGATATTTTTTTAGAGCTGCTAGTTGTATGATCTTGACTAGTTTGCTTACTTTTTTTCTGAATGGGGCTTCGGTTTTAGTTTCTCATTATTTCTGAAAGATTTATGTATTAGTTGGTTTCAGGGCAATGAGATATAAATATACCCATCTCGTCCAGTTTTTGTTGTTACATTCTTAAATTATATAACAAATGTCAAGTACCTAGCATAATCCCTGGCACACAGAGGAGTATTAGTAAAAGGCAGGTCGTAGAGTGAAGGTCAGAGTTTTGAATATATCTTCCTCATCAGCTGGCAGATCCACTTTATTCTGAGATGGACCCTGAAAACCTTAACTACTCAAGAAGGTTAAAAACTGATTATATTCATCAATTAACTGTAAAGGGCACCAAAACACAACATATTCACTTTCATACACAGATGAGGTGCTGAAGCTGACTGAATCAAATGTCCGATGTTAGTGAAGATACGGCTGTGTGTCTTTCAAAGTATGTAAAAACACGGGTTCAGGAAACAACCTGAGGAAACATGCAAGAAAGTGATGGAGCAGAACAGCCCCACTCAGGTCTACCTGTCAGAAGAGATCCCAGTCATGCTTACTGACGGCCATGGAGAAAACAGAAATTTTTCAGCCTCCTTCTGTGTATCTGTAACTAAACTACTTGTTTTTAATGTCAAATAAGATAATAGAATTAAATATTCAAGTAAAAAGAACTTCTGTCAATCAATACACTCTTGGAGGAAGTGTTATTAAGTCTGACCATAACAACTTTTACCTATCTAGATCCTAAATCCTAATCAAGATTGTCCCAGGGAAGCGTAGGTTTTTGTTGCTGTTGCTGGCTATTTATTTCTGTCAGCACAAACTTGAAAGAACAAAAAGAAAGTGGAGAAAAAAAAATGCTCCATTTTTTGCAAGTTATATTCCTGCTTCTCATCTGGAGGATGGTCCTGAAGGAGTGATGTCCAAGTGTTCCTCAGAGCTAAGCCAAGGAATTATCATGGGCAGAGCTAAATTTTAAAAGCCTATATACTAAAGAGAAGTTTAGAGAAATTGCTCTTGATAGATGTGGGATTTTTCTCTTTTTATTATTTGGAGATAGAAGGTAAAAGAGAGGGAAAATATACATACATTTAGCAGTTTTCTTAATACTCTTCATCTTCAGACGTCAATGTGGAGACAGAGGCAAGGGTGACAAGTCTCTCAATGGCTTTGTTTTAGATGACATTACATAATGGCTTCTGAATTCCCTCACCTCTTTGTCCCAGCCACCAAAGCCAAAGGTCCTTTCTTTGAACTTCCCATCTTTGTCCCTCTAGCTTAACTTCTCTAAACATCCATTTTAAAGGCTACAGACAGAAACACATAAAAAAACCTCACCTCTTATTCTCTGGAAACTTGCTATTTAAAATAGGGGTCCCTGCTTGCACACTGTTGGTTACAGATGTATCTTGGTACATCCACTATGGAAAACAGTATGGAGGTTCCTCAGAAGACTAACAATAGAGCTACCATATGATCCAGCAATTCCATACCTAAGTATATATCCAGAAAAGAATGAAAACACCAATTCAAAAAAACACAGGCACCTCACTGTTCATAGCAGCACCATCTACAATAACCAAGGCATAGAAGCTCACACACACATATACACACAACAGAATGTTAGTCACAAAAAAGAATAAAATTATGCCATTTGTAACAATGTGCATGGACCTAGAGAATCTTATGCTTAGTGAAATAAGACAAAAACAAATACTGTATATATATCACTTATATGTACAATCCAAAAAAATAATATAAATGAATGTACACACAAAACAAAAATAGACTCACAGATACAGAAAACAAACTTGTGGTTACCAAAGAGGAGAGGGAAGCAGGGTGGAATGGGGAGGACAAACTAGAGGTATAGGATTAAGAGATGTGTGAGGGCATGCTAACTTACTTCATTCGTGTCTGACTCTTTGCAACCCTATGGACTGTAGCCGACCAGGCTCCTCTGTCCATGGTATTCTCCAGCCAAGAATACTGGACTGGGTTGCCATGCTCTCCTCCAGGGGATCTTCCTGACCCAGGGATCAAACCTGCCTCTCTTGCGTCTCCTGTATTGGCGGGTGGGTTCTTTACCACTAGCGTGACCTGGAACACCAACAGATATCAACTACTATGCACAAAATAGATGAACAACAAAGCACAGGGAATTATACACATTAGCTTGTAATAGCCTACAATGGAGTATAATCTGAAAAAATACTAAATCACTATGCTGTACACCTGAAATTAACATAATACTATAAATCAACTATATTTAAATGAATAAATAAGACAAATTTTAATGAATTAATTAATTAATGTAAGTTTCTTGGAATTACTTGGCAGCTTGCTAGAAACACAGATTCTTGGGCCCCACTCGGAATCTGCATTTTAACAGGATCCCCAGGTGATCCCAAGCTCATGAAAGACTGAAAAGCACTGTTCTAGATAGGTTCACCATCCAGAGAAACACAGCAAAGTCTTCTGTCTGTTCCTCTATTATGTCCAAGCCGAGCACTGGCAGCCCAAATTGCAAAATGATTATGTGTTAATAGTGCAGGCATTAGACAAGCCTAGCAAGCAACCTGATTCAAATGCATCCGAAATGACTCCACTCATCAGCAGGAGCACAGGCTGTGAATTTACACCTGGCTTGTGGAAACCATAACTATTCATCAGGTGCACATCTCTCCGAAGTGAGGAGTCCCTGCAAATGAGAGGCTGTGCATTCGTGACAATCATGGCTTGATGGTCTGTTAACACCCATATTCTGAATGCTGAACTGACCTTACAATAGCGGGCCTTTGCTTTCCCCCCTGTAGTCAAGCTTGTGCCAGCAACCATCATTCTTATTCACAAACACTACGACTTCATATCTCAAAACATCTATCTTAGGTGACCCAGGACATGTCTAGGATTAACCCATAAGCTTCAGCCATGCATATGTCGTCAGTATCTATAGAGAATGGCACTCTGGAAGTAATTCCAATGCTAATAGAATAGAAAAGGTATTACTCATACATTCATTTCTCGAATGGTAAATATTTCTTTTTCTCTCACTCTTTTTTTTTCCTCTTTCCAGCTTACTTCAAATGGTAAACATTTCTTCTTCTTTTTTTTTTCTTTTTGTTGTGTTGGGTCTCTGTTGTGGTGCATGGGTCCAGAGTACATAGGCCCTGTAGTTGTGGCATGTGGGCTTACTTGCTCCGCAGCATGTGGGATGTTAGTTTCCTGACCAGGGATCAAAACCATGTCCCCTGCATTGGGAGGCAGATTCTTAACCACTAAACCACCAGGGAAGTCCCCAAATGGTAAATATTTCTTGAATAGTCTTTGTATGCCATTTTGGTGACAAAACACATCCAGGCTTACAAGTAACCTCAGGGAGGACAGATAAATTAACAGACAGAATGATACCCAATTATATGCACTAACTAGGGAAAACTCAGGATAAGTACAAAAAGGATTCCTTAATAAAATCCTGAGAGATCAGAGCATGTCACCTAGAGAACAAGACATTTAGGTCAATGTGGATAAATAGCAAGTATTTGATGAACACAGAAAGGGAAAGAATGTACCAAATTAGGGGGTGGGAAGCAGAAGGGATGAAGGCCTAGAAAGAAGAGGGAACATAAAACAACTGGGGAGAATCCCATGGCAGTCTAGAGGTTAGGACTCTGAGCTTTCACTGCCAAGGGCGTGGATTCAGTTCCTAATCAGGGAAGTGAGATCCTGCAAGCCATGTGGAGTGGCAAAAAAAAAAAAAAGGTGAGAAGCTAAATGGAGTAATTCACTATGTCTGTAGTACAGGAAGGGGTCACAGATGAGAGGTTCAAAGGATGAAGCCAGAGGGACATGTCATAGCAGGGGACATGTCATGAAGCACCTCACAAGCCATACTAATGAGTTTAGATATTGAATGCAATGGGAGTGGGAGACTCAGACCAACTTCTTGGATTTCTTTGGTTGCTCTTTGGAGAATACACTGGGGGCCACCCTTGGTTTCCAGATCCTTTCTCTAGTTCTTGCACATAGTCTTCTACATGTCAAAACCAACCATGGTAAGACAAACCCTTCTCACTGCCCACCTCTTCTGCCTCCTATTCTTCTTCAGTATCTCTCTCACGGACTCTTCTGCCTTCCTGCTCTACTTGCTTTTACGGGCTTATGTGATGACATTGGACCCACCTTGATACCCCCATAGTGATCTCCCTATTTTAAAGTAAGCTGATTAGCAAGTGCACCAGCAAAACAGCAGAACCTACATTCATGTTTGACTGAATAACCAGAGGACAGGAAACCTTGGGAGACATCTTTAGAATTCTGCCTACCACCACCTTATAAAATAACTCAGAGGGCATGAGCAGGTTCTGGCATGATGAAGGCTGCGCTGTCTGTCTTGTGGATGGTTGGTCAGGGTGGTGAGTCTGATGCCTTTGGGAATCCTGCATTCCAGGAGCATTAATGCCAATCACACTATAGTCAGCCCCAAAATTTCCTGGGAAGCACAGTTTTGTCACACTGGAGCTTCACGTAATCTAATGAACCATTGCTAAGTCGCTTCAGTCGTGTCCGACTCTGTGCGACCCCATAGACGGCAGCCCACCAGGCTCCCCCGTCCCTGGGATTCTCCAGGCAAGAACACTGGAGTGGGTTGCCATTTCCTTCTCCAATGCATGAAAGTGAAAAGTCAAAGTGAAGTCGCTCAGTCGTATCCGACTCTTAGCGACCCCACGGACTGGAGCCTACCAGGCTCCTCCGTCCATGGGATTTTCCAGCCAAAAGTACTGGGGTGGGGTGCCATTGCCTTCCCCGAATGAACCATTAGACAAAGGCAATAAACAGAAAATAACAACCACCACCCCAAAAAAGGAGGAAGGAGTAATTTTCTGAAAACCTAGTGTTGTTAGGCAGCATTCCTGGATCACAAGGGCAACTGTTCTGGGTCTAGGTTTCCGGTTTTCTTCCTGATGTACCAGGAATTCATACTCATAGAAATGGAAGGAGTCCAGGTGCTGAGAGAAGAAAAACCCGATTTGTGCACTCAGGTTTGTTATTATTTAACTGCAATTATGCTTTCAAGAGAGTGTTGCTTTAAGAACCGCCCATTTAATTTCTTAGACTATGAAAACCTTCAGGTAGAGTAATTGCCTGACATAGAACACCTAGGAGGCGAATTGAAATAAAAAGCCTTTTACTGAGTGGCAAAGAGAAAGTATTAAATGCTTGATTAGAAGCTCTGTCACTAATAGTGAATGCAAAGAAAAAAAAAAAAAAAAGCCAGGTGAATGCTCCTCTCCTCTGACATTGTGGAATGTGTGAATTCCCACTCCGACATTGGAAACCCCAAACAGGCTTTGAAATTCTATTTTCCTTACTGAAAACAAGGAAAGACAATTGATTTAATTGGTCTGTTGAGTGTTTTTCTCACTGAAATCTTTTCCTTAAAAGATTACTTTATTATGCTCCAGCTTCATTACTGTAAAGACTTTGAGCCTGACATACCTGAGTTCTGCTACTTTCTACCAATATGACCTTAAGTAAGTCAAGGGAACCTTCTGAGCCTCAGATTTCTCAACTATGATGTGGGAATAAGAACATGCATTTCTTGGATAGTTAAGAGAATTAAAACACAGAAAATTATCTGGCCCCTAGTCTATGCTCAAACGTTAAATCTCTTTTCCCTGTTCTCTTGTCTTGTTTATGCTCTAATTAATCTCTAGCTTGTGCTTGCAGGAGTATGACAAATAGATCATAAATCCTATAAAAAGCAAGACCTATACCAATGGGATTCCATGAAGAGGTTCTTTGACTGGCATTCGGGAGATTTAAGCCCAGGAGTGCAAAATCGAGTTTGATTAAGCCAATTGCCCTCTCTGTGTTGCAATTTACATAGGTATAAGAGGTTATTTAACCACATGGATTTCCCAGCTCCAAAATGTCCTGTTAACACCTATTTTTCACCTCTTTAAAGACCCTACTGAGCAGGCAGTAGGCATTCAATTAATGTTTGCTGACTACTGCTGAATGTAAGTACACATATGATAGGCTTAGTGGCCATAGATAGTGGGTAGTAATGGGAATAGACCCAAGGCAAGTCACTTTTAATTTTACCCAAATATTTTTAAGAGAATTTGAAAACAAACAAAAAAATGTCACTGTAGGAGTCAGAAGGTAGTAAATTGTGGTTAGTGCACAATTCTAATTCTTGTGAAATGAGTATGGATACAGCCCTGTATCTGCAGCTTCTTCTTGCTCCCATTGATGTCCTTGATCATTTCTCACTTCAGAGCTGAACTGCTACTCACCATGGAGAACTGCACACAGGAAGAAACAATGAAGAATTCCTAAAGGCTATGAAATATTCTACAAAGTTTGTACAGATTTTCATCTCACTGAACTTCTGAGATGGTAAGGAGGAGACCTGATGTCTTCTCTTGGGAGTTACTTTTTTTTTTAATTAATTTTTTTTTTTATTGAAGGATAATTGCTCTACAGACTTTTGTTGTTTTCTGTCAAACCTCAACAGGAATCAGCCGTAGGTATACATGTATCCCTTCCTTTTGAACTTCCCTCCCATCTCCCACCCCATCCCACCCCTCTAGATTGATACAGAGCCACTGTTTGAGTTTCCTGAGCCATACAGCAAATTCCCATTAGCTATCTGTTTTACATATGGTAATGTAAGTTTCCATGTTACTCTTTCCATACATCTCACCCTCTCCTCCCCTCTCCCCATGTCCATAAGCCTATTCTCTATGTCTGTTTCTCCACTGCAGTCCTGTAAATAAATTCTTCAGTACCATTTTTCTAGATTCCATATGGATGCATTAGAACATGATATTTATCTTTCTCTTTCTGACTCACTTCACTTTATATGATAGGTTCTAGGTTCATCCACCTCATCAAAACTGACTCAGATATGTTCCTTTTTATGGCTGAGTAATATGCCATTGTGTATATATACCACAACTTCTTTATCCATTCATCTGTTGATGGACATCTAGATTGTTTCCATGTTCTGGCTATTGTAAATAGTGCTGCAATGAACAATGGGATACATGTGTCTTTTTCTATTTTTGTTTCCTCAGGGTATATGCCTAGGAGTGGGATTCCTGGGTCATATGGTGGTTTTATTCCTAGTTTTTTAAGGAATCTCCATACCGTCTTCCATAACGGCTGTATCGATTTACATTCCCACGAACAGTGCAAGAGTGTTCCCCTTTCTCCACACCCTCTCCAGCATTTATTGTTTGTAGACTTTTTGATGATAGCCATTCTGACTGGTGTGAGGTGATAGCTCATTGTACTTTTGATTTGCATTTCTCTAATAATGAGCAATGTTGAGCATCTTTTCATGTGTTTGTTAGCCATCTGTATGTCTTTTTTGGAGAAATGTCTGTATAGGTCTTTACACTTTTTAATTGGGTTGTTTGTTTTTCTGTTATTGAGTTGTATGAGGTACTTGTATATTTTGGAAATTAATCCTTTGTCAGTTGTTTCATTTGCTATTATTTTCTCCCATTCTTAGGGTTGTCTTTTCTTTTTTATATATATATTCTGAATGTTTTTATTTCAGATAACAAGTTTTTTCAGTTCTAAAGTTTCATATTACTTTTTATACTTTCTATTTCTCTGAGAATTTTTTTTTCAAATTGTTGAGCCACTTTTTATTTTTTTATTTTTTTAATTTAATTTTATTTTATTTAACTTTACAATATTGTATTGGTTTTGCCATATATCAAAATGGATCTGCCACAGGTATACATGTGTTCCCCATCCTGAACCCTCCTCCCACCTCCCTCCCCATACCATCCCTCTGGGTCGTCCCAGTGCACCAGCCCCAGGCATCCAGTATCAGGCATCAAATCTGGACTGGCAACTCATTTCATATATTATACATATTTCAATGCCATTCTCCCAAATCATCCCACCCTCTCCCTCTCCCACAGAGTCCAAAAGACTGTTCTATATACATCAGTGTCTCTTTTGCTGTCTCATATACAGGGTTATTGTTACCATCTTTCTAAATTCCATATATATGCATTAGTATACTGTATTTGTGTTTTCCTTTCTGGCTTAATTCACTCTGTATAACTTTGCATTCATTCAAAGATTGTTTATCCTTATATAATGAAGTACAATTAAAATAGCTATTTTTAATGGGTTGTCTTTTCAACTTGCTTATACTTTCCTTTGCTGTGCAAAAGCTTTTTAGTTTAATCAGGTCCCACTTGTTTACTTTGGTTTTTATTTCTGTTACTCTAGGAGGTGGGTCATAGAAGATCTTGCTTTGATTTATGTCATCAAGTGTTCTAACTATGTTTTCCTCTAAGAGTTTTATAGTTTCTGGTCTTACATCTAGGTCTTTAATCCATTTTGAGTTTATCTTTGTGTATGGTGTTAAGATGTGTTCTAATTTCATTGTTTTACATATCACTGTCCAGTTTTCCCAGCATCATTTATTGAAGAGGCTGTCTTTACCCCATTGTATAGTCTTGCCTCCTTTGTCAAAAATAAGGTACATATAGGTGCATGGGCTTATTTCTAGACTTTCTATCTTGTTCCATTGGTCTATATTTCTGTTTTTTGTGCCAGTACCATACTGTCTTGATGACTGTGGCTTTGTAGTATAATCTGAAGTCAAAAAGGTTGATTCCTCCAGCTCCATTCTTCTTTCTCAAGACTGCTTTGGCTATTCGGGGTCTTTTGTGTTTCCATATGAATTGTGAAATTTTTTGTTCTAGCTCTGTGAAAATGTCTTTGGTAATTTCATAGGGATCACATTGAATCTGTAGATTGCATTTGATAGTATAGTCATTTCCACAATATTGATTTTTCCTACCCAGAAACATGGCACATCTCTTCATCTGTTTGTGTCATCTTTGATTTCTTTCATTAGTGTCTTATAATTTTCTGTGTACAGTTTTTTTTCTCCTTAGGTAAGTTTATTCCTAGATACTTAATTCTTTTTGTTGCAATGGTGAATAAGATTGATTCCTTAATTTCTCTTTCTGATTTTTCATTGTTAGTATATAGAAATGTAAGTGATCTCTGTATATTGATTTTATATCCTGCAACTCTGCTAAATTCACTGATGAGCTCTAGTAATTTTCTGATACTACCTTTAAGGTTTTCTATGTACAGTATATCATCTGCAAACAGTGAGAGCTTTACTTCTTGTTTTCCAATTTGGATTCCTTTCATTTCTTTTTCTTCTCTGATTGCTGTAGCTAGGACTTCCAGAACTATGTTGAATAACAGTGGTGAAAATGGACACACTTGTCTTATTCCTGATCTTAGGGGGAATGTTTTCAGTTTTTCACCATTGAGAATAATGTTTGCTGTAGGCTTATAAAAGGCAGAGGAAACAGATCAAATTGCCAACATCCACCTGATCATCAAAAAAGCAAGAGAGTTACAGGAAAATATTTACTTTTGCTTTATTGACTATGTCAAAGTCTTTAACTGTGTGGCTCACAAAAAACTGTGGGAAATTGTTAAAGAAATGGGAATACCACACTACTTGACCTGCCTCCTGAGATATCTGTATCCAGGTCAAGAAGCAACAGTTAGAACTGGACATGGAACAACAGACTGGTTCCAAATCGGGAAAGGAGTACGGCAAGGCTGTATATTGTCACCCTGCTCATTTAACTTATATGCAGAGTACATCATGCAAAATTCCAGGCTGGATGAAGCACAAGCTAGAATCAAGATTGCTGGGAGAAATATCAATAACTTCAGATACGCAGATGACATCACCCTTACGGCAGAAAGCGAAGAACAAAGAGCCTCTTAATGAAAGTGACAGAGGAGAGTGAAAAAGTTGACTTGAAAACTCAATATTCAGAAAACTAAGGTCATGGCATCCAGTCCCATCAATTCATGGCAAATAGATGGGGAAACAATGGAAACAGTGAGAGGCTTTAATTTGGGGTCTCCAAAATCACTGCAGATGGTGATTTCAGCCATGAAATTAAAAGACACTTGCTCCTTGGAAGAAAAGCTATGGCCAACCTAGGCAGCATATTAAACAGCAGAGACATTATTTAACTAACAAAGGTCCATCTAGTCAAAGCTATCTATGGCTTTTCCAGTAGTCATGTATGGATGTGAGTGTTGGACCATAAAGAAAGCTGAGCACTGAAGAATTGACACTTTTGAACTGTGGTGTTGGAGAAGACTTTTGAGTCCCTTGGACTGCAAGGAGATCTAACGAGTCAATCCTAAAGGAAATCAGTCCTGAATATTCATTGGAAAGACTGATGCTGAAGCTGAAACTCCAATACTTTGGTCAACTAATGCGAAGAACCAACTTATTGGAAAAGACCCTGATGCTGGGAAAGACTGAAGGTGGAAGGAGAAGGGGACGACAGAGGATGAGATAGTTGGATGGCATCACCAATGCAATAGATATGAGTTTGAGTAAGCTCGGGGAGTTGGTAATGGACAGGGAAGCTTGGCCTGCTTCAGTCCATGGGGTCACAAAGTCGGACATGACTGAGCGACTGAACTGAACTATCATACGTGGCGTTTACTATATCATATACACGCTTCCCTTGTGGCTCAGGTGGTAAAGAATCTGCTTGCAATGCAGGAGACGTGGGTTCAATCCCTGGATGGGATGATCCCCTGGAGATCATCCTGAAGAATTCCATGGACTGTATAGTCCATTGGGTTGCCAAGAGGCAGACATGACTGGGCGACTCTCACTTTCACTTATCATATATGGTGTTTACTATGTTGAGGTAGGTTCCGTCTATGCCCATTTTTTGAAGAGTTTTAATCATAAGTGGGTGCTGAATTTTATCAAAGGCTTTTTCTGCATCTATTGAGATTATCATATGGTTTTTATCTTTCAGTTTGTTAATATGGTGTATCACATTGATTGATTTGTGTATATTGAAGAATCCTTGCATTCCTGGAATAAACCCAACTTGATCATGGTATATGAGCTTTTTGATGTGTTGCTGAACTCTGCTAAAATTTTGTTAAGGATTTTTGCATCTATGTTCATCAGTGATATTGGCCTGTAGTTTCCTTTTTTTGTGTTGTCTTTGTCTTGTTTTGGTATCAGGGTGATGGTGGCCTCATAGAATGAGTTTGGAAGTGTTCCTTCCTCTGCAATTTTTTGAAAGAGTTTTAGAAGGATAGGCATTAGCTCTTCTCTAAATGTTTGACAGAATCCTCCTGTGAAGCCATATGACCTGAGCTTTTGTTTTTGTGGAGGTTTTTTTATCACAGCTTCAATTTCAGTACTTGTAATTGGGTTGTTCATAATTTCCACTTCTTCCTGGTTCAGTCTTGGAAGATTGAACTTTTCTAAGAATCTGTCTATTTCTTCCAGGTTATCCATTTTATTGCCATATAGTTGTTCATAATAGTCTCTTATAATTTTTTGTATTTCTGCATTGTCTGTGTACCCTCTCTTTTTCATTTCTAATTTTGTTGATTTGATTCTTCTCTTTTTTTCTTGACGAGTCTGGCTAAAGCTTTGTCAATTTTATCTTCTCAAAGAACCAACTTTTGTTTTACTAACCTTTACTATTGCTTCTTTCATTTATTTTTCACTTATTTCTGCTCTGATCTTTATGATTTCTTTCTTTCTTCTAATTTTGGGGGGTTTTGTCCTTCTTTTTCCAGTTTTTTTAGGTGTAAAGTTAGGTTGGCTATTCAATGCTTTTCTTGTTTCTTGAGGCAGGATTGTATTGCTATAAACTTCCCTCTTAGGACTACTTTTGCTGCATCCTATAGGTTTTGAGTCATGTTTTCATTGTCATTTGTTTCTAGAAATTTTTTTTATTTCTCTTTTGATTTCTTCAGTAATCTGTTGGTCATTTAGAAACATGTTGTTTAATCTCCATGTGTTTGTATTTCTTACAGTTTTTTTTTTCTTGTAATTGATATCTAGTCTCATAGCATTGTGGTCAGAGAAGATGCTTGATATGATTTCAATTTTCTTAAATTTACTGAGGTTTGATTTGTGACCCAAGATGTGGTCTATTCTGGAGAATGTTCCATGCGCACTTGAGAAAGTGTATTCTTCTGCATTTGGATGGAATGTCCTGAAGGTGTCAATGAGATCCATCTCATCTAATGTATCATCTAAGACTTGTGTTTCCTTATTAATTTCCTGTTTTGATGACCTGTCCATTGGTGTGAGTGCACCGTTAAAGTCTCCAACTATTATTGTGTTACTGTCAATTTCTCCTTTTATGTCTGTTAGTGTTTGTCTTATGTATTGAGGTGCTCCTATGTTGGGTGCATAGATATTTACAATTGTTATGTCTTCCTCTTGGATTGATCCCTTGATCATTATGTAGTGTCCGTCCTTATTTCATGTAATCTTCTTTATTTTAAGATCTATTTTGTCTGATATAAGAATTGTTACTCTAGCTTTCTTTTGTTTCCCACTTGCATGGAATAGGTCAGTTTTCATTGGACTTTCCCACTTGGACTGGAAAAGGTCAGTTTTCATTCCAATCCCAAAGAAAGGCAATGCCAAAGAATGCTCAAACTACCGCACAATTGCACTCATCTCACACGCTAGTAAAGTAATGCTCAAAATTCTCCAAGCCAGGCTTCAGCAATATGTGAACCGTGAACTTCCTGATGTTCCAGCTGGTTTTAGAAAAGGCAAAGGAACCAGAGATCAATTGCCAACATCCACTGGATCATGGAAAAAGCAAGAGAGTTCCAGAAAAATATCTATTTCTGCTTTATTGACTATGCCAAAGCCTTTGACTGTGTGGATCAGAATCAACTGTGGAAAATTCTGAAAGAGATGGGAATACCAGACCACCTGATCTGCCTCTTGAGAAATTTGTATGCAGGTCAGGAAGTAACAGTTAGAACTGGACATGGAACAACAGACTTGTTCCAAAAAGAAAAGGAGTACGTCAAGGCTGTATATTATCACCCTGCTTATTTAACTTATATGCAGAGTACATCATGAGAAACGCTGGACTGGAAGAAACACAAGCTGGAATCAAGATTGCTGGGAGAAATATCAATCACCTCAGATATGCAGATGACACTACCCTTATGGCAGAAAGTGAAAAGCCTCTTGATGAAAGTGAAAGTGGAGAGTGAAAAGGTTGGCTTAAAGCTCAACATTCAGAATACAAAGATCATGGCATCCGGTCCCATCACTTCATGTGAAATAGATGGGGAAACAGTGGAAACAGTATCAGACTTTGTTTTTCTGGGCTCCAGAATCACTGCAGATGGTGACTGTAGCCATGAAATTAAAAGACACTTACTCCTTGGAAGGAAAGTTATGACCAACCTAGATAGCATATTCAAAAGCAGAGACATTACTTTGCCAACAAAGGTTCATCTAGTCAAGGCTATGGTTTTTCCTGTGGTCATGTATGGATGTGAGAGCTGGACTGTGAAGAAGGCTGAGCACTGAAGAATTGATGCTTTTGAGCTGTGGTGTTGGAGAAGACTCTTGAGAGTCCCTTGGACTGCAAGGAGATCCAACCAGTCCATTCTGAAGGAGATCAGCCCTGGGATTTCTTTGGAAGGAATGATGCTGAAGCTGAAACTCCAGTACTTTGGCCACCTCATGCGAAGAGTTGACTCATTGGAAAAGACTCTGATGCTGGGAAGGATTGGGGGCAAGAGGAGAAGGGGAGGACAGAGGATGAGATGGCTGGATGGCATCACTGACTCGATGGATATGAGTCTCAGTGACCTCCGGGAGTTGGTGATGGATAGGGAGGCCTGGCGTGCTGCAATTCATGGGGTCGCAAAGAGTCGGACATGACTAAGCAACTGATCTGATCTGATCTGCATGGAATATATTTTCCCATCCTCTCACTTTCAGTCTATACGTGTCTTTAGGTGTGACGTGGGTTTCTTGTAGACAGCATATATATGGGTCTTATTTTTGTATCCATTCAGCCAGTCTGTTTCTTTTGGTTGGAGAATTTAATCCATCTGCATTTAAAGTAATTATTGATATAAAATGTTCCTATTGCCATTTTCTTAATTGTTTGGGGTTGGTTTGTAGATCTTTTTTCTTCTCTTGTATTTCTTGACTATACAAGTCCTTTTAACATGTGTTATAAAGCTGGTTTGGTGGTACTGAATTCTCTTAACTTTTGCTTGCCTGAAAAATTTTTATTTCTCCATCAATTTTGAATGAGATCCTTGCTTGATATAGTAATCTTGGTTGTAGATTTTTCCCTTTCAGTACTTTAAATATATCCTGCCATTCCCTTCTGGCCTGCAGAGTTTCTGCTGAAAGATCAGCTGTTAAGCATATGGGGTTTCCCCTGTATGTTACTTGTTGCTTCTCCCTCGCTGCTTTTAATATTCTTTCTTTGTGTTTAGTCTTTGTTAGTTTGATTAGTATGTGTCTTGGCATGTTTCTCCTTGGGTTTATCCTGTATAGGAATCTGTGCCTCTTGGACTTGACTATTTCCTTTTCATGTTGGGGAAATTTTCAACTATAATTCCCAAAATTTTTCTCATACTCTTTCTTTTTCTCTTCTTCTTCTAGGACCCCTATAATTCGAATGTTGGTGTATTTGATATTGTCCCAGAGGTCTCTAAAACTATCCTAGGTTCTTTTCAGTCTTCTTATTTTATTCTGCTCTTCAGAAGTTATTTTCTACCATTTTATCTTCCAGCTCACTGGTTTGTTCTTCTGCTTCAGATATTCTGCTATCGATTCCTTCTAGAGTATTTTTAATTTCAGTAATTGTTTTGTTTGTCTCTGTATGTTTATTCTTTAATTCTTCTAGGTCTTTATTAACTGATTCTTGCATTTTCTCCATTTTGCTTTCAAGGTTTTTGATCATCTTTACTATCATTATTCTGAATTCTTTTTCAGGTGGTTTGCCTATTTCCTTTTCATTTATTTGGACTTCTGTGATTCTAGTTTGTTCTGTCATTTGTGTAGTATTTCTCTGCTTTTCCCTTATTTTTTTTAAGCTTATGTTTGAGGTCTTCTTTTCCCAGGCTTCAAGGTTGAATTCTTTCTTCCTTTTGGTTTCTGCCCTCCTGAGATTGGTCCAGTGGTTTGTGTAAGGTTCATATAGGGTGAGATTTATGCTGAGTTTTTGTTTGTTTGTTTGCTTGTTTGTTTTTCCTCTGATGGGCAAGGCTGAGTGAGGCGATAATCCTGTCTGCTGATGACTGTGTTTGTATTTTTGTTTTGTTTGTTGTTTAGATGAGGCATCTTACACAGGGTGCTACTGGTGGTTGGGTGATGCCAGATCTTGTATTCAAGGGTTTCTTCTCTGTGAGTTCTCACTATCTGATACTCCCTAGGATTAGTTCTCTGGTAGTCCAGAGTCTTGGAGTTAATGCTCCCACTCCAAAGGCTCAGGGTTCGATCTCTGGTCAGGAACAAAGATTTCACAAGTGGTTTGTTACAATATTAAGTGAGATTAAAATAAATACCCAAAAATGAGAAACCAAAGACGAACCCCAGACAAATGGCAGTTACAAAATCAAGCAAATAATAATTAAAATAGTGGAATATACACATATACCCATATGTGTATATTAAAATAAATTATATATCTGTATATTTAATATATGTATATATTAAAATATGTGTATATTCCATTAAAATAATGGAATATACAATATATGTATATACCCATAAGCAAAGTCAAAACAGTCCAATAAAAATAAAGTACAGTAGATTGACCTGGTAAACAACGGAAATAAAAATTATATTTACCAGTTAAGAACAAAACTAACTAAAGCACAAACTGGAAAATAAAACTAAAGGTGCCAGGTGGGGAATAAAGCAATGAAAACAAAACTAACAAATAGGTTGAGAGGAAAGGAAAGAAAGAATAGATATGCAAAGTTAAATAGAGGTAGATGAATAGATTTATATACATTAAATATTAACATCAAGGGGAAAAGAACAGTAGGAAAAGCAAACAAAGTAATAAATGTAGAAAAATATTAATAGGCTTAAAAATTAAAGTAAGAGAAAAGAAAAAAAAAAAGGAAAATTCCACAGAAGCGCAAAAGCCCAACATACAGGCAGAAGTTTATAACAACAATAAAAAATGTGACTGAGGGGGGGAAAAAGCTCAAAAGCTTAATTAGATTTCATAGTGCCAATAAATCAACAACTACAACAGGGGTTGGTGGGGGAGAGAAAAAAAATCCAAAAGAATCTATGGAACAAATCAAAACATAAGAATAATAAATGTTTTTCTTGAGTCACTGCCGTCAGAGTCCTTTCCCTTGCTGGGTGTCACAGTCCACCCCACTTCCCTAGGATGCCCTCCAACACTGTGTTGATCTCTGAACCTGCTGTGGGGGCAGCTCAGATTCTAATATGGTTCTACTCCTGTGTGTTCTCGCCTCAGAACTAGTGCATTTTCTTTTGTGGGAGCGCTCAATGTCCTTTTATATATTCCGTGGAGACAGAGTCTGTCTAGTTATTTGTGTGGATTTAATCTGCAGCCTGTACAGCTGGTGGGAAGGTTTTGGGTCTTCTTCCTTAGCCACATTGTCCCTGGGTTTCAATTGTGGTTTTATTTCCACCTTTGCATGTGGGTCGTCCACTGGGGTTTGCTCCTGAGGCTGCCCTGGAGGACCTGGGTTTGCCCTGTGAGGGCCAAGTGTGGAGGTGGTGCAGCTGCTTGGGTTGCTCTGGCAGCATCAGGTACTCAGGGAAGTTGGTGGTTAGGGCAGCAGGAAATGACAACCAGTACTGGCCAATACATTCCAGTATTCTTGCCTGGAGAACTCCGCTGGAAGAGAAGCCTGGCAGGCCACAGTCAGCAGGGTCACAAAGAGTTGGACACAACCAAAGTGACCCTGAATGCATAAACGCAAGACTTTTTTTTGCCTGTGGCAGCTCTGTCCCAGTAAGAGTTCAGTATGAAGGTGGCGCAGCTGCTTGGCTTGTGGGGACCGTGGCAGCACTAAGTGTACAGGGATACGGACTGCCTCTGCTGCAGTTATGGCCCTATCAGAGTCTTTTCTCGAGCCTCTTATACCTGGCGATCAAAAGGCCTCTTTGGCCAGTCTTTCTCCATAGCTCCACCTGTTCAGGCACTTACAGGGCTCCCTTGCCTGGGGTCCTTCTCTGTTGTTCAGTGTGTCAGGCACATAGAGGGGGCCCCCCTGGCTGGGGTCTTACTCTGAAGACTGGCACATCAGTCACTTAAAGGAGCACCGTGGGTGGGGTCCTACTCTGCAGTTCAGTGCATCAGGCGTTTGGTGGGCCAGCCTCTCTATTGTTCAGCTGCCAATGCTGGCAGTGTTGGGGCAGAGAGGCTATGGTGATGGCTCCGCCCCCTACACGTGACTCAGCAGTATCACCTTGCCTCCACGGCTGCCTGGCTTTCATCCACAGGCATCTCCCACCACAATCTCCTCCCTCACATTTCCTCCATCCATCCTTGGCAGTCAACAGCAGCCCTCGCCCTGGAATTGTTCCACAATCTCTAAACTCCAGCTCCCAGTTGCTGTGCCCTCTAGGGGACCTGTGTCCCTGTGTGGGGTGTGTATGGCTGCAGCAAGGACTGTCGGATTCTCATTCCATTTAGGCTGCCACAGATCAGCTGTTTCACTCTCCGCCTTAAATGTTTCTCCTCTGACTCAGACAATTGCCCAGATGTGGGGATTGGAGCCCTGCTTCAGTTTCCCTACCCAGCAAGGGCAGGTCCAGTCCTACTAACACTCCTGTTTTTCCCCCTAGTTTCTTCATCCTACCAAATTTTGCATGATTCTATATATTCTTTTCCGCTGGTCAAGTACTCCTGTTTGCTCTCAGCTGGTGTTCTGCATGGACTTCTTTGTCTGAGGATATATTCCTGACGTATCTGTAGAGAGAGATGAACTCCACATCCACCTACTCCTCCACCATCTTGTTCTTGGGAGTTACTTTTGATTCAATTTTAATTTACATAAAATTAAATGTATTTTAACACAACTTCTGTGTGTGCATGTGCTCATTTGCTTCAGTCATGTCTGACTCTTTGCGACCCTGTGCACTGTAGCCCACCAGGCTCCTCTGTCCATGGGATTCTCCAGGCAAGTGGATTGCCTTGCCCTCCTCCAGGGGATCTTCCGGTCCTAGGGATCCAATCTGTGTTTCTAATGTCTTCTGCATTGGCAGGCGGGTTCTTTGCCACTAACGCCACCTGGGAAGCCCCTTACAACCTAACAACAACAAAAAACCAAACAAAATTCAAAAATGGACATAGGGGTTTTCAATAGACATTTCTCCAAAAAAGATACACAAGTGACTGATAAGCACATTATAAGATGCTCTACATTATCACTAGTTATTCAAGAAATGCAAATAAAACCAAGAGATACCACATCACACCCAATAGGATGACTCTCAGATAAAGAAAGATAATAAGTGTTGGAAGTGATATGGAGGAATTAGAACACTTGTGTAGCTGCTGTGACAAAAGTGTGGCAGTTCCTCAAAGGGTTAAGCAGAGAATTACCATGTGATACAGCAATTGTACTTCTAGGTAAAATTCTACTTTCAAAATAATTGAAAGCAAGAATTCAAAACAGATACTTACCAATTCATGTTTATATAGCAGCATTATTTGTAATAGCCAAAAACATGGAAGCAATCAAAGCGTCCATCAAGTAATGAATAGATTAACAAAATATGATATATGCAAACAATAGAATATTACAATCTTTTAAAGAAAGTCTGACATGAATGGGACTTGGAAACATCACGTTAAGTAAAATAAGTCGGAAACAAAAGGACAAATACTGTGTGATTACATTTAGAATTGACTAGAAGAGTCAGGAGAGAAGGTGATGGCACCCCACTCAAGTACTCTTGCCTGGAAAATCCCATGGACGGAAGAGCCTGGAAGGCTGCAGTCCACGGGGTCACTGAGGGTCAGACACAACTGAGCGACTTCACTTTCACTTTTCACTTTCATGCACTGGAGAAGGAAATGGCAACCCACTCCAGTGTTCTTGCCTGGAGAATCCCAGGGACGGGGGAGCCTGGTGGGCTTCTGTCTATGGGGTTGCACAGAGTAGGACACAACTGAAGTGACTTAGCAGCAAATGTAGTTTACGTTTACACTTTGGTGTGTTTTGACAATGTACATACACTTTCATAACTATCATCCCAATCAAGATGTAAAATAGTTTCCATTACCCCAAAGTTCCCAGAGTACCTCTCTAGTCAACCCCTCTTCCTAAGACAAATAAAGCTACAGTTTCTATCATGTTGACTTAGTTTAGTTCTAGAAATTAATTTACAGACTACATAATAAGCAACTTATGTGTCTGGCTTCTGTTGCTCAACACAATGTTTTGGGATGTAATATATCCACGCTTTACACATCAGGAGTTCATTCCTTTCCATTAGTGATTAGTATTTTATTGTATGAAAATATCACAGTTAATACATCCATTCACCTGTTGGTGGACATTTGTTTCAAGTTTTAGGCTTTTATGAATAAAAAGGCTTTTATGATGAAAATCCTTACCCATTTTATAAATACTTTGTACTTTTAATCAGTAAACAACCAGAACCAAAACTGCTGGATCATAGGGTGGATATATGTTCCAACATACTTTTCTTTTTTTCCTGAGTATGAAGTTCACAAAACAATTTTTCTTCTTCTGGCCTTCATCCCATTATCAGAAAATTCATATTAAATGAGGGGATTGGACCCCTCATTTGGGGTCAATATTGGAGACAATATATGTTTAGTGCTTACTATGTGCTAGGACTAGGGATAAGCTTTCTGCATGTTACCTAATTTACACTTGGACTGCAAGGAAATCAAACCAACCAATCCTAAAGAAAATCAACCCTGGATATTCATTGGAAGGACTGATGCTGAAGCTGCAATCCTCTGACCACTTGACGTGAAGAGCTGACTCTTTAGAAAAGGCCCTGATGCTGGGAAAGACTGAAGGCAAAAGGAGAGGGGGGTGGCAGAGGATGAGATGGTTAGATAGCATCACTGACTCAATGGACATGAATTTGAGCAAATTCTGGGAGATAATGAAGGACAGGGAAGCCTGGCGTGCTTCAGTCCATGGGGTTGCAAAGAGTCAGACACGCTTAGTGACTGAACACAATAGGACAGAACCCCATTTAATCTTAACAAAACCCTTTAATGATCATCATTTACACAGCCTTAGGAGGTTAACAGGGCCTTCCCTGGTGGCTCAGCAGTAAAGACTCTGCCTGCAATGAAGGAGACCCACGTTCAATCACTGGGTCAGGAAGATCTCCTGGAGGAGGGCGTGGCAACCCACTCCAGTATTCTTGCATGGAGAATTCCATGGACAGAGGAGCCTGGTGGGCTACAGTCCAAGGGGTCGCAAAGAGTCGGACATGACTTAAGCGACTGAACACACATACACAGGAGGTTAATAAGGGAAGCTGCTGTTGATCTTACGTAAGAGTTGGGAGTCAACAGAAAACAAATCCAGGAGCTGCATGCATTGGCTCCCATTTTACCATAGTTCACCTTTTCTTTCACCAGGTATTTTCTTCTCAGCAAGAACTACTGAGGGTTTTTGGAGATCAAGATGGTGGCGCACAATGATACTGGGTTCACACCCCCTTGTGAACACACCAAAACTACAGCTACCAAGAGACAGACTCACTGGGAACTAGTTGTAAAGAAGAAAGAGCCATACAGATTATGCTAGGAAACAAAGAGAAGGAATCTGCTTGGAGGAAAGAGAAGTGGAGGGGGATATCACAGGCTAGGAGCTCCTCTCGGGGGAGCAAGGGGTTTGAGACACTCATTAGGCACCCCAGCCCTGGAGTCAGACATGAGGAAGACAAGACCCCTTAGTTGGTTTGAAAACCATTGGGGCTTACCAAAGGGCTTTAAGAAACCAAGACTGTGCTCCTGATGAGCACACACACTGATTTACAGTCACAGTGCGGTGGTAGCTGATGAAAAGCTGCCTGGGGTCCTGGCCAGCTTGCTCAGACCACCCCAGGACACATCCCAGCCTGCACCAGGCTGCTGCTCCAGCCTGCCCTGCTCCAGCACTACTCCCCACTAAGGTGGAGGTTGTCATTGCCAACAAGAGTGGGCAACTTGTTGGGAACAAAGCCACCCAAACCCCAGTCCTGCCTCTGACGAGGACAGAGGCGAGCATGGCCGGCTCTTGTGTCCCTGCACACAACCTGAAGTTAGCTTCAGGGCAGAGACAACGTGGGCTGGAGCCCCTGGCCCTGTACACACTTGGGAACGGGTGTGGCCATCTCAGTGATGTGGCACCAACCCCTCCAGCCTGCCTCAACCGCTAACCAAGGCACACACTCCAGGAAAAAAGTGAAACCAGCACAGAACTGCAGCCATAAGCCCTCGGGCTCTGCCACATAACCAGAAGCAGCCCAACTGCCTCAAGGCTACAGCTCCAGCTCCTCAGCCCCCAACAGGGTGGTGACAGCCACTGAACATAGAAGAAGCCCCAGCTTGCACCTGACTCTGGCTCGAGCCCCTCCAGCTCCAACCCTGTCTCCCATCAAGACAGTGGCTGCCAGCACTCCCTGGGGAAGACACAGCACGTGCTCACTTCAGATCTCACTCTCCCATTAAAGCCACTGGTTACAGGCAGACTACACAGGGACATTAGTTCACTGTTGGTGGGATGTAAACTGGTACAATCTCTACAGAAAACAGTATGAAGTTCCCTCAAAAAATTAGAAACAGAACTACAGATTATCCAGAATTCTACTCGTGGTTAGATATCCAAAGAAAGCAAAAACACTAATTTGAAAACATAGATGCACCCCGATTGCTCATAGCAGCATTATTTACAATAGCCAAGATATGGAAACAATCTAAGAGTCCATCAACAGATGACTGGACAAAGAAGATGTGATGCTATAAAAGGAAACGTCGGGAAGGGATAAATTAGGAGCTTGGGATTAATATACACATCCTACTATATATTATATAAAATAGATAACCAACAGGGACACAATGTACTGCACAGGGAACTCTACTTAATAGTTTCTAATAACCTAATTGGGAAAATAATCTAAAAAAAAATGAATATATGTATATGTACAACTGAATTCTACACTGTATACCTGAAACTAACACAACATTGTAAATCAAACTATACTCCAAAAAAAGGTTTTTTTAAAGAAGATGTAATGGGATGTTAGAATATAATGGAATATTACTAAACCATAAAACAATGAAATTTTACCATTTGCAATAACATAGATGGATCTGAAGGGTATTATACTTAATGAAGCTAATCAGAGAAATATGGATACTATATATTTTCACTTCTATGTGGAACCTAAAAAATAAAACAAACAAATGAATACAACAAAAGAGAAATAAGACTCCTACACGCAGAGAACAAATTAGTGGTTACCACTGGGGAGAGGAGAGGGAAAGCAAGACAGGGAAGGAGGATTAAGAGGTACAAACTACTAGGTATAAAGTAAGGAAAACAGAAGGATGGAATGCAGGGGTTCCCCAGCCTCTGGGATCTAATGCCTGATGATTGAGGTGGAGATCACATCCACCTGATGTGTCACTGATGAAATAAGGTGCACAATAAATATAATCATTTGAATCATCCTGAAACAATCCCCTACCTCCTCCCCCATCCATGGAAAATTTGTCTTCCATGACACTGGTCCCCGGTGCTAAAAAGGTTGGAGACCGTTGAAATGTACAGGACAGGGAATATAACCAATATTTTATAACAACTTTAAATGAAGTATGGTTTATAAAAATACTGAATCACAGTTTACACTCCTAAAACTAATATAACATTATAAATCAACTATAATTTCAAAACAAATCTACATAATATCATATATGAAATGAGTCACCAGTCCAGGTTCGATGCACGATACTGGATGCTTGGGGCTGGTGCACTGGGACAACCCAAAGGGATGGTAGGGGAGGGAGGAGGGGGGAGGGTTCAGGATGGGGAGCACATGTATACCTACCTGTGGTGGATTCATTGTTGATATATGGCAAAACCAATACAATATTGTAAAGTTAAAAAACAAAATAAAATTTTTTTAAAAATAAACAAAAAAATATAAAATAAACAAACAAAAAATCTACTGATTCCTTGAGGCAAAACAATGAGTGCCTTTTCACCAAGTGGGAATGCTTCATCTCTCAGACCCTCCAAACTAAAAGGCACCAAGACCTCCAAGAAGTTGATCCATGAAGAGTCATTTACTCCCGCAGATACTCTGTTTACCAAGTGAGAGAGTATGGACAGCACAGGGCAACACCCAATTCTTCTAACAAGAATAAAATTTACAATGAAATACTCTGGTTCTAAATCAAGAGCATCATGTCTGTGGAACAGATTAGTATAATACCCTGTCTTTAGAGTTTATCAGAATCACCTGGAGAACTTACTAAACTAGTTATGTGTGGGCCCCTCCACCAGAACATCTAACTCAGTAGGTCTGGGATGGAGCCTGAGATTTTGCATTTTTAATAAGCGCCCAAGGAATGATGGTGATGCTGGTCCTCAGACCGTTGTGTAGCACTGGGCCAAAGTACCCACATCACTGTAATAAATCTCTGGTGAGAAACTGAGTTTTTAGTTAAAGAAAGTGATAAAGTTTATCTAGCCAATTAATAGTAGGCCTGGAGCTGCAAGGTAATCTTTGAAGTATTAACTCTACATCTCTGGTATCCAGAATTAGAATTTCAAGGAACAGTTACATTGTAAAGTTAAATGATCATTCTAGATCATTCTAGACTTGCCTCTGCATTTTGAGATACATAGGTAGATGGTGATGATGATGACGATGACAGGTAGGTAGTGATGAAATAAAATTTATATTTTACAGAAAAACAAGAAAAATTTAAACATAAAATTTTTTTCCTGCCTGTTTGGGTCTCCTCCCTCCCTTTAACTGCGTATTGTACATCTGCACTAACCAGACCTCCTCAGAAGTTCACATTTCTTCTTAATCTTATAAAGGGTGAGAATGACCCATTACTCAGTAATTCCTTGGGAGATAATCTTACTTCTTAATCTTGTAAGGAATTGGGATGACCCCACTTGCTTTGTACATGCAGATCTGGGGTGTATAAACTGTCAATATGTCATTCAAAATAAAACACTTTGTCTCAAAAACATGTGTAACTGCTTTGACCTCTACAGGGTGGAACAGTCCTCAGAGCTTTCTGAAAGACTCTCTCCCAGGTTATAATCCTAGGTTGACTCAAACTAAATTTTCCACATCTTTCCTAGATAGATTAATTTTTTTCATGGATGTTAGATTAGATAGATACAGAATTATATAATCTCAGAATGTGTGCCTTTTAAATGAAAGCAAGAATCATTTTTAGAAAAACTCACTACACTGCTTATTTTTATGTTTTTACTACAAAAGAGGGAAACCTCTAAGGGGATTCAGTGTTCTATGGGACCTCACATTAACATTTCCCTCTGAAATGCTTTTTTAGGGGCCACATAGACCCAGCTCTACAAGGGTCCTTCAATCAATTTTCAGATTGAGTATTTAATTTCTTTGCCAAAGCAAAAGTTTGGTGATTGCTTGATTAATTTAACCTCATTCTTCTTTGTCATGAGAACAAATCTAAATGTCTCAGCTGACAAACACCACTTTAGAAACATCCTGATTCTGATAAATGGCTTCCTTAAATGTCTTCTAAGTATTATTAGTATAGGTGCTAGTTTGATTCTCAACTCCTGCTCTCCTGAGAGCCAGAGGGTGGGAACTGAATTCAGGTTGGGAGGGCATTGCCGTGCCCTCAGGCAGAGTTTCAGATTAGTATGCAGAACATGTATGGGTGACTCTGTGAATTAAGTCTTTTTTTTTCCCCCTATTTTTCTATTTTCAGGTTCCAAGAAGGGAGCTCAATTATTCACTGTTACAAAAATGGCCATTGATGATCTTGAAAACCCAGGTAAAGTAAAGATACTGATGCTCAGCTGCATAAGTAAATAGTTTTTGTTAATAGATATAATTATTTTTCACACCTCCCTAAATAACATGAAGAGCAGTTAAAGAAGCAGTATTATTGGTAATTTTTAATCAGGCTCCCGTGAGACCAAGGCAGAAAGTAATTATTCAAACAAATGAAGGAAGACAGCATAATCCATAACAGCACTAAATATTAAAGGAATAATGTCTCATTTTAAGATAAAGTACATAAGTGATATACAGTTCAAGTAAAGCATCTTTTTTTATGTACTTTACCACTTGATAAAAAACAAATTATAAGTAATTCTATTTAATGATTACATGTTATGTACAACATAATGCACCATTACTGTTTTTAGAATCTTTATCATTACAAAGGATTATTATTGTTAACATTAATATTATTAACTATCATCACAGTTCATTTCATACAGCACTTTTTCTGGGCCAAGCATTTCACAGTATTACTGAAGTTAGTCCACACAACCCCAGAGTTAGATATTCTTCATTTCTTGTTGAAGAAACTGAAGCTAAGAGAATTTAAAGATCTAAGTGTCAATCAGGTAGTTAACTGGAAGACCTGCCTAGGAATTAAATTTTTGTCTGTTTGTCTCCATGTGTCTGGTCTTTCCCACACTACCACCAGCTATGAGAGTCAAAGATAACAAACTTGATATAATAGGTTTCAGTGCTCAATGACAGAGGTGTTTCTCTATATGTCCTAGCCCAAAATGCCACTTGAGGGCAAGACAATTTTGCAATTCAATATCTTCTAAACTGAGTTTCTTATTTTCCTTTTTCATTTATTAGAAGCAGTATGTTCCTACTTCTATATCCTGATTCCTGTTTCTCTAAATTTTACTGGAAGAGAAAAGTACACTTTTGCTTTATCTAAGATAACTTCTTTACTACTAAGATATCATTCAACCTCTTGTTCTCTCAAGAGTCTAGATAGATATTATTTTGTCCACAATAGCCAGAGCTAATACAATTATCCCAGGACTAAGAAGGAGATGGGAATACCAGACGACCTGATCTGCCTCTTGAGAAATCTGTATGCAGGTCAGGAAGCAACAGTTAGAACTGGACATGGAACAACAGACTGGTTCCAAATAGGAAAAGGAGTATGTGAAGGATATATATTGTCACCCTGCTTATTTAACTTATACGCAGAATACATCATGAGAAATGCTGGATTGGAAGAAGCACAAGCTGGAATCAAGATTGCCGGGAGAAATATCAATCACCTCAGATATGCAGATGACACCACCCTTATGGCAGAAAGTGAAGAGGAACTAAAAAGCCTCTTGATGAAAGTAAAAGTGGAGAGTGAAAAAGTTGGCTCAACATTCAGAAAACGAAGATCATGGCATCTGGTCCCATCACTTCATGGGAAATAGATGGGGAAACAGTGTCAGACTTTATTTTGGGGGGCTCCAAAATCACTGCGGATGGTGACTACAGCCATGAAATTAAAAGACACTTGCTCCTTGGAAGGAAAGTTATGACCAACCTAGATAGCATATTCAAAAGCAGAGACATTACTTTGCCAACAAAGGTCCGTCTAGTCAAGGCTATGGTCTTTCCTGTGGTCATGTATGGATGTGAGAGTTGGACTGTGAAGAAAGCTGAGCACCGAAGAATTGATGCTTTTGAACTGTGGTGTTGGAGAAGACTCTTGAGAGTCCCTTGGACTGCAAGGAGATCCAACCAGTCCATTCTGAAGGAGATCAGCCCTGGGATTTCTTTGGAAGGAATGATGCTGAAGCTGAAACTCCAGTACTTTGGCCACCTCATGCAAAGAGCTGACTCATTGGAAAAGACTCTGATGCTGGGAGGGATTCAGGGCAGGAGGAGAAGGGAACGCCAAAGGATGAGATGGCTGGATGGCATCACTGACTCGATGGATGTGAGTCTGAGTGACCTCCGGGAGTTTGTAATGGACAGGGAGGCCTGACGTGCAGTTATTCATGGGGTCGCAAAGAGTCGGATACGACTGAGCGACTAAACTGACTGAAGAAGGGGATCTACTTGAGGAAGAAAACTCATGACATCCACCTTATGCAAACATCTTTCTTAACCACTCCTAAAGTTAGTCCCTATCCCTGCTCCTCTTCCCTTCCATAAGAAATGTTTCTGATTATTTCATAAATACAGGTCACTCTGGTACAGTGGAAAGATGGTGGCCTCTGGAATCAGATAGACCTGGGTCACAACACTGGCTGGCTCCATTTCAAAGAAAAATTCTTCTAAATACAATTTTAATATATCTCTTAAAATACAATAATATTATTTTTTTTTACAGTTTTATTTTGTATTGGAGCATAGTTGATTAACAATGTTCTGTTAGTTTCAGGTGTACAACAAAGTGACTGAACTGTACATATACACATATCTATTTCCTTTTCAAATTCTTTTCCCATTTAGGTTATTACAGAATACTTAGCAGTGTTCCCTGTGCTATACATGATGGTGTGATCACTGACCTAGAGCCAGACATCCTGGAATGTGAAGTCAAGTGGGCCTTAGAATGCATCACTACGAACAAAGCTAGTGGAGGTGATGGAATTCCAGTGGAGCTATTCCAAATCCTGAAAGATGATGCTGTGAAAGTGCTGCACTCAATATGCCAGCAAATTTGGAAAACTCAGCAGTGGCCACAAGATTGGAAAAGGTCAGTTTTTATCCCAATCCCAAAGAAAGGCAATGCCAAAGAATGCTCAAACTACCGCACAATTGCACTCATCTCACACGCTAGTAAAGTAATACTCAAAATTCTCCAAGCCAGGCTTCAGCAATATGTGAACCGTGAACTTCCTGATGTTCAAGCTGGTTTTAGAAAAGGCAGAGGAACCAGAGATCAAATTGCCAACATCCGCTGGATCATGGAAAAAGCAAGAGAGTTCCAGAAAAACATCTATTTCTGCTTTATTGACTATGCCAAAGCCTTTGACTGTGTGGATCACAAGAAACTGTGGAAAATTCTGAAAGAGATGGGAATACCAGACCACCTGATCTGTCTCTTGAGAAATTTGTATGCAGGTCAGGAAGCAACAGTTAGAACTGGTCATGGAACAACAGACTGGTTCCAAATAGGAAAAGGAGTACGGCAAGGCTGTATATTGTCACCCTGCTTATTTAACTTATATGCAGAGTACATCATGAGAAACGCTGGACTGGAAGAAACACAAGTTGGAATCAAGATTGCTGGGAGAAATATCAATCAACTCAGATATGCAGATGACACCACCCTTATGGCAGAAAGTGAAGAGGAACTAAGAAGCCTCTTGATGAAAGTGAAAGTGGAGAGTGAAAAGGTTGGCTTAAAGCTCAACATTCAGAAAACGAAGATCATGGCATCTGGTCCCATCACTACATGGGAAATAGATGGGGAAACAGTGGAAACAGTGTCAGAATTTATTTTGGGGAGCTCCAAAATCACTGCAGATGGTGACTGCAGCCATGAAATTAAAAGACGCTTACTCCTTGGAAGGAAAGTTATGACCAACCTAGACAGCATATTGAAAAACAGAGACATTACTTTGCCAACAAAGGTTCACCTAGTCAAGGCTATGGTCTTTCCTGTGGTCATGTATGGATGTGAGAGCTGGACTGTGAAGAAGGCTGAGCGCCGAAGAATTGATGCTTTTGAACTGTGGTGTTGGAGAAGACTCTTGAGAGTCCCTTGGACTGCAAGGAGATCCAACCAGTCCATTCTGAAGGAGATCAGCCCTGGGATTTCTTTGGAAGGAATGATGCTAAAGCTGGAACTCCAGTATTTTGGCCACCTCATGCAAAGAGTTGACTCACTGGAGAAGACTCTGATGCTGGGAGGGATTGGGGGCAGGAGGAGAAGGGGACGACAGAGGATGAGATGGCTGGATGGCATCACTGACTCGATGGATGTGAGTCTGAGTGACCTCCGGGAGTTGGTGATGGACAGGGAGGCCTGGTGTGCTGCGATTCATGGGTCGCAAAGAGTCGGACACGACTGAGCGACTGATCTGATCTGTGCTATACAGTAGGTCCTTGTTGATTATCTATTTTGAATATAGCAGTGTATACATGTCAATCCCAAAAAGGTTGGGTGTTTTTTTTTTTTTTGGTCATGCTGTGAGGCTTGCAGGATCTTAGTTCTTCCAGCAGGGGCTGAATCCAGGCCACAGCAGTGAAAGCACCAAGTCCCAACTACTAGACCACCAGGGAACTCTCTATCTTTTAATAGTTTTGACCACACTATTAACTTCTCTGAGCTTCGAATTTCATGTCTTTAAACTGCTACAAAGAGAGGTTTTGAGGATTTAAGGGGCAATTATATGTAAGAACCCGGCACATCAGAAACGGCAGCTAAACTTTTGGTGATGAGCATGCTATAGGATATACAGAAGTCAAAATATAATATTGTATACATGAAACTTATAAAATGTTATAAATCAAGTGTTTACTTTCCCTCCCCATCTTCCGGAGAAACAAGGAAAAACAGCACGTGCTTAACATATCTCAACAGTAGGGGTGAAAGACCTCGAGGAAATCAGTATAAAAATCAGGCTTAACAGGCTAGTATCTCACCTGTCTCTGTTTCCTTCCTTTATTCAGAAAATATTTATTGGTTGTGTACTATACTCTAGGCACAAAGGATGACAATAATCCAAACATTTAAAGTAAACCAAGCATTTAAAGAAAAGAGTTCCAGAAGGTGGGGACAGAGATGGGTACAAAGGTCCAGAGACAGAAATATCTGATAAATTCAAAGATGAGGAAAGAAATTAAAACAATTGCAATGTGGTGAACCTAGGGAGTGGTATGCAATGGCACTGAAACCAGGCAAATGCCAAACTATGGGAAATCTAATACAGGCCGTTGTCTCACACGGAATTGATCATTTTCTTAAATCAGTGGGACTTTACTTTTTACAGAACCACATGATATGAATCTTGCTTTACTTCTGGATGATACTGTTTCTCTTGGCTACTTGCTACGGAGGTCTTTTTCTGTTTTCCTTTAGCTGCTATACAGATTCTGACTTGAATTTATGTCATAAACAAAAAGTATCACTAAAGCCTTTTAGACTTTTGGATGACCAAATCTGGTAGGGTTGTGGAATGGTTAAAAGCACAGCTTCTGGAATAACAGCAGCCAGGCTGAGATCACCAGCTGAGGCATGTGCCAGCTGGGGGGCGCACAGCAAGCCCCTTCCCTTTTCTAACCCTGACTCCTCTTCTAAAAATGAAAGCAGATGAGGACTTCTTGGTAGCTCAGTGGCTAAGACTGTGTGCTACCCATGCAGGGGGCATGGGTTTGACTTGGTAGTTAAGACCCCTGAAAGACGCCCATGCAGCCAAAACAAACAAAAACCCTAAAAACGAAAGCAGATGGTTCTAAGAATTAAATTCTATACCAAGTGTACCTAGCACAGCTCCTGACACAAAATGCCCTAGCACAATATAGTCACTAATACTATTATTATTATTTATGTAGCAAAATAAACATCTCAGTTGACTTTCTCTCAAAACCCAGAAGGTACAGAATAGTTTTTATGTTAAACTTTAGTTTGTAACTGCCAAACTGTTTACCTGTGCCTCCTCTAAACTAGGTAAAATCATGACTTAATCAAATTTAAGGAATGATAAGTTTCTCTGTTTTCATAAAGTCTCATCTTACAGGAACATGCATGATTCTAATGAAAGTTGAGCAGTTATCTTTCAGCTGTGCAACCTCGAGCTAGAATAGCTCTTGTGTGTTCATTTACTCATCCTTTCATTTACATATTCATTATCATGTGCAGAACCCTGTGTCATGTAGTGGGCATAATATGGAAAAAGATAAGCCATGCTCCTTATCCTCACAATCTAACAGCTTTCAGTTCAGTTCAGTTCAGTCGCTCAGTCGTGTCCGACTCTTTGGAACCCCATGAATCACAGCACGCCAGCCCTCCCTGTCCATCACCAACTCCCGGAATTTACCCAAACTCAAGCCCATTGAGTCGGTGATGCCATCCAACCATCTCATCCTCTGTCCTCCCCTTCTCCTCCTGCCTTCAATCTTTCCCAGCATCAGGATCTTTTCAAATGAGTCAGTTCTTCGCATGATGTGGCCAAAGTATTGGAGTTTCAGCTTCAGCATCAGCCCTTTCAATGAACAATCAGGACTGATCTCCTTTAGGATGGACTGGTTGGATCTCCTTGCAGTCCAACGGACTCTCAAGAGTCTTCTCCAACACCACAGTTCAAAAGCATCAATTCTTCTGCACTCAGCTTTCTTCACAGTCCAACTCTCACATCCATACATGAGCACTGTAAAATCCATAGTCTTGACTAGAAGGACCTTTGTTGGCAAATGTCTCTGCTTTTGAATATGCTGTCTAGGTTGGTCATAACTTTCCTTCCAAGGAGCAAGTGTCTTTTAATTTTATGGCTGCAGTCACCATCTGCAGTGATTTTGGAGCCCAGAAAAATAAAGTCTGCCACTGTTTCCACTGTTTCCCCATCTATTTCCCATGAAGTGATGGGACCAGATGCCATGATCTTCGTTTTCTGAATGTTGAGTTTTAAGCCAACTTTTTCACTCTCCTCTTTCACTTTCATCAAGAGGCTTTTCAGATCCTCTTCACTTTCTGCCATAAAGGTGGTGTCATCTCCATATCTGAGGTGATTGATATTTCTCCTGGCAATCTTGATTCCAGCTTGTGTTTCTTCCAGTGCAGAGTTTCTCATGATGTACTCTGCATATAAGTTAAATAAGCAGGGTGACAATATACAGCCTTGACGAACTCCTTTTCCTATTTGGAACCAGTCTGTTGTTCCATGTCCAGTTCTAACTGTTGCTTCCTGACCTGCATATAGGTTTCTCAAGAGGCAGGTCAGGTGGTCTGGTATTCCCATCTCTTGAAGAATTTTCCACAGTTTGTTGTGATCCACACAGTCAAAGGCTTTGGCATAGTCAATAAAGCAGAAATAGATGTTTTTCTAGAACTCTCTTGCTTTTTTGATGATCCAGCAGATGTTGGCAATTTGACCTCTCATTCCTCTGCCTTTCTAAAACTAGCTCGAACATCTGGAAGTTCATGGTTCATGTATTGCTGAAGCCTGGCTTGGAGAATTTTGAGCATTACTTTACCAGCGTGTGAGATGAGTGAATTGTGCGGTAGTTTGAGCATTCTTTAACAGTAAATGAACACTTTGGGCTTCCAGGTGGGTCAGTGATAAATAATCCACCTGCAATACAGGAGACATGGGTTCGATCCCTGGGTCAGGAAGATCCCCTGGAGAAAGAAATGGCAACTCACTCCAGTATTCTTGCCTGAGAAATCCCATGGATAGAGGAGCCTGGGGGGCTACAGTCCATGGGGTTGTAAAGAGTCAGACAGGATTTAATGACTGAACAACAACAACAACAAAGGGCATCTTAGACCTAGTTTTCTGGAAGTTCTCCTTTGTATACCTGTTATAATTTATAGGCTTTAAAGATATGCCCTGGTTCCCTTTGTTATGGACTGAATGAATGTTCATAGGTTGAAGACCTAACTCCCAATAAAATGATATTAAAAGGTAGGGTCTTTGAGAGACAATTAGATTTAGATAATGCCATGAGGGTAGGGCCCTCATGTTGGGATTTGTGTCCTCATAAAGATAAGAAGTGACACCAGAGCCCAGCCTTCTTTGACTGGCAACAATCTTCCCAGAATGGAGAAGCTCTTTACCGCATGACTTAATCCTAAGTAGACAAAGGCCAGCTGATTGATCAGCACACAACTAACTCTGGAGCAACACTTTAACTGACACTTTCCAAACAGAACAAACACAAGACTGGGTATTTTATATACCTCATTTAATCTACTTTTCACAACCATCTGGTGAGGTAAGTGCTCCAGGAATGCTGGATTGATTGATCAATTGATTTTACTATTTTCACTACTTTAAGACAAACTGCTTTTTAACAACATCAGATTCTTAGCTGCCTTCATTTATCCATGGCTTACACAACAGCATAAGCCACTTTTGTAAGTTTGAAGCCTTACCTGCTTCAGCTTTGAAGAGTCAGAAGAATGGCAGGTATGTCTTATAATTAGATTTTTACATCAGAATGGATTTGATTTTTGACATCAATGAACAAACCCATTTGTCTATCCCTGCATTGCAGGACTAGAAATCCATCATAATTATTTGCCAGCTGTTGGTTCACCCTAGTCATGGTTTCTTATTCTGAAATGTTTCCTAACCTCCAGAAAGTCCTCACTACATTTGTAGTTTGCAGGTATCTGAACGGCTTGCATTTTTAATGAATTCCTAATGTACTCACTCAAGCAAACAAAGAAAATTATAACCATGGAACATTACATTTCAGACATTAATCATAATTGCTTAATAATACCAAACAAGGAGATTTTATTGCAAACTGAGACTTCTTATTTAACTTCAGAATCAGAATAATTGTCACATTTGCACATATTCTAAATGATACCACATATTTCCAAATGCCTACATTAAACAGTTTAGTCATAAAGAAATATTTTGTCAGCTAATTTAATTTAATTGCATGGCATAATCGTTTCACCTATTTCTCTAAAAACAGGTATTTTAATAAGAGAACTAAAAGGAGGTTATAAATATCTCACTTTCTCAATTGCTAGGAAAGGTCTCTGCGGAAAGTTGCCAGACAATTACAAATTCGGGGGGTTTCTATAGTTCTTCAATGTATTTGTTATATACCATTAGTCACCAGTGAAGCCCTTCACTAATAGCAATACCCTTCAACAATAGCCCCAGAGAATTTAACACTGATTGATGGCAGGTCACCTGGAATTGGTTGGCAGAATTTCCAATTTTCTGTTGGGAAATTGCTTATTTCTCCAAGTCTATTCCCATTTTTACAAGTGGACAGCAAGCTGAGATTATACATTATTATGTGTCTAAATATAAAATTGTGATGGATGGTGTCACACATTTAAAAAGAGTTAAGCATTTAATTTAAAATTTAAAAAGTTTAAAGAAGTTTAAAATGTATTTTTAATCTTTCTCAGAAATTCATGGGCTGATTCATATTGGGAGAAATACTAAGAGATTGCCTAAGGATTGTCATTTATATGGGGTATTATTTTCATAAAATTATCCTTTTAGACTCTTGAAGCAGTAGAACCATGACTTTCTTGTAAATACTATCTAAAGATCTCAGGCTTATCAAAAGACTGAAGGGATAAATAGATTCTTTCTGTAACAGTACTAATGCTAAATTTGGCAAAGAGGAAAGTAAGCAACCAAAACTCAAAAGCCACGTTAAAATCAGAAGACACAGTTTGCTATTTATATTAAACTATCATTTATTTAAAAACATATACTAGATGTAAATTTTAAAAGTGTAGATTTAAGATGTAAAAATACCATATGTGTGTGTGTGCTTAGTCTTGTCCAACTCTTAGTATCATATATCACAGGAATATTACTATATACTTTTCCACTTAGAAACTCTACCAAATTCTTGAATTAAGCACTAAGTCCCTGGATAAACATATTAAAGGCAACAGGTAACAATCCAAGGACAAGTTTGAAATTTTGTCAGTATGGGTCACTCTGGAGAGACAAACTAGCAAAACCCTCAGAATCTGCCTGCAGTACAGGAGACCCAGATTCAGTCCCTGGGTTGGGAAGATCCCCTGGAGAATGAAATGGCAACCCACTCAAGTATTCTTGTCTGGAGAATTCCATGGACAGAGGGCCTGGTAGGCTATAGTCCATGGGATCGCAAAGAAGTATACCCAACTGTGTGACTAACTTTCACTTTCAACACAATTGGGACAATTTGGTGGCTCAAAAGGCAAAGGATCTACCTGCCATGTGGGAGACCTGGGCTCAGTCCCTGGGTTGGGAAGATCCACTGGAGAAGGGAATGGCAACCCACCCCAGTATTCTTGCCTGGAGAATCCCATGGACAGAGGAGCTTGGTAGGTTATGGTCCATGAGACCACAAAGAGCCAGACATGTCTGAGTGACAAACACTTTCACTCAACTTTTCACACACACAAATTCTTGAATTAAGCATTAAGTCACTAGCTGCCTATATAAATAAATTAGAGGCAATGGATAGCAATCCAATGACAAGTTTAAAATTTTGTCCATATGGGTCACTCTGGAAAGAGAAACTAGAAAAACCCTCAAAATCTGTAATGCTCCACATAATTGCTTAATCTGAGGATTAAAAATGCCTTTATTGAGCTTCCCTGGGAGCTCAGTGGTAAAAATCCCACCTCCCAACGCAGGAGACACAGGTTCGATCCCTATGGGAAGATCCCATATGCCTCCAAGTAGTGCCACAACTACTAAATCTGAGCACCCTAGAGGACTTGCTCAGCAACAAGACAAACTACCACAATGAGAAGCCCACCCACTCCCAGTATTCTTGCCTGAAGAACTCCATGGACAGAAGAGCCTGGTGGGCTATTGTCCACAGGGTCACAAAGAATCAGACACAACTGAGCGACTAACACTTAAACATTTCTAAAACTGTCATTTTAAAGGCTGCTTAGAATTTCATGATATGGCTACTTAATGCACTGGTGAACAATCTACTGATGGACATGTAGCTTGTTTTGTTTATGTTATTTGTTAAATGGTTATTTATGCGATATTTTTCATTGCTCAATATCTACCTTGTCCCGGATTGGGAATACAAAGCCTCTGTTCTTGTAGAGCTTACATTTCTGAGACTTAGGGATAAAGACAGACAAGGAAAACAATGAACACAAATAAATATGGTAGTTGGTGATTAAGTCCTACAATAAACTATAATATCATAATAAAGCAGGATAAGAAGACAGTGGCAAGAAGTAATATGGTCTCTAATATAAGACAACTTTCAAACAGGGAACTGAATGAGAGTATGGCATTGGCCCAGTGGAAATTTAGGTGACAAACCTTCCAGATTCAGTAAAACATGCGGCAGAGGGAATTCCCTGATGATCCAGTGGTTAGGTTTGGGCACTTTCACTGTCAGAGCCTGGGTTCCAACCCTGGTCGAGGAACTAAGATCCTGCTAGCTGTGTGTTAAGGCCAAAAGAAAAAAGAGAGAGAGAAGAAGCAGAAAAAGGAGGATGTGTGACATGCTGATACAATGTAAAGGAGAAAATCATTTTAAAACAATAAAACTTTTGTGTCTAAATCTTTACACATACATCTTGAGAAAATATTCCCAGGAGTATATTTGTAAGGTCAAAAATATGCTCATTTTTTAATCAGAATTTTCTCAATATCTTACGCAAGGAAATTTTTTATTGAAATAGTTCTTTTAAAAACCGTCTATGTTATCATTACTTTGTGAAGTATTGAGGCTCTCTGAGAATTAGTGCACTTTCAAGAATCTGCCATGTATGTTTCTGTCATTTATATGTACAAACAGCCCTATCATTTGACATTATTCAGCAGTTGTTGGTGATAAATGTCAGCATGCCGTGATTTGCCTGACAGCTATTTTGCATATGTTCCCTTCCAAACTAGACCCTCACTGCATCACCGTACATGACAGCACTGCACATTCTAGAGATTCTGTAACTGCGTGACTGATGTTGTATAACACTTGCTTTTTTATATTAAATTCTCACCCTAAGTGGTGAGAATGGTGACCATGTAGTGTTTGCCTTCATCTCCTCATCATCCAGCATAAATATCTACCACAAAGGAGATGTTCTATAGGTACTTTGCATGAATGAATCAATAAAAACATCTTCCTCTGCAATGGCCTAAACGGGAAAAGAATATACAAAAGGGTTGCTGCTGCTAAGTCACTTCAGTCGTGTCCGACTCTATGGGACCCCATAGACGGCCTCCTACCAGGCTCCCCCGTCCCTGGGATTCTCCAGGCAAGAACACTGGAGTGGGTTGCCATTTCCTTCTCCAATGCATCTTGATGAAAGTGAAAGTGGAGAGTGAAAAGGTTGGCTTAAAGCTCAACATTCAGAAAACGAAGATCATGGCATCTGGTCCCATCACTACATGGGAAATAGATGGAGAAACAGTGGAAACAGTGTCAGAATTTATTTTTCTGGGCTCCAAAATCACTACAGATGGTGACTGCAGCCATGAAATTAAAAGACGCTTACTCCTTGGAAGGAAAGTTATGACCAACCTAGATAGCATATTCAAAAGCAGAGACATCACTTTGCCAACAAAGGTTCGCCTAGTCAAGGCTATGGTCTTTCCTTTGGTCGTGTATGGATGTGAGAGCTGGACTGTGAAGAAGGCTGAGCACCGAAGAATTGATGCTTTTGAACTGTGGTGTTGGAGAAGACTCTTGAGAGTCCCTTGGACTGCAAGAAAATCCAACCAGTCCATTCTGAAGGAGATCAATCCTGGAATTTCTTTGGAAGGAATGATGCTAAAGCTGAAACTCCAGTATTTTGGCCACCTCATGCGAAGAGTTGACTCATTGGAGAAGACTCTGATGCTGGAAGGGATTGGGGGCAGGAGGAGAAGGGGACGACAGAGGATGAGATGGCTGGATGGCATCACTGACTTGATGGGTGTGAGTCTGAGTGACCTCTGGGAGCTGGTGATGGACAGGGAGGCCTGGCGTGCTGTGGTTCATGGGGTCGCAAAGAGTCGGACACGACTGAGCGACTGATCTGATCTGATCTGATCTGATCTCCAATGCATGAAAGTGAAAAGTGAAAGTGAAGTTGCTCAATCCTGTCTGACTCTTAGCAACCTCATGGACTGCAGCCTACCAGGCTCCTCTGTCCATGGGATTTTCCAGGCAAGAGTACTGGAGTGGGGTGCCTCCGACACAAAAGGGTGGATATATGTAAATGTATAACTGATTCACTTTGCTGTACAGCTGAAACTAACACAACACGGTAAATCAACTAGACTCCAACAACAACAAAAAGCAAACATCTTCCATGATATTATACGTGAGATAAGAACTAATAGCCAAAGAATAATTAATTAATTTTAAATACTAATATTTCAGAATGTACCAACAATCATCAGTCCCAGGAGGCTCTCTTTGTGATTTCTAGTGGCTCAGCAGTCACTCAAAGACTTCACATTAGATTCTTAAACAACAGGGGCTTAGGGCACCAACCCTCCTCACACAGTTGAAAATCCCTTATAATTTACCATCAGCCATCAGTGTACGTGGTTTGTATCTCAAGTTCCACATTTAAGGATTTAACCGGTTAGGGATCGTTTAGTTCTGCACTATTTACTATTGGAAAAAAAAAAAACATGGATAAGTGACCCAGGTTCCTTATACACCTCCAGTCATCCCTAACCTCTGCATCCAGCTGACCACCCTACTGTCCACCAGGGCCTGGTACTCTGTATTAGACTTTAAAGATGACTTCTTCTGTACTCCATGAGTCCCAGACTCATAAGGAAGTTTTGCTTTTCAGAGGCTGGACCCAAACATGTAACAAAAACAACAATACTCCTGGACAGTCCTGCCCTCAGAGGTTCAAAAAGTCCCCCCACCACCTTTGGAGAAACTTTAGCCAAAGACCTAAAAGGTCTCCATCTGGAAGAGGGAACCCTCCTCCACTGTGCAGACAACATCCTGATCATCAGCCTGCGTAAGGAGGCTTCTGAACCACCTAGCCTCCTTAAAGGATATATGGTGTCCAAGAAAAAGGCTCAAGTGGCACAAACTAGGGTGCCCCCCCTCCCCAGGATTCATTCTCAGAGGTCAGAGAAGCCCACCCAGGAAAAGAGAGAAGACATGTGCAGCCTCACCCCCTCCTAAAACTAGAAGACAGCTTAAGGGTTCCCCCTCCCCATGGCCAGGTTTTGCCATTCTGGATCCCTAACTATGCTATTAGTTATGCCTCCATATGCAAAGTTCAAAAGAAAGGATGATGATCGTTTTGAATGGAATTCACAATGTAAAGGGGCCTTTCAAGAATTGAAAAAGTAATTGCTTCAGGCCCCTGCCCTGGCCCTCCCAGATTTAGCTACACTCTTTGACCTTTACATTCAAGAGAGAAAAACAATCATCCTTGGGGTATTAGTTCAAAAACTGGGGCACTTTACTTGGGTGGTTGTTTATTTCTCTAAACAATTAGATCCAGCCACCAAGGGATGGCTTCCTTGGCTTCAGGAAGTAGCTGCTATTACAACCTGCTCAAGGAGGCGGAAAAGTTAACATCTGGTCAGCCAATCACTATATGAACTCCATTATGATTCAGGTTTTAAACAAAGCCCTACTCTATAGCACAGGAAATTTTGTTCAATGTTATGTAACAGCTCCGTTGGGAGAGGAGTTTGCAGGAGAATGGATACATGTATATGTATGGCTGAGTTCCTCTGCTGTCCACCTGAAACTACCACAACATCGTTAACTGGCTATACTTGAATGAAATAAAGTTTATTTCCGGAGTGGTACAATCCACCTGCCATGCAGGTCATTCATGTTCAATTCCTGGTCTAGGAAGATTCCACACACCAGGGCTAACTATAAGCAGTGCACCACAACTACTGAGCTGCAACTTCAGAAGCCCGAGCTCCCTAGACCCCACACTCTGCAACAAGAGAAGCCACCAGAGTGAGAAGCCTGTGCACTGCAACTAAAGAAAAGCTCGTGCTCCAATGAAGACACAGCACAATAAATAAATAAATTTTAAAAAATAATAAAAATTTTTTAAAGTTTCATCTAAAAAAAAAGATACAGCTTTTAGTAAGTTCTAAGGGAACAGAGTGGCTATCCCTCAGAACGTTGATTCAAGTTCAGACTATGTTTTCAGACAATCCAGTGGCTACCATAAAAACCTGTCACACACTAAATCCTGCCACCACAATACCCACAGGGCTCCTGGAGCACAACTGTACCGAAACCATAGACACCATCTATTCTGCTTGCCCTGACCTAGGAAGTGAGCCTCTTCCAAACATGGAAGAGGAATGGTTCACAGATCAGAGCAGTTTTATGAGAGAGGGGAGAAGTCTGCAGGATATGTAACAGCTTTCCAGACCCAAGTCACAGAAGCGAGAAGCCTACCCTCCAGGGACTTCTGCCCAATAGGCAGAGCTGACAACTCTCAAGGGTGATCCTTAGAGCTCAGGACTGGGAGGATCTGAAACATTTACACAGACTCCCAGAGCACACTGGCCATCCTCCATGCCCATGGGTCTATTTGGAAGGAAAGAGTTGTGGTTACTGCAGAGAATGAACAGTTGAAACATGGCTTAGCATATTGAAACCCTTAGAACTAGTACAGTTTCCAAAAAGGTGGGCAGTGACTCATGGTAGGGGTCACCAAAAAGGGCGGCAGCAGGGGTGGGTGGTGCTGAGGGAAACAAGGCAGACTCAACTGCCAAAAGGTGGCCTGAGAACCAGTAACTTGGCAAAACCACCCCTTACTCTTCAAGGGCCAGATCCATCCAATTATCCCCCAGTCTACGAATTAGACAGTGTGGAAACAGGGCTTCATTAGAGGGCTAGGAGGCCATGGGTGGCTAGTTATTGAACATGGGCCAAACTTCTTTCCCTAAACCACAGCCTGTCAAGCCATCAGGGAACTCATTATGGGAGAGAAGCCCCATGTAATCGGTTGGTTGAGGTCATAGTAGCTCCTGGCATGAGAAGTACAAATGAGATAGTTGAGACATGCTGCTCTTGCTAGTATGTGGGCCATGTATCTTAAATCCACCAGTGTCCTTGTCACCCAGGCCATATGGCTGATCATAGAAGCTAATTGTGTTCTATCAACAGGATGCCACAAAGGCCCACTGCAAAACCAGACCAAACTGGCTAGATCCAAGATAGAGGGAAAAGTAGGCTAAAGTTTGCTGCTTTTCTTGCCTTGGTTGATCTCTATGTTTCCACACTCAGCCCCTGAGAGCTAAAGGACACTTGCCCAGATTCAGCTCTGTGTTTGTTTCAATAATACGAAGTGTTTGGCAGAGATGCTCTGCAGCTGTATTTTGAGGAAGAGAGATGTTTTGAGAGTTACACACTGGTCAACAGCCCCAAATCCGTTCTGACTTGACTCAGGGACGCACTTGCACAGATGAAACCTGGAGGAGTCCAAAAGTTACCTTTGCTTCATTACCACGCTAAGAACTCCACTCTAAGGGCTCATTTGTACTCTGCTACGGCAAGCCATGACTTACCAACTAAATAACATCAGCAACCCACTCCCATATTCTTGTCTAGGAAATCCCACTGACAGAGGAGCCTGGCGTGCTATAGTCCATGTGGTCGCAAAGAGTCAGACATAACTTAGCAACTGAGCACAGCACAGAAGCACAATTTGTGGGAGAGCAAGGGGGCAGGAGGGACTGCCCATGCACCAGCTGTTCCTGGAAATCTTTGTCCTTTGCCCCAGTTCCTGATGATGCACTTGCCTCTCACCCTGCAAAAGGGGAGCAGGTGTCTTTAGACATGAGCTCCCCTTCTCCATTCCCTGGCCATCCAAGAACAGATTGTCTCGCTAGCGCCAAACTCAGTTTTGTTTTTGGCAGTGGGTACCTGAGCAGGAAAGAACTCCCTGACCAATCCAGGGGTACTTCAGAGGGACCTCAAGAGTAGGGGTGCTCACATCTGATTGGGTAGCATCCTCTGTCTCCAAATGATTAGATAAATTGCCATCGCTCGGGGATTCAGTTAGGGCCAAGGTCCGGTAACAAACGTAGCTCAAGATAGCCGGGAAGTTCACTTCTCCAGCCGTGGTTACACCACCCCCCCAAACCAGTAGGCAGTAGTTACAGAAGCTGACCTGTGCCCTTCCGCACCCCTCTGCAACGAGTACAAAAGACAGAGGAGGGACTTGCCACTGGTGAAGCCCATTAATAATTCCCGAGAAATAAAAATAGAAGCTGGGTAATAAAGCCTAACCTTTTTTTTTTGTCTGTTTCCTTTGTGCTAGTTTCACTTGCTCACCGGCTGCCGCGTGCAGAGGTCTTGTACCCGACACTTTTGGACCAGAGTTCCAAGTTCAAGAATGCTGCGCCCAACACCTGGGCTCCACATGCCCTGTGCAGAAGCGCTGCACACCGCACTGGGATTCAAGAGGGTGGCAGCAGGCGGGGTGCAGAGACGCTGCTTGGGGCGCTGCACCCTACCAGGAACGTGAGCGACACACCTGCGCCAGACCAGCAAGATCTCCTCCCCCTCCTGGCTCAGTCAGTTCAGTTGCCCAGTTCTGTCCAACTCTTTGCGACCCCACGTGTTATAGCAGGCCAGGCTTCCCTGTCCATCACCAACTCCGGAGCTTGCTCAAACTCATTTCCATCGAGCCAGTGATGCCATCCAACCATCTGTTCCTCTGCGGTCTCCCTCCCCCTCCTGCCCTCAATCTTTCCATCATCAGGCTGTTTCCAATGAGTCACTTCTTCGCATCAGGTGGCCAAAGTATTGGAGCTTCAGCATCAGTCCTTCCAATGAATATTCAGGGTTGATTTCCTTTAGGATTGACTGATTTGATCTCCTTGTTATCCAAGGGACTTTCAAAAGTCTTCTCCAACACCACAGTTCAAAAGCATCAATTCTTCAGTGCTCAGAGGGCAAGAGCTCACACCTCTCCATTTTTCTGATCAGAGAGTAAAACCTTCCTCTGCTTCTGGACCAAACTCAGTATCATTCTATTGGCTTGAACAAAGCTGGGCAGGAGGACCCTGCTGGGGCTTGTTAGCAATTTTGTGGATCAGTTTCTTGTTTACCTGTTGTCAGGTTCCCCCACTAGAACGTGAGTCCCAGTTACCATGTCTCTCCTGCTCATTTCAGTGCCCCACACTGTACCTGCCCCATACGGGCACTCGGTAAATATAAGAACAAAAATGAAACTAATGAGGGAATGCATGAGTATTCTTTGATTATGAACATCCCACGACAGACTAGTTTCCAAGTATGACCTACAATATGTAACTCAAACAACATTCCTGAAGCATAGGAAGAAGCATGCCCCAGGAATTGCCTCATAGTCACGAGGTTAGGACTCCCCGCTTTCACTGCTGAGGGCCTGGGTTCAATCTCTGGTCAGGGAACTAAGATACCGAAAGCCAAGCAGGGTGGCAAAAAAAAAAAAAAAAGCCTACTCTAAAGAAGTTCTTAATCCCTGAACTAGAGTTATCACACATCTGAGCACACATTCAATACACTAAGAATGAATGATACAGAATATGTGATGATATGCTTTTAATCTTTTATGCAAAGATAAAGAATAATATTCACAACTACTTTCTTCCTTTTGAAATATCACAATTCATCATTCTAATCAGGGCAGGTGTGCACCAAGGCCCGCTGGCAATGTGTTTACAATTTCTTTATCCACCTCTTCTTTGCTGTATTGCCATCCACTTGCTAACTACACAGTACTCTGTCTCATATTTAGGAGTCTAATTCTGGTAAAAAGTAGAAATTTCCTTTTTCTTTAACAATTACGGCAAAGTTCCTGGTGCTTTGAGTGACTATTAGCATTGTAACTAGCCACATAGATGTCCCTTTTATTCAAGGTATTCAGTGTCATTTTAAATAATTATTTTGTCTCTCTAATAACATGCCAGCTACATGACAAAAGAAATCTGGTCACAATTGTTCTCCTTATATTCCTCTCCCCACACCATCCCCAGTGCATAGAACAGTACTGAACTCAACCCTGCTGCTGCTACTGCTGCTAAGTCGCTTCAGTTGTGTCCGACCCTGTGCGACCCCACAGATGGCAGCCCACCAGGCTCCCCGACCCTGGGATTTTCCAGGGAAGAACACTGGAGTGGGTTGCCATTTCCTTCTCCAATGCATGAAAATGAAAAGTGAAAGTGAAGTCGCTCAGTTGTGTCCAACTCTTAGCGGCCCCATGGACTGCAGCCCACCAGGCTCCTCCATACATGGGGTTTTCTAGGCAAGAGTACTGAAGTGGGGTGCCATCGCCTTCTCTACCCTGGCACTTAACAAATTTTTAGATGAAAGAACAAATCATTAAATGAATGAACCAACGAACTGTGTCTCAGTGTTGGCTATGGATTTCATGAGTAAGATGTCTTTCTACTCTTTTCTGTTTCATCAGCTTCAGCTGTACTGGGTTACTGATGTTAACACAGGCAGAGTATAGAACCTAGCTTCAGTCAGTGATTATCATTTCTATAATAAATCCAATGATGGGTTTATAATAAAGCAAATTGAATGATGTTACTTTGTGTCCCACGTTCCCCATTTGTGAACTCAAGGAAGCAGATGCTGTCTTTGCTCTGACACCATCAGAAGCTCCTTATATTACCAAGGACTGCTTCTCTGCCTGATGGTGCTTTTGGAATATGGGAACATGACAGTGCCTGGGAACTAATGCCCCAAAAGATGATGGATAAAATCTCCATCTTCTCTGTCCTTCAGTGGAACAGTTCTGAGATTATACAGGATTTCCAGGGGCATTTGGAGCCCTGGTTGCCCATGGCAGACACCACTAATTCACAAAAATTCATTTGGTTTTCCTTCCTTCTATGTTCCATTTCTCCACTCCCTCAGAGAAGACAGAGTACCTGCTTGCCTGCTAAGTCACTTCAGTTGTGTCCAACTCTTTGCAACCCTGTAGCCCGTAGCCCACTGGGCTCCTCTGTCTATGAGATTCTCCAGGCAAGAACACTAGAGTGGATTGCCAGGCTCTCGTCTAGGGGATCTTCCTGACCCAGGGATTGAACATGCGTCTCTTATGTCTTCTACAAAGGCAGGCGGATTCTTTACCTCTAGCGCCACCTGCGAAGCCCTAGAAGACAAGAGTATCTGAGATAGTTTTCATGGGATTGAATACAAATCCCTGTCCCCAGGTCTCCTTTCGGGATGATACCAGGGAAGACACTGAGGAATCATGTATCTATCACATAAAGTTGTTGAAAGGATTCATTGAGTTAATACAACCAAAGTGATTAGAAGAGCACCTGGTATACAGTCTGTGGTCCATAAATTTATGAGTTGGTATCTAGGATTATTTGTCTCCTCTGACCTACTAATCTTGGTTCTCTATTTAGGTCCACAATTTTCCTCTTCATAGCTGTCTCAATCTCCAATAAATCTCTGAAATTTCTAGGTGAAGTTCATCTACCTTCTTTGAACCCATTTTTTTAATGACTAGCTTCACGAATCAGATAATCATGATGGTGTGATCACTGACCTAGAGCCAGACATCCTGGAATGTGAAGTCAAGTGGGCCTTATAAAGCATCACTACAAACAAAGCTAGTGGAGGTGATGGAATTCCAGTGGAGCTATTCCAAATCCTGAAAGATAATGCTGTGAAAGTGCTGCACTCAATATGCCAGCAAATTTGGAAAACTCAGCAGTGGCCACAAGATTGGAAAAGGTCAGTTTTCATCCCAATCCCAAAGAAAGGCAATGCCAAAGAGTGCTCAAACTACTGCACAATTGCACTCATCTCGCACGCTAGTAAAGTAATGCTCAAAATTCTCCAAGCCAGGCTTCAGCAATGTGTGAACCGTGAACTTCCTGATGTTCAAGCTGGTTTTAGAAAAGGCAGAGGAACCAGAGATCAAATTGCCAACATCTGCTGGATCATGGAAAAAGCAAGAGAGTTCCAGAAAAGCATCTATTTCTGCTTTCTTGACTATACCAAAGCCTTTGACTGTGTGGATCACAAGAAACTGAGGAAAATTCTGGAAGAGATGGGATTACCAGACCACCTGATCTACCTCTTGAGAAATCTGTAGGCAGGTCAGGAAGCAACAGTTAGAACTGGTCATGGAACAACAGACTGGTTCCAAATAGGAAAAGGAGTACGTCAAGGCTGTACATTGTCACCATGTTTATTTAACTTATATGCAGAGTACATCATGAGAAATGCTGGACTGGAAGAAAAACAAGCTGGAATCAAGATTGCTGGGAGAAATATCAATCACCTCAGATATGCAGATGACACCACCCTTATGGCAGAAAGTGAAGAGGAACTCAAAAACCTCTTGATGAAAGTGAAAGTGGAGAGTGAAAAGGTTGGCTTAAAGCTCAACATTCAGAAAACGAAGATCATGGCATCTGGTCCCATCACTTCATGAGAAATAGATGGAGAAACAGTGGAAACAGTGTCAGACTTTCTTTTTCTGGGCTCCAAAATCACTGCAGATGGTGACTGCAGCCATGAAATTAAAAGATGCTTACTCCTTGGAAGCAAAGTTATTACCAACCTAGATAACATATTCAAAAGCAGAGATATTACTTTGCCAACAAAGGTTCGCCTAGTCAAGGCTATGGTCTTTCCTGTGGTCATGTATGGATGTGAGAGTTGGACTGTGAAGAAGGCTGAGTGCCGAACAATTGATGCTTTTGAACTGTGGTGTTGGAGAAGACTCTTGAGAGTCCCTTGGACTGCAAGGAGATCCAACCAGTCCATTCTGAAGGAGATCAGCCCTGGGATTTCTTTGGAAGGAATGATGCTAAAGCTGAAACTCCAGTATTTTGGCCATCTCATGCGAAGAGTTGACTCATTGGAGAAGACTCTGATGCTGGGAGGGATTGGGGGCAGGAGGAGAAGGGGACGACAGAGGATGAGATGGCTGGATGGCATCACTGACTCGATGGATGTGAGTCTCAGTGACCCCTGGGAGTTGGTGATGGACAGGGAGGCCTGGCGTGCTGCAGTTCATGGGGTCACAGAGAGTCGGACACGACTGAGCGACTGATCTGATCTGATGCATTAGCTTACATTAATGCAGCAGAGGGGACCAAAGCTTACAAGTACTGCACACATTTCACAAGATACACTGCAGGGGAAAAAAAAATATCTAAGAAGGATCAATAATATCCCAGGGTCTTGGTAGACGCCTTCCTAGTGGAGGTGGACCTCTGATTCCTGATGGAGGGTCTCATTCCAACAGGGGCAAGCTTATTCGCATCCCTCAAGTATGGGAAGCCTGATTGGTGGGCCTATGGGTGGTCTCATACCATGCGGCGTGCTAAGTTGCTTCAGTCATGTCCGATTCTTTGCAACCCTCAAGGACTGCTGCCCACCAGGCTCCTCTGTCCACTGGATTCTCCAGGCAAAAATACTGGAATAGGTTGCCATTTCCTTCTCCAGGGTATCTCCCTGACCCAGAGGTCAAACCCATGTCTCTTAGGTCCCCTGCTCTGGCAGGCAGATTCTTTACCACTAGTGCCACCTGGAAGCCCCATACCAGGTGGAGGAGCCATAATTCTTGGAGGTGGGATTGCTCAACCAACAGGTGTGGATATAGCCCTCTTTGCTGGTGGATACTGAGTTGGGGGTACAAGTAATGCTGGCAGTGGCAGCAGCTGCTACAATACCTCTTCCTTATGGGGTCATTACTTGTTGGGATGGCCCCCTAGCCCCATGGACAGGGCCTGTTAATCCAGAAAGAGTCTGGGGAATTGGAACACCAGCTGGAACACCTCTGCCAGCTGCTCTACCAACCCCCAGCGTCACCAGTAAATGGTACCTGAGAAACAGGGTGGTCCCTCCACAGTCATGGAAACCAAGTTCTCCCGGGCAGCCACACCAGACCCCAAACTTGCTTTTCTTCATACTCTGAATGCTTTGAATTCTTTGCCTTGATCTTCCTGAATTCATCCCAGTCACAGAGGATCAAGCTCACCTACTTGTCAAAACCCTTAAAAGGGCCAATGAAGATCCAACCATCCTGCCGGACGCATCTAGTCAATGTGCTGCAGCATCTTGCACCTCTTTCCCATAGTCACGATTGCTGTTCCACCAACTTCGATGTCCACAGGACAGTTTCGGGATCCTTAAGACCCAAGGAAGCCTACGGATTAAGGTATGATGCAGGTTCTCCACCAAACACTGCAAGTTGGGGCAGAGGCTTCCAATAGAAGAAGCTTCTTTGTTTTGATCTGTTTCCTCTTGGTATCAGCTACCTGGGTATTCTGATACTGCTTTAATGACCTCTTGGTGTCTCAGCTAAGACCTGTCTCAGTTCTGCCTGGAAATCTACCACAGGTACTTGCTCCTGTTCGATGACTGCCTCCGGTACAGGTGACACCCACCGCTGGTTGTTCAGGGAGGCTGCCTTCCATTTGACTTGGGGTCCTACCTCAGGTACAGCACTGTTCCGTAGTCCTCCTCAGGTATAGACCGTCCCTGGCCTGCTCTGTCGTGCCACTGGCCAGTCTTCAAAACAGAACAGAACAGGTCAGGCATCTCCAAGGACCGCTCCCCCTAACGCTGCTCTTTGCCACAGGCGCACCAACTAATCACACCGGCCCTGTCTGAGCATGCGCAGCAAGCCCCCCACCCCACTTTTGATAGCTGCCTTTCAACTTGCCTTTCTCTAGGTCATCCCCAAAAGCTTCAGAGGTAGGAACATGAAACTCGACAGATCTGACTTAAAAGGCTTACATCAGTGCTGAAAAATGGCTGAGGAGAGTCAGATTTTTATGTTTGGCCTTTTCTGTTCCACTAGAGAGATAATATTGCTCAAGCAATTGCTAGGTGAGCATTTAAGACATTCTAGTCGCTAAGAGTCGGAAACGACTGAGCGACTTCACTTTCACTTTTCACTTTCATGCATTGGAGAAGGAAATGGCAACCGACTCCAGTGTTCTTGCCTGGAGAATCCCAGGCACGTGGGCGCCTGGTGGGCTCCAGTCTATGGGGTCGCACAGAGTCGGACACGACTGAAGCGACTTAGCAGCAGCAGTAGCAGCAGCTGTGGATTTAACAGGCTTTCCAGGGGGTGCTGTGGTAAACAACCTGCCTGCCAATGCTGGAGAAACAGAGACGCAGGTTCGATCCCTGGATCTGGAAGATCCCCTGGCGAGGGCATGGCAACCTACTCCAGTATTCTTGCCTGGACAATCCCATGAACAGAGGAGCCTGGTGGCCTACAACCCATAGGGTCACCAAGAGTCAGCATGACTGAGCACACACATACACATACACACACGCGCACACACACACACACACACACACAACTCTAGTTACATGTCATGGTAAATATTTTACCTTTATTTATTGATAAAATAATTTGGTCAAATTGTCCAATGGAGCCAGGATTAAAATTCAGGTCTTACCTCAAATCTCACTCTCAAGCCACCACCACATTGCAGATCTAACTGACCGAGTATACTTGTTGGAAATCTCATTCTCCTTTCTCCCTGGTGTCAGAGCTCTGAGTTTCTTGAGTTAATTTTTAGCTAAGATTTATTCTAGAACAATTCCAGAAAATGTGACTTTACAGAAGCAGTTGTGTCAATTCCCTTAATGTGTTATGAGTTATGACTCTGCTATATAAAAACTCTCGAATGTAGTCACGTAGTCACCTTTTTGATATTTATTTTATCCTTTTTCCCAATGACTAAAGGCTATGCAACACTATGAATATGCAATAAATACATCTTAGTGGATTGGTTTGAAAATTATAAAACAGTAAATTCCCTTTTGCATGTGAATATTTATACAACAACCAGATAGTCTGTATTTAAACTAACTGCCCCTAAAACATTTCTACACTGTTGGTGGGAATGTAAGTTGGTGTAGCCACTGTGGAAAACAATACGGAGGTTCCTCAGAAAACTAAAAACAGAACTACCATATGATCCAGCAATCCCACTCCCAGACATATAGCCAAACAATGCACTCTTATGTTCATAGCAGCACTATTTACAATAGTCCAGATGTGGAAACAACCTAAGTGTCCATCAACAGATGAATGGATAAAGAAGATGTGGTGTGTGTACAGCAATGGAATACTACTCAGCCATAAGAAAGAATGAAGCAGTACCATTTCTGGCAACATGAATGTGACTAAAATTATCACACCAAGTGAAGCAAGTCAGAAAGAGAAAGACAAATACCATATGATATTACTTACATGTATATTCCACGAAATAGAAACAGACTCACAGAGAAGATTTGTGATTAGCAAGGGAAAGGTAGGAAGGGAGAGGAAGGGACTGGGAGTTTGGGGTTAGTAGATACCAACTACTAGGTTCAGAATGGATAAACAAGGTCCTACTGTATAGCACAGGGAACTATAACCAATCTCCTGGGATAAACCATAATGGAAAAGAACATCAAAAAGGAATGCATGTAACTGAGTCACTTTGCTGCACAGCAGAAATTAGCACAACATTGTAAATCAACTATTCTTCAGCAAAAAAAAAAAAAAAATAAAAATAAAAATAAGAATAAAAGTAAACCAGCTGCCCCAAAGGGGCTTTCTCAGTGGCTCAGGGATAAAGAATATGCCTGCAAGGGCAGAAGCTGTAGGAGACCCAGGAGATGCAGGTTTGATCCCTGGGTTGGGAAGATCCCCTGGAGGAAGGTGTGGCAACTCACTCAAGTGTTCTCACCTGCAGAATCCTATGGACAGAGAAGCCTGGCAGGCTACAGTCCATAGGACTGCGAAGAATCAGACACAACTAAAGTGGCTTTGTATGCACGCAGCTGTCCCGAAATGTATAACCAAAATTATACATTTTAAAATACCTTTGGGATGAATTAATCGAATATAATTGCAATATACATAATGAGAATGACTTTTGTTTTTCAGTTATATTAAATTATTGTAAAATATAATTAAGATAAAATTTACCCTCTAACCACTGTGAAGTCATACAATTCAGTAGTGTTAAGTATCAGTTCAGTTCAGTTCAGTTCAGTCACTCAGTCGTGTCCAACGCTTTGCGACCCCATGAATCTTAGCACGCCAGGCCTCCCTGTCCATCAGCAACTTCCAAAGTTTACCCAAACTCATGTCCATTGAGTCAGTGATGCCATCCAACCAACTCATCCTCTGTTCTCCCCTTCTCCTCCTAATCCCAATCCCTCCCAGCATCAGGGTCTTTTCCAATGAGTCAACTCTTTGCATGAGGTGGCCAAAGTATTGGAGTTTCAGTGTCAACATCAGTCCTTCCAATGAACACTCAGGACTGATCTCCTTTAGGATAGACTGGTTGGATCTCCTTGCAGTCCAAGGGACTCTCAAGAGTCTTCTCCAACACCACAGTTTAAAAGCAACAATTTTTTGCCACTCAGCTTTCTTCATAGTCCAACTCTCACATCCATACATGACTACTGGAAAAACCATAACCTTGACTAGACAGACCTTTGTTGACAAAGTAATGTCTCTGCTTTTGAATATGCTATCTAGGTTGGTCATAACTTTCCTTCCAAGGAGTAAGCGTCTTTTAATTTCATGGCTGCAGTCACCATCTGCAGTGATTTTGGAGCCAAAAAAAATAAAGTCTGACACTGTTTCCACTCTTCCCCCATCTATTTGCCATGAAGTGATGGGACCAGATTCCATGATCTTCGTTTTCTGAATGTTGAGCTTTAAGCCAACTTTTTCACTCTCCTCTTTCACTTTCATCAAGAGGCTTTTTAGTTCTTTGCTTTCTGCCATAACAGTGGTTTCATCGGCATATCTGAGGTTATTGATATTTCTCCTGGCAATCTTGATTCCAGCTGTGCTTCTTCCAGCCCAGAATTTCTCAAGATGTACTCTGCATATAAGCTAAATAAGCAGGGTGACAATATACAGCCTTGACATACTCCTATAAGTATACTCACATCTTTGTACAACCAATCTCAAAAATTCTTTTCATCTTGCAAAACTGAAATGCTACACCCATTAAATAACTCATTTCCCCTCCCTTTGAGTCACTAGCAACTAACTAACCTTCTATTTTCTTTCTCTATGAATTTTTACTACTCTAGGTACTTCATGTAAGTGGAATCATACAGCATTTGCCTTTTTGCATCTTGCTTATTTCACTTAGCCGAATGTCCTTAAGGTTCATCCATGTTGTAGCAAGCATTAGAATTTCCCTCCTTTTTAAGACTCCATTGTATGTATATACCACAGTTTGTTTATCCATTCATCCAACACTTGGATTGCTTCAATCTTTTGGCAATTATGAATTATGCTGCTGTGAAAATGGTTGTGCAAACATTCCTTTGAGACTCTGTTTTCAGTTCTGTTAGATATATACACAGAAGTGGCATTGCATTCTTAATTTAAATTACATTCTTAAAATTACATTCTTAATTTTGGGGGACCTGTTATACAGTTTCCATGGCAGCTGCACCATTTTATATTTCTACCAACAGTACACAAGGGTGCCAATTTCTCTACAAGGTGATTCCACTTTTTATACTATCTCAATGTCACCACATCTTGGTCTCCATCTTCTTTTATGCTTCTTTATTAATTGTAAAAATCTTATTTTACACATTTTTATTTACCTTTGAACAATTTTTTAAATTAATATTCATTCACTGAGTGCCCACTTTTGATGCTGGGAATTTTTTTTTAATGAGTAAGCACTAGCACCTCAGCTCTAGAACCTCTCTGACTAGTACAAAACATATAAAAATACTCCAAAATTATAATGTGATATGAAATATAATCACATAATGTATGTCACCTGATATACATGTATAAAAGGAATTCCCAGATGGCTCAGTGGTAAAAAAAAAAAAATCCGCCTACCAATACAGGAGACACAGGTTTAATCCCTGGGTCAGGAAGATCCCCTGGAGAATAAAATGGCTACCCATTTCCACTGTTTGGAAAACCCCATGGACAGAGGAAACTGGTGGGCTACAATCCATGGGGTTGCAAAAGAGTCAGACACGACTTAGCAACTAAACAACATATTTAAAAAAAAAAACACGACCTAGCAACCAAACAACGTATTTAAAAAAAAAAAAACTGTAAGAATGTTAGCTGATGTTTTGAAGAAAAGACAGCATTATGATTGGATATAGACTGCTGAGAAGGAGTTTCAAGTTGGAAAAGCATAAAAGAAAAGTTCATTACACACTGGCAATTTTATGATACATATTATATACAAAGGCAGATGGGTTTGAGAGATTGGGACCAGGTTGGTTCCCAAAAATATTAAATGTCATGCAAAATTCTTGTTTATGTTTATATCATGTAATTAAAATTCCGTTCATGAAAATATAAAATGAAAGGAGGATAGACTCCACTCCCCAGAGATTAGCTGCCTCTTGTAAACCAAGCCCAGCCCAGACCCAGCCATACAAAGTTTAATGCTGTTGTCAGACCATTGCCATTTAGCCCAGTCCTCTGGGACTATGATGGGTCAGAAAGTAGACATCCCATGGTCAATCTGATTTAGAATATTTTAAAAAAACCTACCAACCATGCCTCCATTAATTTGAACATGTCATAGAAACACTGTTAGCCTAATTAAGGGTCTCCCTATATGGGGCATTTTCCAGTGGTCATGTATGGATGTGAGAATTGGACTATAAAGAAAGCTGAGCACAGAAGACTTGATGCTTTTGCACTGTGGTGTTGGAGAAGACTCTTGAGAGTCCCTTGGACTTAAAGGAGATCCAACCAGTCCATTCGAAAGGAGATCAGCCCTGGGGGTTCATTGGAGGGCCTGATGTTGAAGCTGAAACTCCAATACTTTGGCCACCTGATGAGAAGAGCTGACTCATTTGAAAAGACCCTGATGCTGGGAAAGATTGAAGGCAAGAGGAAAAGGGGATGACAGAGGATGAGATGGTTGGTTGGCATCACTGACACAATGGACATGGGTTTTGGTGGACTCCAAGAATTTGTGATGGACAGGGAGGCCTGGCGTGCTGCAGTTCATGGGGTCGCAAAGAGTCTTACACGACTGAGCGACTGAACTGAACTGAACTGAACTGATAGACATTCCTGAAAGAGAATTTTCATCAAACTTGCATGGTTAAAATCAATCACAGAAAACTTATACAGATTCCAAGGGCATCTGAACATACAGTTCCATCAAATTATAAACCCATACAGATGTATATGTCATATATATATGGCAGGTAGAGTTATATGTATATAAATATATGGGGATATACATCTTTCAAAATTATTACCAAGATTATATGTGTATGTATATATATATCCTAAAGTAAGAATGCATACCATAGAATAGAGGATGCAAGCATATATGCTAAATCACTTTAGTCATGTCCGACTCTTTGCAATCTCATGGACTGTAGCCTGCTAGGCTCCTCTGTCCAGAAGATCTCCAGGCAAGAATACTGGAGTGGGTTGCCATGCCCTTCTCCAAGAATAGAGGATAAGTAGATGTTATTGGCCGGGGAAGGCAATGGCACCCCACCCCAGTACTTTTGCCTGGAAAATCCAATGGACGGAGGAGCCTGGTAGGCTCCAGTCCGTGGGGTCTCTAAGAGTCGGACACGACTGAGCGACTTCACTTTCACTTTTCACTTTCATGCATTGGAGAAGGAAATGGCAACCCACTCCAGTGTTCTTGCCTGGAGAATCCCAGGGACAGGGGAGCCTGGTGAGCTTCCATCTATGGGGTCGCACAGAGTCGGACACGACTGAAGCGACTTAGCAGCAGCAGATGTTATTGGCAGATGTGTATAGTCATCGAGTCGATCAGTGGATCTTTGGGGAAAAGTCATTACTTCTTGCATTTATAAGGCAAGTTCACTGAATGATGTTTTGGGGAAGTTCAATTTCAAAAGATAATACACTTTGCACATAAAAAGCTAACTATTAATGTAGTAGTAAATAATAGATCACAGTTAGTTAGCATTACCAAGATAGCAGAAAAGAGCACTTTTCAGATGCACAAAGTAAGAAATTTACTACCAAAATAATGTTATCACATGTCTGATTATTTTTATCCATGGAAAGAAAGAATGATACACAAGTCTTTCATTAATATTTGGGTGCATATGGACTCACCTTATTTTCTCTATCCCTGGAGCCAACACTTGTGTAATTATTTGATATATATAATTTTTTTATCAAAAGCATTGGTGCATATCAGTGAGAACTTTCAACCACCTTGAAAATGACTTTTAGAATATTTCATTAGCAGACTGTCTTTCAGAGCCTGAGTTGACATTCATGTTTCTTCATACCAGTCTTTCATCCATAAAACCCTTTGTTCTGCTGAACAGTTTTCAGACAATGTAGGCAATCAAAAAAAAAAAAGGAAAAGAAAGAAAGAAAGCATCCATTCCAGCATTTGATCAGTCTTATTCAAATCTCATCTATTAATAATCTTTCAAAACCTAAGAATTTTATTTCCCTTCTTTCAGTATCATATTTTTAAAAAGCCTCCCAAGTTTAATGAAATGGGAGTTTGATATGTCATAGGAATGAGGCACAATTCATAGTTATATTTTATCCACTTTTGTCACTTTCAATAAAGTATATGGGAAATAACTGCTGTGTTCATTAGAAGATTTATTTTTAATTACAGAAGATTGAATTTTCAGCACTCAACTGGGGAAAAAAACACTCAATTACTTAAATAGCATTTTGCTGCTGCTGCTGCTGCTAAGTCGCTTCAGTCGTGTCCGACTCTGTGCGACTCCAGAGATGGCAGCCCACCAGGCTCCCCCGTCCCTGGGATTCTCCAGGCAAGAAAACTGGAGTGGGTTGCCATTTCCTTCTCCAATGCATGAAAGTGAAAAGTGAAAGTGAAGTCGCTCAGTCGTGTCCGACTCCTAGCGACCCCATGGACTGCAGCCCACCAGGCTCCTCCATCCCTGGGATTCTCCAGGCAATAACACTGGAGTGGGCTACCATTTCCTTCTCCAAAATAGCATTTTATACACACCAAAAAAATAATATGTTCAAAATGAAATACTTCAGTCAGCTATTTTTCAGTTGTTTAATAAAAACAAAATATTAAGTGATTATTTTGAGAAGCAACATGTTTCTAACCCATCCTATAAAATGGGTGTGTTTTGGAACCACAAAGACTCAGGACTACGTAAAATACGGATAACCACTGTGTCTAGTCTCCACAATGCAAGAATCACATTGACTTCCCCAACCCTTCTAATATTTATGTGCAAAATATATATCGTTTCAGCTGAGGTACTTAGGAAGCTTAAAAATGGAGCTATTCCTAAACAAGCAAAATTTTACCATGTCTTGGCATGTGAAAGCACATATCTGTGAAATATGCACATTTCAAAGCAGAAAATCCTGCTTTTCCTGCGCAACTATGCCTACTAATCCCACTACCATAATTTAAACAACAATTTGGAGCATTTAGTCATAAGGGTTAAACACAAACCATTAAAAACAAAGAAACACTAAGTTCAGCTTGATTTACTATCCTTTATAGATTATGCACAAACTACAAACTACCGCACAATGGCACTCATCTCACACGCTAGTAAAGTAATGCTCAAAATTCTCCAAGCCAGGCTTAAGCAATATGTGAACCGTGAACTTCCTGATGTTCAAGCTGGTTTTAGAACAGGCAGAGGAACCAGAGATCAAATTGCAACATCCGCTGGATCATGGAAAAAGCAAGAGAGTTCCAGAAAAACATCTATTTCTGCTTTATTGACTATGCCAAAGCCTTTGACTATGTGGATCACAATAAACTGTGGAAAATTCTGAAAGAGATGGGAATACCAGACCACCTGATCTGCCTCCTGAGAAATTTGTATGCAGGTCAGGAAGCAACAGTTAGAACTGGACATGGAACAACAGACTGGTTCCAAATAGGAAAAGGAGTACGTCAAGGCTAGATATTGTCACCCTGTTTATTTAACTTATATGCAGAGTACATCATGAGAAATGCTGGACTAGAAGAAACACAAGCTGGAATCAAGATTGCTGGGAGAAATATCAATCACCTCAGATATGCAGATGACACCACACCCTTATGGCAGAAAGTGAAGAGGAACTAAGAAGCCTCTTGAGGAAAGTGAAAGTGGAGAGTGAAAAGGCTGGCTTAAAGCTCAACATTCAGAAAATGAAGATCATGGCATCTGGTCCCATCACTTCATGGGAAATAGATGGGGAAACAGTAGAAACAGTGTCAGACTTTATTTTGGGGGGCTCCAAAATCACTGCAGATGGTGACTGCAGCCATGAAATTAAAAGACACTTACTTCTTGGAAGGAAAGTTATGACCAACCTAGATAGCATATTCAAAAGCAGAGACATTACTTTGCCAACAAAGGTTCGTCTAGTCAAGGCTCCGGTTTTTCCTGTGGTCATGTATGAATGTGAGAATTGGACTGTGAAGAAGGCTGAGCGCCGAAGGATTGATGCTTTTGAACTGTGGTGTTGGAGAAGACTCTTGAGAGTCCCTTGGACTGCAAGGAGATCCATCCAGTCCATTCTGAAGGAGATCAGCCCTGGGATTTCTTTGGAAGGAATGATGCTAAAGCTGAAACTCCAGTACTTTGGCCTCCTCATGCGAAGAGTTGACTCCTTGGAGAAGACTCTGATGCTGGGAGGGACTGGGGGCAAAAGGAAAAGGGGATGACAGAAGATGAGATGGCTGGATGGCATCACTGACTCGATGGATGTGAGTCTCAGTGACCTCCAGGAGTTGGTAAGGGACAGGGAGGCCTGGCGTGCTGCAATTCATGGGGTCGCAAAGAGTTGGACACGACTGAGCGACTGATCTGATCTGATCTAATAGATTATGCTTCAGCCGGTTATACAAAGGGCCCTGTAGGGGCCAAACTGGAATTTGCCAGATTCTTTCTCACAATAGAGATTTTAATTTCATCTTTTGTTCTATTCTTTAGAATTTCCAAGTTTCATTATGTTTTATTATTTTATTGTTCAGGCTAATTTGCTTTTATCATACTTTATAATATTGTGGTTTGAGAATGAAATAAAAAGTAAAATTTGGTTTCAAATTATGTATCTTAGAAGAGAGAAATGGGAATTGTCAAAAAGAAATTAAAGAGTTATAGAAGAAGCAAGATTCTTTTTTATACTTTTCTTTCCAAAAATGTTACTAAGAATTTCTAAATATGTCAAAATACTTCTTAAATGAGAGAATCATATTTTAGATACTCATAAGAGTACCTAAAAGCAACTTTCAACCCTCTCCAGCCAGTTAGAAAGGAAATACTTCTGTCAATCTTAGAACTCAGACATTGTAATATCAGGATGGAAATGGAACCAGTTAAGACTGGAGAAAAACTCCTTTCTAAGAAGGCTTTCCAAAGAAGCTTCATGGAGAGAAAAGAGTTTAGCAATAAACTTAAATTCACTTGAGAGATATTCCAGCATTTGTGCAAAGCTGATAAGGCTTCTCAAACAAGAACCGAACTTTCTCTGGATAGAAGGGGTTAAAACTCATTTAAGGAAGACTTCTCATGGGAGGAACAAATGGAGCAATAAACTGAGATGTATAATGTATACTGAAGAGGGATGGGGCCATACTGAAGAGCTAAATGGAACACAATAGCTGACTGTGTTCATGCATTTGGATTATACCTTTGGGATGTTTTTAGGGTTTTGGACATTTGAACATTTTGTATTCAAAATTTTAGCTGAGCATCTATGTTTCAAACACTTCATTAGGCACTGAAGTTATACAGATGACGGTAAGACTTACAGTTTTGCAACTTGACAATGGTGAGAAAGAGATACATATACAGTAGAAACCATACTTGGAATTTTTAATTTTGACCTTTTCCCAGACCAGCAATCTGCAGTACAATACTCTCCTGATGCCGGGCAGAGGCAGCGAGCGGCAGCTCCCAGTCAGCCACGCCATGACCGGAGTAAACAATGGATAACACCGACAACCATCATGTACCTGGACAACCATTGTTTTCACTTACAGAATTCAATAAATTACATGAGTCATTCAATAATTATAAAACAGGATTTGTGTTAGACAGTTTTGTCCAACTGTAGGCTAATGTAAGTGTTCGGTGGGTTAAGTGTATTAAATTCTTGGCTTAACGGTGGGTTTATCCGGACATAACCTCACTGTAAGCCGAGGAAGATCTGTAATGACATCTCTCTCCAGGGAGGAGAGAGCATGTTGGAGAGCTCACATGCATATAAATGAACTTAGCTACAAATCAGAAATGGACTCACAGACTTAGAGAACAAACTTATGGTTGCCAGAGGGGGGAGAATGTGGGGAAGAGATAGGGAGTTTGGGATCAACATGTACACAGAGCTATGTTTACAATGGATAATCAACAAGGGCTTACTGTACAGCACAGGGAACTCTGCTCAATGTTATATGGCAGCCTGGGTGGGAGGGGAGATGGGAAAATGGATACACATATAGGCGTGGCTGAGTCCCTTTGTTGTGCACCTGAGACTGTCACAACACTGTTAATCGGCTATACTCCAATATAAAATTACAAAGTTTACAAAAAAGAGAGTAGTGGTCAGGATTTCTGCCGTCCAGCCCCTCCCTGCAAAGCCCCGGGATCACATCCCAGAGCTCCTTCAGGCAGCCTCCCAACAAAGCTCTCCCACACCAGGTTTCAACAGCTGCACCCTCCTCCTGCCCCGTTAAGCAGAGGAACAAGCACAGCATCACCCTCTTACCAGCCCTGTTGGAAGGCACTGTCGCACGGAGCTTCCCTGCCCCTTTCCCACACCTTGGTAAACCGTCTCTTTATTAAGCTCTCCTCAAATGACCCAATTTGAGAGTGTGATCTGTTTGCAGCTGGCAGCCTGGGAGACAACAGTCATCTTGCTCTCTCGCTCACCAACATTTGATGCCACTGTCCCCTCTCTTCTTATCTCTGACTCTTCCTGCTTCAGTCTCCTTAATGAGTCTGTCTTCATGTGGTCAAGAAACAGTGACAACATTTATCTTCAACAGCCCTCCCACGCAAACATATACTCCGAGTAAAAGCAATGTGCTCTGATGGAAACACAGCATCAAGACAAGGTCCCTAAGCAGGGCCTTTACTTGTCACACACACACACTTACACATACAGAATCCAAATTAGTTTTGTGAGGTAAAATTCCTGTTTTATGACAAGTCAAGGACAATTTAAATATAAAAATTCTTCTCTCTGCCCTGGGCATTGTGTGGCTGTGTTAGGCATCGTGCACACTCCCCTCATTGGCAGGAGCACCTGCTCAACCACAAAGAGCAACATTCTCCTAGCACCAACAAGACAGCTCCTTAAAGGACTCCTTACTCCTTCTTGAGCTTGGAAGGGGTCACGTGACCACCAAGATGCTGCTTAGATTTGGAGTATGTAAAATGTTGATAATACGTCATTTGACATACAGTCCTCTGCCTCAAAAAACTTGTATGACTGTGCCTTGATTTCTAACCGCCAGAACAATTCTCAGAGCTTTCTGAGATGCTTTTCCCGGGTTATATTCCTCAGCTTTGGCTTGAATAAAATTTTCCAGTTCTTTCTTAGATCAACTGATTGATTTTTTTCTGACAGTTTTATGCCCCTCAGTTCAGTTCAGTTCACTCGCTCAGTCATGTCCAACTATTTGCGACCCCATGGACTGCAGCACACCAGGCTTCCCTGTTCATCTATTTATGCCTGTGAAAGTGAAAGTGAAGTCGCTCAGTCGTGCCCGACTCCTTACGACTCCATGGATAGTAGCCTTTACCAAGCTCCTCCGTCCAAAGGATTTTCAAGGCAAGAGTACTGGAGTGGGTTGCCATTTCTTTCTCCAGGGAATCTTCCCACCAGGGACTGAACCCAGGTCTCTCACATTGTAGACAGACGCTTTACTGTCTGAGCCACCAGGGAAGTCCATTTATGCCCCTAGACACCTCCAAAAAATAAATTCTGATTTACTCTGGCTTCTCTTTCTCTATTTATCCCTTAAATTCTGTTTCCTTCTAGAGTTACATTTGACCTTTCCCATGCTTTTCTCTTTATATAGACTCTTTCTGTGAAGCTTCACATTTGTGACTCTGATTTCCAAATCAGAGGAAATGCTCAGCACTTTCAAATGCTTAGCATAATAATACTAGTCCTCTCCACTGACCTTCAGTTCCAAAAATCTTTCCTGGTACTGGACAACTCCCTTTAGGAGTACTCAAAGACCTCAAACTCAACAAATTCAAAATGAATTATCAAGTATCCTCTAAAACTCAGTCCTTCTCCTGTTCCATATCCTATTGAATGGCACTGGTCTCTGCTCAGAATTCCAAGGCACAAAGCTACGAGTTGTCCTTCATATCTCTTACTCCATTATCCTTCACCCATTATTTCAGCCAGATAGGACTATCAGTTCTGTCCTCTTAAAAACATCTCAAATCTATCCCCTCTTCTTTCCTCAGTCTCACTGCCTCCTAATTATACTGCTGGAATCAAACTTTCAGATGAGATCAGATCAGTCGCTCAGTCATGTCCAACTTTTTGCGACCCCATGAATCGCTGCACGCCAGGCCTCCCTGTCTATCACCAACTCCCAGGGTTCATTCAGACTCACGTCCATCGAGTCAGTGATGCCATCCAGCCATCTCATCCTCTGTCGTCCCCTTCTCCTCTTGCCCCCAATCCCTCCCAGCATCAGAGTCTTTTCCAATGAGTCAACTCTTCGCATGAGGTGGCCAAAGTACTGGAGTTCCAGCTTTAGCATCATTCCTTCCAAAGAAATCCCAGGGCTGATCTCCTTCAGAATGGACTGGGTGGATCTCCTTGCAGTCCAAGGGACTCTCAAGAGTCTTCTCCAACACCACAGTTCAAAAGCATCAATTCTTCGGTGCTCAGCCTTCTTCACAGTCCAGCTCTCACATCCATAACATGACCACAGGAAAAACCGGAGCCTTGACTAGACGAACCATTGTTGGCAAAGTAATGTCTCTGCTTTTGAATATGCTATCTAGGTTGGTCATAACTTTCCTTCCAAGGAGCAAGTGTCTTTTAATTTCATGGCTGCAGTCACCATCTGTAGTGTTTTGGAGCCCAGAAATATAAAGTTTGACACTGTTTCCACTGTTTCCCCATCTATTTCCCATGAAGTGATGGGACCAGATGCCATGATCTTTGTTTTCTGAATGTTGAGCTTTAAGCCAACCTTTTGACTCTCCTCTTTCACTTTCATCAAGAGGCTTTTTAGTTCCTCTTCACTTTCTGCCATAAGGGTGGTGTCATCTGCATATCTGAGATGATTGATATTTCTTCCAGCAATCTTGATTCCAGATTGTGTTTCTTCCAGTTCAGCATTTCTCATGATGTACTCTGCATATAAGTTAAATAAACATGGTGACAATATACAGCCTTGACGAACTCCTTTTCCTATTTGGAACCAGTCTGTTGTTCCATGTCCAGTTCTAACTGTTGCTTCCTGACCTGCATACACATTTCTCAGGAGGCAGATCAGGTGGTCTGGTATTCCTATCTCTTTCAGAATTTTCCACAGTTTATTGTGATCCACATAGTCAAAGGCTTTGGCATAGTCAAGAAAGCAGAAATAGATGCTTTTCTGGAACTCTCTTGCTTTTTCCATGATCCAGCAGATGTTGGCAATTTGATCTCTGGTTCCTCTGCCTGTTCTAAAACCAGCTTGAACATCAGGAAGTTCACGGGTCACATATTGCTGAAGCCTGGCTTGGAGAATTTTGAGCATTACTTTACTCACGTGTGAGATGAGTGCAATTGTGTGGTAGTTTGAGCATTCTTTGGCATTGCCTTTCTTTGGGATTAGGAGTGAAAACTGACCTTTTCCAGTCCTGTGGCCACTGCTGAGTTTTCCAAATTTGCTGGCATATTGAGTGCAGTACTTTCACAGCATCATCTTTCAGGATTTGGAATAGCTCCACTGGAATTCCATCACCTCCACTAGCTTTGTTTGTAGTGATGCTTTCTAAGGCCCACTTGACTTGACATTCCAGGATGTCTGGCTCTAGGTCAGTGATCACACCATCGTGATTATCTGGGTCATGAAGATCTTTTTTGTACAGTTCTTCTGTGTATTCTTGCCATCTCTTCTTAATATCTTCTGCTTCTGTTAGGTGCATACCATTTCTGTCCTTTATCGAGCCCATCTTTGCATGAAATGTTCCTTTGGTATCTCTGATTTTCTTGAAGAGATCCCTAGTCTTTCCCATTCTGTTGTTTTCCTCTATTTCTTTGCATTGATCCCTGAAGAAGGCTTTCTTATCTCTTCTTGTTATTCTTTGGAACTCTGCATTCAGATGCTTATATCTTTCCTTTTCGCCTTTGCCTTTCACTTCTCTCCTTTGCACAACTATTTGTAAGGCCTCCCCCAGACAGCCATTTTGCTTTTTTGCATTTCTTTTCCATGGGGATGGTCTTGATCCCTGTCTCCTGTACAATGTCATGAACCTCATTCCATAGTTCACCAGGCACTGTATCTATCAGATCTAGGCCCTTAAATCTATTTCTCACTTCCACTGTATAATCATAAGGGATTTGATTTAGGTCATACCTGAATGGTCTAGTGGTTTTCCCTACTTTCTTCAATTTCAGTCTGAATTTGGCAATAAGGACTTCATGGTCTGAGCCACAGTCAGCTCCTGGTCTTGTTTTTGCTGACTGTATAGAGCTTCTCCATCTTTGGCTGCAAAGAATATAATCGATCTGATTTCAGTGTTGACCATCTGGTGATGTCCATGTATAGAGTCTTCTCTTGTGTTGTTGGAAGAGGGTGTTTGTTATGACCAGTGCATTTTCTTGGCAAAACTCTATTAGTCTTTGCCCTGCTTCATTCCGTATTCCAAGGCCAAATTTGCCTGTTACTCCAGGTGTTTCTTGACTTCCTACTTTTGCATTCCAGTCCCCTATAATGAAAAGGACATCTTTTTTGGGTGTTAGTTCTAAAAGGTCTTGTAGATTTTCATAGAACCGTTCAACTTCAGCTTCTTCAGCGTTACTGGTTGGGGCATAGACTTGGATTACTGTGATATTGAATGGTTTGCCTTGGAAATGAACAGAGATCATTCTGTCATTTTTGAGATTGCATCCAAGTACTGCATCTCGGACTCTTTTGTTGACCATGATGGCTACTCCATTTCTTCTGAGGGATTCCTGACCACAGTAGTAGATATAATGGTCCTCTGAGTTAAATTCACCCATCCAGTCCATTTCAGTTCACTGATTCCTAGAATGTCAACATTCACTCTTGCCATCTCTTGTTTGATCACTTCCAGTATGCCTTGATTCATGGACCTGACATTCCAGATTCCTATGCAATATTGCTCTTTACAGCCTCGGACCTTGCTTCTATCACCAGTCACATCCACAGCTGGGTATTCTTTTTGCTTTGGCTCCATCCTTTCATTCTTTCTGGAGTTATTTCTCCACTGATCTCCAGTAGCATATTGGGCACCTACTGACCTGGGGAGTTTCTCTTTCAGAATCCTATCATTTTGCCTTTTCATACTGTTCATGGGGTTCTCAAGGCAAGAATACTGAAGTGGTTTGCCATTGCCTTCTCCAGTGGACCACATCCTGTCAGATCTCTCCACCATGACCCGCCCATCCTGGGTTGCCCCACGGGCATGGCTTAGTTTCATTGAGTTAGACAAGGCTATGGTCCTAGTGTGATTAGATTGACTAGTTTTCTCTGAGTATGGTTTCAGTGTGTCTGCCCTCTGAAGCCCTCTTGCAACACCTACCGTCTTACTTGGGTTTCTCTTACCCTGGGCGTGGGGTATCTCTTCATGGCCGCTCCAGCAAAGCACAGCCATTGCTCCTTACTCTTCTATAATCCACCTTCCATATCACTTCTTTCTGATGTTTCTAAAATAAATCTTATCCTACCACTCTCCCTTTTTATTCTTTAATGACTACATATTACATTCAGGATAATACATTCAAGCTTTCCAGAAAGACTTGCAAGAGCCTTGCCTGCATTTCAATAGATATGCCTGTATCTATGGATGAATAGAGAGATAGACCTTACTGGTTCCGTCTCTCTGAAGAAGGCTTTCTAATACAAGCTGTGACCTACAATAGAAATACAGTTTATATCACCATCAACACACACACATACACATACACATCAAGTATATAACTAAACTAAAACCAAATCTCATGGCAAAATATTTGTTATTATAGGTGATGAACTCTTTTTTCTATTTTATTATTAATGCTTGTGTAACTTTTAAAATTACTTCTATGATTAATAGATTTGACTTTCAATTAGAAAAACAAAATTATGTAATATTAGTTGAATCCATTTATTTCAAGACCTTCTTCTGAGATTGCAGTCTTTTTTCCTTGCTTTTATTTTGATTTCATTTGATTGAAATTTTACAATAATCAAGTAGATCCAAAGACTACTTATAAGTTATTGATATTCTTCCCAAACCTTGAAATTTTGCTTATTATTATAGTATTTGCTATTATTATTTATTTTCTTTTTAAGCTTTGTAAACTTTATCACAAATTGGTATCTGATATATAATGCAAATTGACTGGAAATGCTCACTTTTTTCAGAGTAGACCTCAATCAGTCAGCACTTGCCTAACACAAAAGCTCTGGTGTGATATTGCACCAATTTATTTCAATTTCCTCAAAAAGAGATGATTTTTAAAGTTATTATTAGAAGTCTACCTAATCATGAACACAAGTAAATAAAACTTAGTCATATGGTTTTCTTATTTCAATATAATAAGTTTACATTTTACTGTTTTTGATTCTGTGGCATATCATTTTTATTTTTATAAAGTGATTTTTAACTACCATCAGTATTTAATTAAGATTCATTGACTATTATTATGGTCATTTAATTATCAACAAAGCAAAGAAAATTATTATTTAACTTTAATAAATGAAAATATATGAGTGCAATTACCTTTTCAAATAAAATATATACATTTTTTATTTTTATTGATAAGCTATTTTTGATGTAATAGTTTTCCACTTAATGGACTATTTGAAGGAAGACTGATACCAATTAATATGTCTATTAGGCACCACCATTTTCAAAAGTGATCCCTAATTATCTTGCTGTAGGCTATTTTGATAAATGTGAATGAAGTATCTGCATATTTTTCCTACAACTAATATATAGCAAGAATTAAATTGGGCATTCCTTGCTTATATAATGTTCATCTAATTATATAGCCATTAGATATATCTCTCAACTGCTCAATAACTCTCTCTTTACAATCAACTCATGTTTAATTAAAAAGCAGTGATGAACTTGCTAACTCTGCATTAACTACTCATTTGTGATATAAAATTAATAGCGGGTCTAAATTATCTTAAGTGATTTAAGGATTTCCAATATACTCTCCCAACTTCAAAGGTACTGGATTCAAACAAACAGGAAATAAAAACATCATTAATTAAACATTTTCCTGTTAAATAATAATGCTTGCATTTCTATTTATTTTAATCTTAGAATATATTAACAATACATTTACAAAACAAGAAATACAAATGACCAGTGGTTATATAAAGTTTATTCAGTGCTGTTTATATATAGTGAAATGTAATTTAAAATAAAAAGGAGGAGGGAAGCCTATTTTGCTCTGAGTTCCTACCAGAAATAAAGACCAGCCTGTGAATGGGGTTGTTACACAGCTTGCCATTCTCTGTGTCTCTGCCCTGCTTCTCTGCTTCCCATTGGACTTGGAAAGCCAGTTGATCTATAAAGCAGTGTGGAGCAAAAGCATGACCCAAGAGGAACATTCATGATGCTCTGACCCATTGATATTATTTATCTGGAAGTTAAAATATGACAAATAGAGTGTATAAAGTTGATAATAAGAGCAGAAAGCAATAAGAAATATTAGGTAAGACATCAAAACGGAAGAGTGCTACAGAATAGTAAAAATTCTCTTGGCAAATTTCAAGCATACAATAAAGCATTGTTAACTGTAGTCACCATGCTGTATGATGACTTATTTCCTCTTATTACTTACATACCCTTTGACCAATGTCCACCCATCTCCTCCACACTCAGCGCCTGGTATCCTCCATTCTACTCTCTGCTTCTAAGACTTTGACATTTTTAGATTCTACATGTAAGTGAGATCATATGCTATTTTTCTTTCAGTACCTGGCTAATTTCACTCAGCATAATGTCCCCCAGGTTCACCCATGTTCTCACAATGGCAGCATTTCATCTTGTTTATGGTTCAATAATATTCCAGTGTGTATATGCATGTCTGTGTGCACATATGCATAATTTTTTATTCATTCTGTTGAAGTGAGCATGTTGTTTCCATGTCTTAAATGCTATAAATAACACTGCAATAAACATGGGGATGTAGATATCTCTTCAAGATAATGATTTTACTCCTTTGGATAGATACCCAGAGGTAGGATTGCTGGATCATATGGTAGTTTTACGTTTAATTTTTTGAGAAACCTCTATACTATTTTATATAATAGCTTTATCAATTTACTTCTCACCAACAGTATACAAAGGTTTCCTTTTCTCCACATCTCACCAACACTCATTATCTTCTTTTTAATGATAGGTATCTTAACAAGTGTGAGGTGATACATTATTGTGCTTTTGATTGCATTTCCCTTATGATTATTGACGTTGAGCTTCTTTTCTTATACCTATTTGCCATTTGCATATCTTCTTTTTAGCATACGTCTATCCAAGTCCTTAGCCCATTTTTCAATTAAGCTATTTGTTTTCTGCTATCAAGCTGTTTGAATTCCTCTCAGTCTTTTCTACTAAATATGTCATTACTATCGGAGAAGGCAATGGCAACCCACTCCAGTACTCTTGCCTGGAAAATCCCATGGACAGAGGAGCCTGGTAGGCTGCAGTCCATGGGTTCACTAGGAGTCGGACACGACTGAGAGACTTCCCTTTCACTTTTCACTTTCATACATTGGAGAAGGAAATGGCAACCCACTCCAGTATTCTTGCCTGGAGGATCCCAGAGATGGCGGAGCCTGGTGGGCTGCCATCTATGGGGTCGCACAGAGTCGGACATGACTGAAGCGACTTAGCATAGCATGTCATTACTATACATAAAAGCTAAGATTTTTTTAATTTTAAATAAAAAGTTAAAATACATTTTTTTAAAATCTCTTAATGAGGGCAGAAGATGATCAGATCTGAGAGCTAGAGTTGAACTTCATCTCGAAAAACTTTCCTCTATCACATTCAGCGTTCAACTCCTTGGTGATTGGCTTTTCTATCATACTGCTGCTGCTGCTGCTGCTGCTGCTGCTAAGTCACTTCAGTCGTGTCCAACTCTGTGCGACCCCATAGACAGCAGCCAACCAGGCTCCTCTGTCCATGGGATTCTCCAGGCAAGAACACTGGAGTGGGTTGCCATTTCCTCCTCCAATGCGTGAAAGTGAAAAGTCAAAGTGAAATCACTCAGTCATGTCCGACTCTTAGCGATCCCATGGCCTGCAGCCTACCAGGCTCCTCCATCCATGAGATTTTCCAGGAAAGAGTACTGGAGTGGGGTGCCATTGCCTTCTCCTCTATGATCCTATGAAGCCCATTAACACAAAAACAAACAAAAATAAGAGACTGTTAAAATAAATTATAGTGTGATAGAATTCCATAGACTTAGTAAAAGTGGCATTATAAAAGTATTTTATTAGCTTAGAAATATGAAAATGAAGTAATAAATCACAATATAAAACTGTCATCCAATATGTGTGTTTTCTTTTGTTAAAAATAAAATGCATATTTTAAATATATGGTAGACAAATATATAATCTAGATAAATACTTAGGCCAACATGTTAAAAGTGTCACTTCTTAGTGGTGAAATTGTGATTGATTTCATTTTTGTATCTTTCGCATTTTCTAAATTTCTAAAAGAATTTTCTAAATTTCTTCTCTAAACATGTTTAACTTGTACAATCAAAACAAAGTAAAATTTAAAAATACGAAAGCAATGTCTGTCCCTAAGTGTTTAGGATTATGCTTTTCCCTTACTTTTTTGTGACAAGCAAGTATTACTTTTACCATTGGAAAAAAATATAATTTCAAAACAGCATAGGTAAAATATAAAATGAGAGAATGCTTGATTCCACATGAGACTTTAATCAGGATTATGATACACTATTAATATATCCTACATAAGCAAATCTGTTGTTAAAACACACCACTGTAGAAACAACTTTTACAAAAAATATAGTACTATATAAGCTGGTTCAGTGCCAGGGATTTCCAGTGACAAATTGATCTTTAAAACCTCTGTAATACACAAAGGTTTTATACACACACACACACACACACACACACGGGCTTCCCTGGTGGGTCAAAGGTAAAGAATCTGCTGCAATGCAGGAGACCCCAGGTTTGATGCCTAGGTCGGGAAGATTCCCTGGAGAAGGGAATGGCTACCCACTCCAGTATTCTTGCCTGGAGAATTCCATGGACAGAAGAGCTTGGCGGGCTATAGTCCATGGGGTCACAAAGAGCTGGACACAGATTGAGTGACCTTCACTTTCACTTTTTTCATATACATATATATTTATACACACACACACACACATATACACAGACATACACACAGAAGAGCCTGGCCTGCTGCAGCCCATGGGGTTGCAGAGAGTCAGACGTGACCTGGCAACTGAACAACACCACACATATATACACACACATCTTCTTAATCATACAACTCAAGAGCAAAAAAATAAACAATCCAACTTAAAAATGGGCAGAACTTAATAGTCATTTTTCCAAAGAAGACATTCAAATGGCCAACAGATACATGTAAAGGTATTCAACATCACTAATCATTAGGAAAATGCAAATCAAAGTCACATTGAGGTATCACTTCACGTCTGTTAGAGTGACTATTATTTTTTAAAAAGTAAGTATTTTGTTAGTAAAGATATGTAGACAAGGGAACCCTTGCACACCATGGATGGAAATGTAAATTAGTACAGCCACTATGACTAACAGTATGGAAGTTCCTCAAAATATTAAATATAGGACTACTATGAGGTCTAGCAATTCCACTTCTGGGTATTCCTCCAAAGGTACTGAAATCATGGTATTGAAAACACACCTGCACTCCATGTCCATTACAGCATCATTCACAATAACCAAGAAATGGCAGCAACCTAAATTTCCATCAGTGGATGAATGGATAAAGAACATGTGGTATATACATAAAGTGGAAAATTAATCAGGCTGAAAAAAGAGGGAAATCTGCCATTTGTGACAACATGGCTCAACTTGAGGGACACTGAAGTGAAGTGAAGTGAAGTCGTTCAGTCGTGTCCGACTCTTTGCGACCCCGTGGACTGTAGCCCACCAGGCTCCTCCGTCCATGGGATTCTCCAGGCAAGAGTACTGGAGTGGGTTGCCATTTCCTTCACCAGGGGATCTTTGTGAAATAAGCCAGATTCAGAATAACAATACTATAATACCATTTATATGTGGAATCTAAAAATGTCAAACTCAAAGCAGCAGAGAGTGGAATGATGGCTACCAGGGGCTCTGGGTAGCAAAATGGAGAAATGCTGGCCAAAGGGTACAAACTTTCAGTTATAAGATGAATAAGTTCTAGAAAGATATATATTTCAGTTATAATGATGAGTAAGTTAACACTCATCATACAACATGATGAGTATAATGAACAATATTGTACTGTATACTTGAAACCTGCTAGATATTCAATGTGCTCACCACACACACAGAAAAGAAGATGGTAACTATGTGAGGCCATGGATATGTTAATTAGCTTGATTATGATGGTTCTTTCACAGTGTATGTGAAAATCAAATTTTACACTATATATATATTTTTTTAATTGTCAATTATATCTCAGTAAACCTGGGGGAATAAAGAGAAAGTCACATGATGGAGACAGAAGAACACAGCAACGAGAAGCCTGCGCACAACTAGAGAGTAGCCCCCACTCGCCACAACTAAAGAAAAGCCCTCACAGCAACAAAGGTCCAGCACAGTCACAAATAAATAAATAAACTTTCAAAGAAAAGAAGTGTCATAGAATGAAATCAGAAAGAGAAAAACAAATATAGTACATTAATGCATATAGGTGGAATCTAGAAAAACAGTAGGAATGAATCTATTTGCAAAGCATAAATAAAGACACAGATGAGAACAAATGTATGGATACTAAGGGGGAAAGGTGGTGGGGTGGGATGAATTTGGGGACTGGCATTGACATATACACTACTGAAACTATGGATAAAATAGGTAACCTACTGCATAGCACAGAGAACTCTACTCAATGCTCTGTGGTGACCCAAATGGGAAGGGAATCCAAAAAGAGAGGATATATGAAAGAATATACCTGATTCATTTTGCTGTGTAGCAAAACCTAACACAACTTTGTAAAGTAACTGTCCTCCAATAAAAATTAATTTTAAAAAAAATTTTAAATGAGGTAAAGACAAAAATGATAGTATGAGATTATGAGCATGTTCAATGTACAAAGAAGAAAGTGGGGGAAATTGGAGAATATTGTGGTCAGAAAAAACAATCTCTGACAATGAAGATATTTTGAATTATTGCCACTTAACTATGAGCAAGAGAAATAAACTATGTAATGAGATTAGTCTTTGTATACAAATAGAAATGTATACTGAAAAAACTCTTGTAAACTCTTGAGTAGATCAGTAGATCTTATTTAACCTATAAATAAAAGACTTCTAAATAGTAATAGAAAACAAAAATAAGACTTTACCAGCCTATGATGACTTACCAAGCAATCGCTACAGAGGTTCTATCTTAATTATTTTCTACAATTTACAAAGCTGCCACCAGGAAAATAATTGTGTGATTGATTATGAAATAATTGTTCAGCTCTTCAAAACACAGAAAACCAAGAAAATCCAGAATATAGTCATCCATCCATCCAGTTATTCATGTAACAAGCATTATTTACCAACATATCCCAGAGACTAGCTCCCAGAAGTTGCTCCATGAATCAAACACTTTAAGAACTGAGCGTTGGGACTTCCCTGGTGATCAGGTGGTTAAGACTTCACCCTCCACTAGAGTCCTGCATCTTCGATCCCTGGTTGGGGAGCTAAGAATCCCGTGCCTTGTAACATTGTAACAGAAGTAACATTGTAACAAGTCCAATAGAGGCTTTTTAAAAAATCAGATCAGATCAGATCAGTCGCTCAGTCGTGTCGGATCTTTGTGAAAATCAGATCAGCAGATCAGTCGCTCAGTCGTGTCCGACTCTTTGCGCCCCAACCTCCCTGTCCCCCCGCTCCCGGAGGCCCGGGCCCTCTCCTCTGTCTCCCCCCCCCCCCCGGGGTCGTGACTCCTTCAGAATGGGTCCACATCAAAAAAATTTTTTTAATTTTTAAAAAATTTTAAAAAAAATGATCATTGTGCTAATAGTTAGCTCACAAAGATGAACAAGGCACCATTCAAAGCACTGAAGAGCTCACAAATTAGAAGAAAGAGTTGGAAATGTGAACAAACAGCTATAACGAATGTTAATGCTGGATATGTAGCTAGGAGTGTAATTCTAGCTTTCAAAAAAATTATTTTATTATTATTATGTAAATTCAGATTAACCTGAGCAAACGTGGACAAAGACTGGCAAGAATCATAAGCATTTATAAACAATATCCTAATCAAGTTATACCAAGTTCTAAAAGTAATTTTTATGCCTATGTATAATTTAAAGACTGTTTAAAGACTGACAGTCATACCCATCACAGCTTAACTCCGGCTGTTCCTCTGGGGTCACAAAGAGTTGGACACAACTGAGCGACCAACACTTTCCTAATGGGGCTAAACAGGCTATGCTGTGCTCAGTCGCTAAGTCATGTCCAACTCTTTACAACCCCATGTACTATAGTCTAGGAGGCTCCTTTGTCCCTGGAATTTTCCAGGTACAAATACTGGAGTGGGTTGTCATTTTCCCATTCCAGGGGATCTTCCTGACCCAGAAATCAAACCTGTGTCTCCTGAATCTCCTGCACTGCAGGCAGATTCTTTACCACTGAGCCACCTGACACAGACTTCATTTCTGAGCAAGACTGATGTGTCTTGAGTCAGCACTGAAAATGCTAGTCAAGCTTTCACATCAACAGTATCTGAGGACAACTGAGAATAATAAGCCTTTTAACAACTTGAACGGAACCATTTTTTAAAAAGAAAAACAGTAAAAGGAAGAAAAAAGAATAAAAATAAAATAAACGTATGACCTTGGCTCGCCAACTTTTATCTGCACGCTTCTTGTTTGAACCATGTCCCATGGGTCTGTCTACACAAGGGGGACTGCTGCTCTCCTTTGTAAGCTTGGGATGCCTGCCTTTCTCCGCAATCCCTGCCCCAGCAGGGTGTCGACTTGTGATCAACGGAGAAATAGATCATGGAGAAGTGGGCTATTTTTCCACATTGCCTGTTTCCCCGCAACTGCCTTTTTCCTGGTCTGGAAGAAAAGTTTCCATGACAACCAAGTCGCTAACATTCGCTCCCCACCAGCTGACTTGCTTGCCTCCCAAATGATCAGCCGGATACTGTGTTAAATTATTTTACAGCGGCTGGCTAATCTGCAGGGATTATTTGTCTGTTTATTTTTGAGAAATGGGCTCCTTGCTGAAACTTCTTCAGTGGGCCTAACTTATTTTTCTCATACTTTAAAAGCATAATCTCAACTGCACAGAACAAGCTTACGCCAACATTAGAGAGTCACCTCCCAGGAAATAAAATATGAACGTGAAGCTTCCTTTCTCATGTAAGTGCTTTGAGGGCAGAAACAAGATTGATTTTTCTTTCCCTCCTCAGGTGCCTAACACATGGTCTGGCAGGTGGTGTACATAAAATGAATGTTGAATATCTTATCACCCGAGATTCTCCAAACAGAGTATTTTATGTTTAGGTTGATGGGTTGAGGCAGAATTAACCTCCTAGCAATCTAATAATCTTTTTGTTTTTAAAAATGTCTGCCTATGAGAAAGGCAGGAAACTTACAGCAGAGTATTAGTACATGACAACTGTTGAGACTGTGCCTTTAAGAAAAACTGGAAGGGGACTTCCCTAGCAGTCCAGTGGTTAAGAATCTGCTTGCAATGCAGGGGACGCAGGTTCAATCCCTGGTCAGGAACTAAGATCTCTCATGTCATGGGGTAACTAAGACCACCCACCACAAAGACTGGAAGGAAATATACTAAAATATTTACAATTGTTATGTTTAGTCTGTTCGTTTCCAAGGCAAACCATTCAATATCACAGTAATCCAAGTCTATGCCCCAACCAGTAACGCTGAAGAAGCTGAAGTTGAACAGTTCTATGAAGACCTACAAGACCTTTTAGAACTAACACCCAAAAAAGATGCCCTTTTCATTATAGGAGACTGGAATGCAAAAGTAGGAAGTCAAGAAACACCTGGAGTAACAGGCAAATTAGGCCTTGGAATACGCAATGAAGCAGGGCAAAGACTAACAGAGTTTTGCCAAGAAAATGCACTAGTCATAACAAACACCCTCTTCCAACAACACAAGAGAAGACTCTATACATGGACATCACCAGATGGTCAACACCGAAATCAGATCGATTATATTCTTTGCAGCCAAAGATGGAGAAGCTCTATAAAGTCAGCAAAAACAAGACCAGGAGCTGACTGTGGCTCAGATCATGAACTCCTTATTGCCAAATTCAGACTGAAATTGAAGAAAGTAGGGAAAACCACTAGACCATTCAGGTATGACCTAAATCAAATCCCTTATGATTATACAGTGGAAGTGAGAAATAGATTTAAGGGCCTAGATCTGATCGATAGAGTGCCTGATGAACTATGGAATGAGGTTCGTGACACTGTACAGGAGACAGGGATCAAGACCATTCCCATGGAAAAGAAATGCAAAAAAGCAAAATGGCTGTCTCGGGGAGGCCTTACAAATAGCTGTGAAAAGAAGAGAAGCAAAAAGCAAAGGAGAAAAGGAAAGATATAAGCATCTGAATGCAGAGTTCCAAAGAATAACAAGAAGAGATAAGAAAGCCTTCTTCAGGGATCAATGCAAAGAAATAGAGGAAAACAACAGAATGGGAAAGACTAGGGATCTCTTCAAGAAAATCCGAGATATCAAAGGAACATTTCATGCAAAGATGGGCTCGATAAAGGACAGAAATGGTATGGACCTAACAGAAGCAGAAGATATTAAGAAGAGATGGCAAGAGTACACAGAAGAACTGTACAAAAAAGATCTTCACGACCCAGATAATCACGATGGTGTGATCACTGACCTAGAGCCAGACATCCTGGAATGTGAAGTCAAGTGGGCCTTAGAAAGCATCATTGTGAACAAAGTTAGTGGAGGTGATGGAATTCCAGTGGAGCTATTCCAAGTCCTGAAAGATGATGCTGTGAAAGTGCTTCACTCAATATGCCAGCAAATTTGGAAAACTCAGCAGTGGCCACAGGACTGGAAAAGGTCAGTTTTCATTCCAATCCCAAAGAAAGGCAATGCCAAAGAGTGCTCAAACTACCACACAATTGCACTCATCTCACACGCTAGTAAAGTAATGCTCAAAATTCTCCAAGCCAGGCTTCAGCAATATGTGACCCGTGAACTTCCTGATGTTCAAGCTGGTTTTAGAAAAGGCAGAGGAACCAGAGATCAAATTGCCAACATCCGCTGGATCATGGAAAAAGCAAGAGAGTTCCAGAAAAGCATCTATTTCTGCTTTCTTGACTATGCCAAAGCCTTTGACTGTGTGAATCACAATAAACTGTGGAAAATTCTGAAAGAGATAGGAATACCAGACCACCTGATCTGCCTCTTGAGAAATCTGTATGCAGGTCAGGAAGCAACAGTTAGAACTGGACATGGAACAACAGACTGGTTCCAAATAAGAAAAGGAGTACGTCAAGGCTGTATATTGTCACCCTGCTTATTTAACTTATATGCAGAGTACATCATGAGGAATGCTGGACTGGAAGAAACACAAGCTGGAATCAAGATTGCAGGGAGAAATATTAATCACCTTAGACATGCAGATGACACCACCCTTATGGCAGAAAGTGAAGACAAACTAAAAAGCCTCTTAGTGAAAGTGAAAGTGAATGGATGGGGAAACAGTGGAAACAGTGTCAGACTTTATTTTTCTGGGCTCCAAAATCACTACAGATAGTGACTGCAGCCATGAAATTAAAAGAGGCTTAGTCCTTGGAAGGAAAGTTATGACCAACCTAGATAGCATATTCAAAAGCAGAGACATTACTTTGCCAACAAAGGTTCGTCTAGTCAAGGCTATGGTTTTTCCTGTGGTCATGTATGGATGTGAGAATTGGACTGTGAAGAAGGCTGAGCACCGAAGAATTGATGCTTTTGAACTGTGGTGTTGGAGAAGGCTCTTAAGAGCCCCTTGGAGTGCAAGGAGATCCAACCAGTCCATTCTGAAGGAGATCAGCCCAGGGCTTTCTTTGGAAGGAATGATGCTAAAGCTGAAACTCCAGTACTTTGGCCATCTCATGCAAAGAGTTTACTCATTGGAGAAGACTCTGATGCTGGGAGGGATTGGGGGCAGGAGGAGAAGGGGTTTCCAGAGGATGAGATGGCTGGATGGCATCATTGACTCGATGGACTTGAGTCTGAGTGAACTCCGGGAGTTGGTGATGGACAGGGAGGCCTGGCATGCTGCGATTTATGGGGTCGCAAAGAGTCGGACATGACTGAGCGACTGATCTGATCTGATCTGATGTTTAGTAGATGGAAATGTGGAAGTATTTCTTCTGATTTCTCTCAACTTATATTTTTTATTTTTTGTTAACTAAATGTATTTTCCTTTTCAGTATTATCTTGGTTTTTGCAGGGGCTGTAACTATTAACCGAGTAGTTTATAAACAACAAACATTTATTTCTCACAATTCTAGAGGCTGGGAAGCCCAAGATCAAGCTTCTAGCATGGTCATGTTTTGGTGAGGGCTTTCTTCATGGTGCATAGTCTGCCTGCACCTTCTCATTTGGTCCTCATACAGTGGCAACAGTGAGAGATCTCTCTGGGGTCTCCTTTATAAAAATATTAATTCAATTCAGGAGGGCTCCACTCTCATGACCTGAGTTCCTCTCAAGGCCCCACCTGGTAATACCATCACATCACCATTTGGAAATTCACCATGTGAGACTGGGGGAGACATGAACATTCAGATCATAGCAAGTATCTACTATGTTCAAGCCACCGTGTTGTTGCTTAGTGGCTAAAGCATATCTAACTTTTTTGTGACCCCATGGATAGTAGCCTGCCAGGCTCCTCTGTCCTTGGGATTTCCCAGGCAAAAATACTGGAGTGGGTTGCCTTTTTCTCCTCCAGGGGATCTTCCCATCCCAGGGATTGAATCTGCATCTCCTGCCTTGGCAGGCTGATTCTTTACTGCTGAGCCACCAAGGAAAGCTCAAAGGCACCGTGTGTGTGTGTGTGCAAATTGCTCAGTTGTGTCCAACTCTTGCAACCCCATGGACTGTAGCCTTCCTGGCTCCTCTGTCCATGGAATTCTCCAGGCAAGAATACTGGAGTGGGTTGCCATTCCCTTCTCCAGAGGATCTTCCTGACTCAGGGATTGAATCCAGGTCCCCCATACTGCAGGCAGATTCTTTACCATCTGAGCCACCAGCAATCCTCTAAGGCACCATGTGCTGTGCTGTGCTTAGTCCCTCAGTCATATCCGACTCTTTGTGACCCCATGGACTGTAGCCGGCCAGGCTCCTCTGTCCACAGGGATTCTCCAGGCAAGAATACTGAAGTGGGTTCCAGGGCACCATGCTATTCCCCGAATAAGAAGGATTAATCAATTGTTCTCCTCTTCAGAGCCATAAAGAGAAGAGGTGAACTAGATAGAAAACAACTCTTTAGAAGGATTATTTACCCTGAAATGCATGCTAACTGGTATTATGACTATATGCTGTGGTATGATGAAAATGAGACAGGGACCCCTCCATTCAAAAAGGGAGTGTGTGAAGAAGGATGAAAAATCTTTTCCCCTTCTCTAAAGACAAATCTGATCTTAGTTCATGTACTTGCTCTTTCTCCTGAAATAATGGTGGAAAACATATATGTACTGGCTTCTGGAGGACAAGTAGGAACTAATTAGTCCAGGTAAAAACAAAAGAAAGGCAGAAAAATATTCCATGTAGAACCATATAGAAAGAAGAGCATGTTCAAAGAGCTGGATGATTATGAAAGCGTGATGACACTGCAGAGAATGCAATTTTTCCACCTATTTATGGAACTGGAGGCAGGGAAGAGGTGATATCTAATGCAAAAACTATTAAACAGACTTATTATATACAGACATTGAACTTTATACTAAAGAAAAGGAGAGGCATGGAAGATTAATGCACATTTGTATTTTATAATCATCTCTGCGTCTGCACATGGAAAGTGGATTTGGGGAGGGAGAAATAAATGCTAGAAAAGACCAGTGTTCTTTGCAGGATAAGATGTTAGCCGTACCAAAGCTGATATAGAATGAATGGGGGAAAACAAGTAAACAGAGACATTTTGGAGGTAGAATTCAGAAGAGTTGGAGATTTATTGAACATGAGGTTAACAGAAAGAAAGGATCAAAGGAAACTTCAAATTTCTGACTTGAGCTGATAGACAGAGAAGGCAAAAAGTGACAAAAGAGGAGGATGCTTTAGTGATTTCTAGATAAGTTGAATCTGATCTGTTTGTGAGACATTCAAATGGATATATAAAGCTAGCAACTCAATGTGGGACTAAGGCTGTGTGTGCATGTGTGTGCATGTGAGTGTGTATACATGAGTAACAGAGAAACAGAGTAGCCCACTCCCCCTAATGCCCCAGCCATATCTAGATTTGTAACAGTCTTTTGGGTGTCAGGGGCTTTCCAGGTAGCTCAGTAGTTAAGAATCTTCTTGCCAAGGCAGGAGATATGGATTAAACCCCTGGGTTGGGAAGATCCTCTGGAGGAGGAAAACAGCAACCCCCTGCAGTATTCTTGCCTGGGAAATCCCGTGGACAGATAAAACTGGCACACTAGAGTCCATGGGGTTGCAAAAGAGTTGGACATGACTTAGCGACTAACCCAACAACAAATCTGGGTCTCAATGGTACGAAATCACTCAGCAGTTATAAGATGATGTGATGCATTAGCGAGAATGAGTCTTTCAAGTCAGGTACACCTTAGCTTTTATCTCAACTCCACTGCTTACTTGCTACAAAGATGTGAGGCAAGTTATTATATTTGAGCCCACTCCCCCTCCATCAAAAATGGGACTGCTGATCCCACTTTACAGGCTTAAGTGAAATTATATATGTAGAAGCATTTGGCACACTGTAGACCTTCAGTTATTCTTTATTTTCTTAACTCAGTTTCTAGCAGTCTTGGCATTCTCTCCCTCCATCTCCCTCTTTTTTTTTTTTCCAGTACCTCCTGACACCAGTTTCCACTTTAACTCATACTGTTAATATAAAGCATTATTTCAATTACCTGATAAAGAAAAAATTCTGCCCCCATGCCCTCATCTTCCCTCTGTACTGTCTGGCCCTGCATGTGTTTGTAATCCTCTCCTGGCCTTGTCTACATCTAATTTACTTCCTTTCAGTTGAATGTTATCACAAGACAAGAATTGTTCTCACTTCGTGTTTACTGCAAATAGATAACCATTATCTGCAATGGGCCTGCTTGGTTCTATCTTAGGTGGTTCACATTCTGCAACTTGTTAATTATTTCATTTTATTTCTCTACATCAAGTTGGTTCTTTTCTGCATTGATACTCAGATAAAGAGATGAAAACAAGTTTGTACTTTCATACACCTTTTCAAACAGATTACCACTGGAAACAAGCTAAGGCCTTTAAAATTTGTTTTGATTGTAAAGTTCAATGACCACATCAAAATTCTCTGACTGGCAAAGACAAAGACTTTCAGATTCCCCTTTTCAGGAAGGTGAGTTAATTTCAGTGAGGGATCTCAGTCAAGTGAACCAAGGCTTGGTCAGTTCCAGAACACAGGGCTCCTTCATATGAGGGATTATCTAGGGCAGCAGCCAGAGCATGAGGGATCAAAGGACAAGGTTCAGGCAAATCCAGGAAAGAGAACAGAGGCCAGAGAAGAGAAAGCAGTTGCCTTATTTAAGGAAAGGCATTAGAATGGGAAAAGAAAGGAAATCAGTACTCTGGAATTTGGTAAACATAAGATAGATGGAGAGGATTTAGGTCACAAATGGTGAGCAAGGGACAAGTGTAATTAAAGTACCCTCTTCAGGGATGATGGTTAAATACCTGACCCCACTCCTAAGCATGTATCTGGAGAAAACCATAATTTGAAAAGATACGTGCACCCTGTGATCACAGCAGCACTATTTACAAGAGCCATGACATGGAAGCAGTGTCCATTGACAGATGAATGGATGAAGATATAATACATATATACAACTGAATATTATTCAGCCATAAAGAGGAATGAAATAATGCCATTTGCAGCAACATGAATGGACCTAGAGATAACCATACCAAGTGAAGTCAGAGAAAAATCATATGATATCATATGATATCATTTATACATGAAATCTAAAAGGATGATACAAATTACTTTATTTACAAGACAGAAACAGACTCACAGACTTCAAAAACAAACTTAAGGTTACGAAAGGGGAAAGGTGAGGGGAGTGGGGTAAATTAGGAGGTTGGGATTAATTGCTATATATAAAATAGATAATCAACAAGGACCTACTGAATAGCATAGGGAACTCTACTCAATAATAGCCTGCACAGGAAGAGAATCTGAAAAATAATGGATATCAGATCAGATCAGTTGCTCAGTCGTGTCCGACTCTTTGCGACCCCATGAATCGCAGCACGCCAGGCCTCCCTGTCCATCACCAACTCCCGGAGTTCACTCAGACTCAAGTCCATCGAGTCAATGATGCCATCCAGCCATCTCATCCTCTGTCGTCCCCTTCTCCTCTTGGCCTCAGTCCCTCCCAGCATCAGAGTCTTCTCCAAGGAGTCAACTCTTCGCATGAGGTGGCCAAAGTACTGGAGTTTCAGCTTCAGCATCATTTCTTCCAAAGAAATCCCAGGGCTGATCTCCTTCAGAATGGACTGGTTGGATCTCCTTGCAGTCCAAGGGACTCTCATGAGTCTTCTCCAACACCACAATTCAAAAGCATCAATTCTTCGGTGCTCAGCCTTCTTCACAGTCCAGCTCTCACATCCATCATGACCACAGGAAAAACCATAGCCTTGACTAGACGAACCTTTGTTGGTAAATAATGTCTCTGCTTTTGAATATGCTATCTAGGTTGGTCATAACTTTCCTTCCAAGGAGTAAGTGTCTTTTAATTTCATGGCTGCAGTCACCATCTATAGTGATTTTGGAGCCCAGAAAAATAGTCTGACACTGTTGTTTCCCCATCTATTTCCCATGAAGTGATGGGACCAGATGCCATGATCTTTGTTTTCTGAATGTTGAGCTTTAAGCCAACTTTTTCACTCTCCACTCACTTTCATCAAGAGGCTTTTGAGTTCCTCTTCACTTTCTGCCATAAGGGTGGTGTCATCTGCATATCTGAGGTGATTGATATTTCTCCCAGCAAACTTGATTCCAACTTGTGTTTCTTCCAGTCCAGCATTTCTCATGATGTACTCTGCATATAAGTTAAATAAACATGGTGACAATATGCAGCCTTGACGTACTCCTTTTCCTATTTGGAACCAGTCTGTTGTTCCATGTCCAGTTCTAACTGTTGCTTCCTGACCTGCATACACATTTCTCAAGAGGCATATCAGGTGGTCTGGTATTCCCATCTCTTTCAAAGTTTTCCACAGTTTATTGTGATCCACACAGTCAAAGGCTTTGGCATAGTCAAGAAAGCAGAAATAGATGTTTTTCTGGAACTCTCTTGCTTTTTCCATGATCCAGCGGATGTTGGCAATTTGATCTCTGGTTCCTCTGCCTTTTCTAAAACAAGCTTGAACATCAGGAAGTTCACGGTTCACACATTGCTGAAGCCTGGCTTGGAGAATTTTAAGCATTACTTTACTAGCGTGTGAGATGAGTGCAATTGTGTGGTAGTTTGAGCACTCTTTGGCATTGCCTTTCTTTGGGATCAGAATGAAAACTGACCTTTTCCAGTCCTGTGGCCACTGCTGAGTTTTTCAAATTTGGTGGCATATTGAGTGAAGCACTTTCACAGCATCATCTTTCAGGACTTGGAATAGCTCAACTGGAATTCCATCACCTCCACTAACTTTGTTCACAGTGATGCTTTCTAAGGCCCACTTGACTTCACATTCCAGGATGTCTGGCTCTAGGTCAGTGATCACACCATCGTGATTATCTGGGTCGTGAAGATCTTTTTTGTACAGTTCTTCTGTGTATTCTTGCCACCTCTTCTTAATATCTTCTGCTTCTGTTAGGTCCATACCATTTCTGTCCTTTATTGAGCCCATCTTTGCATGAAATGTTCCTTTGATATCTCTGATTTTCTTGAAGAGATCCCTAGTCTTTCCCATTCTGTTGTTTTCCTCTATTTCTTTGCATTGATCCCTGAAGAAGGCTTTCTTATCCCTTCTTGCTATTCTTTGGAACTCTGCATTCAGATGTTTATATCTTTCCTTTTCTCCTTTGCTTTTTGCTTCTCTTCTTTTCACAGCTATTTGTAAGGCCTCCCCAGGTAGCCATTTTGCTTTTTTGCATTTCTTTTCCATGGGGATGGTCTTGATCCCTGTCTCCTGTACAATGTCACAAACCTCATTCCATAGTTCATCAGGCACTCTGTCTATCAGATCTAGGCCCTTAAATCTATTTCTCACTTCCACTGTATAATCATAAGGGATTTGATTTAGGTCATACCTGAATGGTCTAGTGGTTTTCCCTACTTTCTTCAATTTCAGTCTGAATTTGGCAATAAGGACTTCATGGTCTGAGCCACAGTCAGCTCCTGGTCTTATTTTTGCTGATTGTAGAGAGCTTCTACATCTTTGGCTGCAAAGAATATAATCGATCTGATTTCGGTGTTGATCATCTGGTGATGTCCATGTATAGAGTCTTCTCTTGTGTTGTTGGAAGAGGGTTTTTGCTATGACTAGTGCATTTTCTTGGCAAAACTCTGTTAGTCTTTGCCCTGCTTCATTGCGTATTCCAAGGCCAAATTTGCCTGTTACTCCAGGTGTTTCTTGACTTCCTTCTTTTGCATTCCAGTCCCCTATAATGAAAAGGATATCTTTTTCGGGTGTTAGTTCTAAAAGGTCTTGTAGATCTTCATAGAACCATTCAACTTCAGCTTCTTCAGCGTTACTGGTTGGGGCATAGACTTGGATTACTGTGATATTGAATGGTTTGCCTTGGAAATGAATAGAGATCATTCTGTCGTTTTTGAGATTGCATCCAAGTACTGCATTTCGGACTCTTTTTGTTGACCATGATGGCTACTCCATTTCTTCTGAGGGATTCCTGACCACAGTAGTAGATATAATGGTCATCTGAGTTAAATTCACCCATTCCAGTCCATTTCAGTTCACTGATTCCTAGAATGTCAACATTCACTCTTGCCATCTCTTGTTTGACCACTTCCAATTTGCCTTGATTCATGGACCTGACATTCCAGATTCCTACGCAATATTGCTCTTTACAGCCTCGGACCTTGCTTCTATCACCAGTCACATCCACAGCTGGGTATTCTTTTTGCTTTGGCTCCATCCTTTCATTCTTTCTGGAGTTATTTCTCCACTGATCTCCAGTAGCATATTGGGCACCTACTGACCTGGGGAGTTTCTCTTTCAGTATCCTATCATTTTGCCTTTTCATACTGTTCATGGTGTTCTCAAGGCAAGAATACTGAAGTGGTTTGCCATTCCCTTCTCCAGCGGACCACATCCTGTCAGATCTCTGCACCATGACCCGCCCATCCTGGGTTGCCCAACGGGCATGGCTTAGTTTCATTGAGTTAGACAAGGCTGTGGTCCTAGTGTGATTATATTGACTAGTTTTCTGTGAGTATGGTTTCAGTGTGTTTGCCCTCTGATGCCCTCTTGTCCTTTATCAAGCCCATCTTTGCATCAAATGTTCCTTTGGTATCTCTGATTTTCTTGAAGAGATCCCTAGTCTTTCCCATTCTGTTGTTTTCAGCGTCTTTGCATTGATCACTGAAGAAGGCTTTCTTATCCCTTCTTGCTATTCTTTGGAACTCTGCATTCAGATGTTTATATCTTTCCTTTTCTCCTTTGCTTTTTGCTTCTCTTCTTTTCACAGCTATTTGTAAGGCCTCCCCAGACAGCCATTTTGCTTTTTTGCATTTCTTTTCCATGGGGATGGTCTTGATCCCTGTTTCCTCTATAATGTCACGAACCTCATTCCATAGTTCACCAGGCACTCTATCTATCAGATCTAGGCCCTTAAATCTATTTCTCACTTCCACTGTATAATCATAAGGGATTTGATTTAGGTCATACCTGAATGGTCTAGTGGTTTTCCCTACTTTCTTCAATTTCAGTCTGAATTTGGCAATAAGGAGTTCATGATCTGAGCCACAGTCAGCTCCTGGTCTTGTTTTTGCTGATTTTAGAGAGCTTCTCCATCTTTGGCTGCAAAGAATATAATCGATCTGATTTCAGTGTTGACCATCTGGTGATGTCCATGTATAGAGTCTTCTCTTGTGTTGTTGGAAGAGGGTGTTTGTTATGACCAGTGCATTTTCTTGGCAAAACTCTGTTAGTCTTTGCCCTGCTTCATTGCGTATTCCAAGGCCAAATTTGCCTGTTACTCCAGGTGTTTCTTGACTTCCTACTTTTGCATTCCAGTCTCCTATAATGAAAAGGACATCCTTTTTGGGTGTTAGTTCTAAAAGGTCTTGTAGGTCTTCATAGAACCGTTCAACTTCAGCTTCTTCGGCGTTACTGGTTGGGGCATAGACTTGGATTCTTGTGACATTGAATGGTTTGCCTTGGAAACGAACAGAGATCATTCTGTCATTTTTGAGATTGCATCCAAGTACTGCATTTCGGACTGTTTTGTTGACCATGATGGCCACTCCATTTCTTCTGAGGGATTCCTGCCCACAGTAGTAGATATAATGGTCATCTGAGTTAAATTCACCCATTCCAGTCCATTTGAGTTCGCTAATTCCTAGAATGTCGACATTCACTCTTGCCATCTCTTGTTTGACCACTTCCAATTTGCCTTGATTCATGGACCAGACATTCCAGGTTCCTATGCAATATTGCTCTTTACAGCATCGGACTTTGCTTCTATCACCCGACACATCCACAGCTGGGTTAAACAGTGGAAACAGTGTCAGAATTTATTTTTCTGGGCTCCAAAATCACTGCAGATGGTGACTGCAGCCATGAAATTAAAAGACGCTTACTCCTTGGAAGGAAAGTTATGACCAACCTAGATAGCATATTCAAAAGCAGAGACATTACTTTACCAACAAAGGTTCGCCTAGTCAAGGCTATGGTCTTTCCTGTGGTCATGTATGGATGTGAGAGCTGGACTGTGAAGAAGGCTGAGCACCGAAGAATTGATGCTTTTGAACTGTGGTGTTGGAGAAGACTCTTGAGAGTCCCTTGGACTGCAAGAAGATATAACCAGTCCATTCTGAAGGAGATCAGCCCTGGGATTTCTTTGGAAGGAATGATGCTAAAGCTGAAACTCCAGTACTTTGGCCACCTCATGCGAAGAGTTGACTCATTGGAGAAGACTCTGATGCTGGGAGGGATTGAGGGCAGGAGGAGAAGGGGACGACAGAGGATGAGATGGCTGGATGGCATCACTGACTCGATGGATGCGAGTCTGAGTGACCTCCGGGGGCTGGTGATGGACAGGGAGGCCTGGTGTGCTGCAGTTCATGGGGTCGCAAAGAGTCGGACACGACTGAGCGACTGATCTGATCTGATCTGATCTGATCTGCAATACCTACCATTACTTGGGTTTCTCTTACCTTGGGCATGGGGTATCTCTTCACGGCTGCTCCAGCAAAGCACAGCCATCGCACCTTACCTTGGAGGAGGGGTCCCTCCTCTCCGCCGCCCTTCCTGACCTTCTACGTGGGATAGCAAAGCTCAGGCGGCTGCGGAGGGAGCGCAGCCGAGAGGAGCCACCCCACGTCCAAGGTCAGGGGCTGAAGCCCAGACGACCCCATACCCGAAGGGCGGCGGCCAAGACGAGTTACCCCACATCCGAGGTCAGGGGCATCTGCTGAGAGTACCAGACTGACGGCGCAGGAACAGCTGGGAGGAGTTACCCGCGTCCGAGGTCAGGGCAGCTACCAGAGGAGTTACCCCACGTCGGAGGTCATGGTCTGCGGCCTGCGGAGATACCCCACGCCCCAAGCCGGAGGCCAGGGGCAGCGGGCGGGAGGAGCTACCTCACGCCCCTAAGCCTGAGGCCAGGGGCGGCAGGCGGGAGGACCAACCCCATGTCCAATAATGGAGATATATATATATATAACTTAACCCCTTTGCTGTACACCTGAAACTAATACAACATTGTAAATCAACTATATCCCAATATAAAATTAAATTAAAAATAAATAAATTACCCCCTTCAGGGATGATGGTCAAATATCTGAAAATAATATAACTCAACCTGAAGCAAATAAAGGCAGGTCCTTTTTTCTCATCCTGATTGTGACTTTTTGATTCTGTTGACCTGAAATAGATAGACTGCCTGATATGTCTCTGAAGATGGGTTTATTCACGATCAGCAGAGAATTGCAATTCAGGGTCTGCAACCATGGCAAGCCTCAGGCAAGGCCCCCCACAGCAAGAAAAGGAAAACATTTTCATAGAGAGGAAAAAGAAGCTGGGAGGGTCATAATAAACCAAGTCCAAGGCTGTTCATTGGCTGAGTCCTTGCCAGGAAAGAAGACAAGGTGTTCTCCTTCCTGCTGGGCATGGCTCACCTCACAGGGTGAACCCTGCCCCTACTGATCTCCCAACTCTAATCAAGGTTTCTGTTTATTAACTTTTTACAATTTCCATCCAAGAAAATTATACAAGAGCCTATAGAAGACTGCCCCAATAAAAAGCCTGCACTTTATCCATACCTGCCTCACGCTTCACTTTACCCTCACATCTTCTCAACTCTCCACTTCTGTTTCTACCTCCAGCCCCCACAATATGGACCTAAACCATTCAGTTTCTCCTTTGCTTTGCTTTGATTACTCTGTGCACATGTGTGTGTGTGTGTGTGTGTGTGTGTGTGCACGCGCATGCTTTTGGGCACACTAAGTTGCTTCTGTTGTGTCCAACTCTGTGCGACCCTATGGACTGTAGCCTGCCAGGCTCCTCTGTCCATGCAATTCTCCAGGCAAGAATATTGGAGTGGGTTGCCAAGCCCTCCCCCAGGGGATCTTCCCAACCCAGGGATCAAACCCACATTTCCTATGTCTCCTGCATTGGCAAGTGGGTACCACTAGTGCCACCTGGGAAGCCCCTTGACCACACTATCCAACTAGAAATTTCATCTATTCTTCTCCTCAGTTATATATCCCATACAGCTCTCTGCCGATAAGAGGTCTGAAAGGAAATATAAAGAAAAACAGCCTCTTCCTCCTCCTCCTCCTCCCCTTCCTCCTTAACCTTATAAATCAGCTCTGAACAATAGAACCAAGAAAAAAGGGAACCTGCTTTTTCTGAATGCCATCGAAGTGCCCAGCACTTAAATACCTGACAGGCCTTATCCTTTTAAATCCCCACAATGTTTCAATTTCACAGTTGGGAAAGCTGAAATTCCTTAAAATAACAAAGCTGGTAGATGGAAGAGCTAGGATTTAGACACTAGTCATTCTAACTCCAAACACAATTTTTAACAAATCCTAATTTATGAATTGCACTTTGATGGTACAATATGAATCATCTCTCCACAATGTCCTCTGTCACCCAGCTAGTTCTTCCTTTGCTCAGTGTCTTTCTGACCCACCACAGGCACAAAGTGAACCAGGGAATCACTCTAGAAAGCAAATATTGGGTTGGCCAAAAATTTTGTCCAGGCTTTCTCATTACACCTTATGGGAAAACCTAAACAAGGTTTTTGGCCAACCCAGTACGTCCCAACCTCTTCATTCAGAATTCTGGGTCTCTGGTATGCTTTGCTTTTCTTGTGCATTCATTGAAATATAATGTATTTTGTGATATGAATTCAGGAGTAGCATTTAGAGACCTAAAACCTGACACTTGGCTTTAAAATCCTATCATGAGATAAATATCCTTCTTGTATGCCAAGAGGAAAAAAAAATCAAGATGAAAAAGCAATGCATTTAATAATCATCCCAATGAACAGGAATGAAAGGAGCTGTGTGGCTGGGTTGATGCCAAGTCACCTCTGCCCTGTCTGACACCGATCCACCACTTCTGTCTTCAGCTGTTTATTCAGTCCAAGGGCCTCACTCCCTGCTTGATATGCATCCCATGGGTTTCCAGGGCCAGACATCCTGAAATAAACCATCAAATGGACTCCAGGCAAACTTCTTGTTCCTGTTATGAATTTTGAGAAGTACAGAGAACCATCTGCAGACCAGAGTGTAGTCCTTTTAGGCATATTGAGGAAAGGTCAGCTTCCCTCTTCTGGAGGATGTATCTCCCCTAGTCCAGGAGCAAAGAGCAGAGGTGATACCTTCTGTGCTTATAATCTTGTTTGCAGCCTGGTTCAGAAAAAAGATCATAGACTTTATAGTCAGAAAGTCATGGGTTTAAGTCTGATCTCTGCCACCTACTCTATCTGCAACCTTATAATACATGCAACCTAAATATGCATACATCACACATAATATAATGACATGTTCCACCATTAGGGGCTTCCCAGGTGGCGCTAGTGGTGAAGAATCCACCTGCCAATGAGGGAGACATAAGAGCTGCAGGTTTGATCCCTGTGTCGGGAAGATGCTCTGGAGGAGAACATGGCAAGCTACTCCAGTATTCTTGTTTGGAGAATCCCATGGACAGAGGAGCCTGGCAGGCTGCAGTCCATAGGGTTGCAAAGAGTCAGACACAAGTGAAGCAACTTAGCATGCACACACACACACTCATCCACTATTAGAGTATCATACAGATAGTTTCATAGCCCTAAAAATCCTCTGTGCTCTGTCTGTTCATCCGTCTCCCCTCACCCAATCCTGTCAACAAGCGATCTTTGTACTGTCTTCATTGTTATGCCCTTTCCATAATGTCATATAGTTTGTAGCCTTTTCAGATTGGCTTCTTTCATTCAGTAATATGCACTTAAGTTTCTTCCATACCTTTCATGGCTTGACAGCCTTTTGTTTTTAGCATCAAATCTACTGTTCACAGTGGTGAACATTTTTTAAACAGAAAAACCCAACTGAGATTTACTGCTTCAGAGTTTTTCCACATATTTTAACCTGGTCCTCAGGGTGATTCTGATGCACATCTGGGTCGGATAATTGTAAATATTTCTCCTGGATTTAAAAAACATATACATTATAGCCAGACAAAACTGTAATTTGAAGATATACATGCACCCCTATGTTCATAGCAGCACCATTTCCAATAACTATAAATAGAAACAACTTAATGTCCATCGACAGACGAATAGATAAAGAAGATGTGATAGATCAGTAGACAGACAATGGAGTATTACTGAGTCCTAAAAAATAATGAAATCATGCCATTTGCAGCTACATGGAAGGACCTAAAGATTACCATACTAAGCAAAGCAAGTCAGAAAGACAAAGACAAATACCATATGATATCATTTATATGTGGAATTTAAAATATAACACAAATGAGCTTGTCTTTGAAACAGAAACAGACTCATCAACACAGAGAAAAGGCTTGCAGTTGTCAAGGGTCAGGGGGCTAAGGGAGGGCTGCACTGGGCGTTTGACACTAGTGGGTGGAAACTGTTACATACAGGATGGATAAACGACAAGGTCCCACTATACAGCACAGCAGAACTATATTCAACATCCTGTAATAAACCACAATAAACAAGAAAAAATAAAAGGCACATGTATTAATGCGCCCTAGATTTAAGATTCTTTTCCTTTGAGGGAACAATGTTTATTTCCTGTAAGATGGGCAAGTCTATGCTCCATCCCATAGAGCCCTAGGTCAAGAGAGAATACAGGAGAATCTGGACAGGGTGGGTTCTCCACTAATAAAGTACGTTTTGCCTTCAGCTCTTGATCAGTTGGGAGGGAGGGAGGAAGAAGAGAAAAGGACAATTTGTCATGACAAAGTGGTAGAAAACAGGAAAAGTGCTAAAATTCTGACATCCTAATTTTTGCCACATGATAGGCACTCTAAAGAAATTGTCTCTTTAACTTTATTTCTATAGGAGGTAATATTTACCATTTAAAAGGAAACTAAAAGCCCAAACTTTAACATTTGCAGATGAGAGAATGGGGATTCAATCTAATGTCTGCCTGTCTTCTTGTATATTTATTATTTTACCCATTCCAGATCTAGATTGTACGATTTTTGAGTAAAAGGACCACACGGGTCCATTTTAAGCCTGCTGCTTGACAGACACAGGTACACAATAAATATTTATGAAATACGTCTTAAATGAATAATTGTTGACAGGAGTATGCCGCCTCCTTTTGCCAGATTCACTCCAATAGAAAATGAAGAAAGATTAGTTAATATTTCCTATGGTCCAGTGGTTAAGATGTTGTGCATCTAATGCAGGGGGCTTAGATTCAACCCCTAATCAGGGAACTAAATCCCACATGCCACAACTAAAGATTCTGCATGCCACAATTAAAAAACAAAAATCCCACATACCACAATGAAGATCAAAGATACCACATTCTGCAACTAAGACTTGGCACAACCTAATAAATAAATAAATAAAGATACATTGTTATGACCCAGGAATCCCACTACTGGGCAAATACCCTGAGGAAACCAGAAATGAAGAGGACACATGCGGCCCCGTGTTCACTGCAGCACTATTTCCAATAGCTAGGACACAGAAGCAACCTAAATGTCCATCAAGAGATGAATGGATAAGGAAGTTGTATATATATACACAGTGGAATATTACTCAGCTATAAAAAGGAACACACTTGAGTCAGTTCTAATGAGGTGGATGAACCTAGAGTCTATTATACAGAGTGAAGTAAGTCAGAAAGAGAAAGACAAATATCATATATTAACGCATATATATGGAATCTACAAAGATGGTACTGATGATCCTATGTACAGGACAACAAAGGAGAAACTGACATAAAGAACAGACTTTTGGACTCAGTGGAAGAAGGATAAGGTGGGATGATTTGAGAGAATAGCACTGAAACATATACCTCACCATATGTAAAATAGATAGCCTTTGGGAGTCTGAAGTATGTCACAGGGCAACCAAAGCCTGTGCTTTGTGACAACCTGGAGGAACAGGGTGGGGAAAGAGGTGGGAGGAGGGTAAAGGATGGAGGTATGTTAAAATATATCCCTATGGCTGATTTGTGTTGATATATGGCAGACACCGTCACAATATTGTGGAGTAATTATCCTCCAATTAAAAAAATTAATTTTAAAAAAATAAATTTTTAAAATACATATTTTTTTAAAACAAAATCTACAAAAATATTCCTGATCTTTTATGCAATTCACTTTCTGATATTTTTTGATAGCATAGGCCTCAGACAGAGACATGTCTTAATGCTATTGATGATTCAGAAAAGCCTGTTAAACCTCAGACTCATAATCACAGGAGGCAATGGTGGTTCATTTTCTAAGCTCGACCTGATATACCTTTTGATCAAGGAGAGCCAGGGTAATGGTACCTATGATTTATCACCCTTCCAGAAGAGCCACAGATCGCATTCTACTATGCTTCAAACACATTTATAGCTTCTTTAGACTAAGCATCAATTCCCTCAATGTTAAAAAACAGTCGCCAATAAATAAAGACAAGAGTTTGCTTGCAAATATATGGAGGGTGTTTCCTTATAAATCCCCTCCAAGAGCTCCTAATGACTTATAGCTCATATTGTAGTCATAGAATGAGCTGCATTTGCCCCTGGGCCTTCTCAGGCTAGTAACACATTAGACATTTGGGATGTGCACTAATTCTCTCATACCATTCACTGCTTTATATTCCATAGAGCTAGTAGCTCAGTGCTAATGAGGTCAAAGTCCCAGGTTTGATTTCTCATGGGTACAAATGATTATCCCTCTCTTGTTTAGACATACAAGTATCACTGAAGCTTGCCAGCTCTGACTACGTTTTCTTCATGGACAAATTCTTATAGAGAAAAGAGGGTCATTTCAACCTCTGGGTCTCAACATTCTACTCTATGAGAATAATAATAATAATAGATCCTTGCAGGTTCCATTCTTGGATTGGGAAAATCCCCTGAAGAAAGAAATGCCAACCCACTCCAGTAATCTTGCCTGGAAAATTCCATGGACAGAGGAGTCTGGCAGGCTACAGTCTATGGGGTTGCAAGAGTAGGACACAACTGAGCATGCATGAGAGACATATCTTATGATGTCCAAAGAAGTATCCAAGAAGATACTGTATATATGTGTACTTAATAAACATTATAGAAATAAAGGATAGGGGAAGGAAGAAAAGAAGGAGGAAGGGAGAAAGGGAGAGGGGGGAAGAAAAGCCTTGGTCAGATCAGATCAGATCAGTCACTCAGTCATGTCTGATTCTTTGCGACCCCATGAATCGCAGCATGCCAGGCCTCCCTGTCCATCACCAACTCCCGGAGTTCACTCAGACTCAAGTCCATCGAGTCAATGATGCCATCCAGCCATCTCATCCTCTGTCGTCCCCTTCTCCTCTTGCCCTCAGTCCCTCCCAGCATCAGAGTCCTTTCCAATGAGTCAACTCTTCGCATGAGGTGGCCAAAGGACTGGAGTTTCAGCTTTAGCATCATTCCTTCCAAAGAGATCCCAGGGCTGATCTCCTTCAGAATGGACTGGTTGGATCTCCTTGCAGTCCAAGAGACACTCAAGAGTCTTCTCCAACACCACAGTTCAAAAGCATCAATTCTTCGGCGCTCAGCCTTCTTCACAGTCCAACTGTCACATCCATAACATGACCACAGGAAAAACCATAGCCTTGACTAGGCGAACCTTTGTTGGCAAAGTAATGTCTCTGCTTTTGAATATGCTATCTAGGTTGGTCATAACTTTTGGGCTTACATCAATTCAAAGCCAGTTTCAAAGCAACTGGACAAGGGGTTTTCTCCATAGACTTAGAAAGTGAAAAGGTGAGTCAGCACTCTTTTGGAACCATCTTGAATTCAGAGCTTGCCTGGAAATGAGAACAAAACATAACTGCAGAATATAGAGATGTAGAGAGCTCATTCCCAATGGTGTTGTTTGAGCACCTGGACCTAGCTACACCTGAAGCTAATATTTTAAATTGTCAGCCCACAAACTTCCCTTTTTATTCAAAGCAGCTTAGAGTTGGTTTCTATCACTGAGACTAGAAGAATCCTAATTAACATGGTTACAGAAAATAGGAAAGAGGTTAAAATACCTTAGCTCTGCCACTGCATATCTTTCAGCCTATGCACAGGAAAAGAAGAACAAAAGTTACACACAGAACACATTTAAATCTTGACTCTACTACTAGTGTTCTAACTGGGTTTAAACAAATTATTTAGTCTTTCAGAGCCTTGTCTTTGTATATGTAAAATGGAGAGATAGCTAATGACCATGTGGAATTACACAGAGAATTAAATAAAATGAAATACATTAAGAGGATAGCACACTGTATGCACTCCATACACTACCTTCTACATCGCTAATTACCTTCTAGAGATCCAGAGATGAGAGGGGATTAGACAAATTCTCAAGGATTGTGTTCTTGATGCTATCAGCTCACATACTGAGTTTCAAGTTCAGTTTTCCATTCACTTGAGTTCCATTGCAGTGTGACTGACTAGATTACTATCTCCAACCCACTGTGGTTATTGTTTCATTCTCAATAAAACCCACAATCCTTTCATCAGGGTCTTTTATTTAATGGAGTGAGGGTGGGATTCTGCCACAAAGAAAATATCTCAGGAAGTTGGAAGTGTGGTAAGATGGAAAAAAGAAATCCCATGTCTAGTCTCATTCTCTGGAGAGCTTTACAAAGGCAGGATGAATGAAGGCAGGAGGGACGAGAAGGTTTTGCACGGAGGGGTTTGGGAATAGTCAAATAGTTCAATGTCAGAAACGGATGCGGCTTCATCGACAGGAATGACACCAAGGAAGATGTATTTGTACACCAGACTGCCATAAAGAAGAATAACCCCAGAAGCACCTTTGCAGAGTAGGAGATGGAGAAAGTATGGAGTATGACATTGTTGAAAAAAGAAAAGATGGGGCAGGCAGCACCTGTTACAGGGGCTGGTGGAGTTACAGTGCAGAGCGGTCAGTGCGGACCACAAGCAGGTAGGTGGGGTCCATGCAGGGTCCTCCACACCATGAGCAGCAGAGTTACCAAAATAGTGGGAGTAGCAGAAAATGCGGGATGGAAGCATGCTCCCAGTGTCCACCTTACCACATGCAGAGGGGACCACAGTATTCCAAGCCTCCTGCACACAGAGCAGGAACAGAGGGAGCTGACAACCAGGGTGCAGAAAAAGGTAGGCCCATGAGACAGAATACATATATCAGTTTAGAGACCAAAAGTCTGCAGGGCTCCTCCTTGTCCGACAGCCTAGAGAGGAAGGCAATAAAGAAGATAAAGAAAACCCAGGACACCAGACCAAGGTCAATGGCCACCTCAACATGGATACTGCTGCAACTTCAACTACTGATGCAGACACCCAGAAAACCCTCAACCAAAGGAGAGCAAAGAGACAAATACAGTCATCCACCCACTGAGAATTCATCCACTTCCAGGGCTGACTGAGTAGAGCAGTGCTAAGTCAATGCCGGCTTATCACCACTGCAATCATCCAGTTTAATCATCCAAGAAGAAGAAATGAACATGAGATTCCAGCAGTAATAAATGAACAGAAGATAGGAGCTGAAGACCTTAACTGGTTACTTTTTGCCCATTGACCCAATGACTAGAACTTTCTGCACTGTCTCTGCAGCATGGGGTTTTCATTTTTACCTAAAGACATCTCTTTTCGGTAATGACAGATGTGGTTTTTTGTTTGTTTGTTGTATTGGTTTTTCTCAATACAGCATTAAAGATTTTAAATTGTTTCATATCTAGGGAAGCTGAGTTTTTAAGAACCTCATTTTTAAGTTGTAAATGAAAGTTTACAACTTGATTTTTTCAAAAAAAGTCAACAAACTGCAAACACCATCTTAATAAAGGTCTTAACTTGTAAAGGGAATTTTTAAGTTAAAAAAAGAGAATAACATTACATTACCTGTCCTGGCTTACAGAGCCCTATCCAATCTGGTCCCCTCTAATCTTTCTGATCCTACTTATTGCCACATTTCCACTCTGCTTCAGAAAGCATCCATAAGGCCTTGGCATTCATCGTCTCCTCTTATTGACATGCTCTTCCTCTAATCTTTGCAGGATTAGTTCCTTCTTGTCACTCAGTTCCCAGCCTGTTACCTTCTCAGGGAGGCTTTTCTTGACTAAACAGAGGCACCCAGCCACTCTGTTACATCACCCTATATTAATTATCACTGTGGTATCTATTATTTTTCATTTTTTCATGTTATTTATATTTGTTTTCCTCCATTAGAAAGTAAGCTCTTTAAGGGCAGGGATTCTGTTTGTTATTCTTTGTTGTTTTTCTGTCATCAGAAACAGTGTCAGAAACATAGTAGGTGCTCAATAAATGCTCATTAAGTAGACATATGGGGCTTCCCAGGTGTTGCTAGTGGTAAAGAATCTGCCTGCCAATGCAGGAGACGTAAAAGATACAGGTTCAATCCCTGGATCAGAAAGATTTCCTGAAGAAGGGCATGGAAATCCACTCCAGTATTCTTGCCTGGAAAACTCCATAGGCAGGGGAGCCTTGCAGTCTACATTCCATGGAGCTGCAAAGAGTCAGACACGACTGAACAACTGATCACACAGACAAGTTAGATATATTCAGGTGTAAATAAGTTGTAGAGAGAGGTCTTGTTCAGCACATAATGATTCCTCTTGGCATTCAAGGCCCCCACCTGTCTCCAAAGAGTTCAACATCTCCACCCAAATAATACATCTTGGCATGTCAATGAAAAGCTCAGTTGTCAGTAGGATAGCCCAGACCTGAAGGAGCCAAGAATTTAGAAAACAGACATATTCCAGAGATAGACAGAAAAAAACCAAGAAGAACCCAGGTACAAGCAGTAACAGAAAGGAGGAAAAATGGAATCCAGGTAAACCAAGCAAGCACACACTGACATCCATAGGTGCCAGGTACTTCACTATATCCTGGAAAGATAAGAGATGCGACAGTCATCTGAAGTGCCCATGTGGTCCCTGAGGAGTCTACCTGAGAGGCCCAGCAGGAAGGGGCATCATTTGGGTGACCCGACAGATGGGCTGAACAACCTGAGCAGAGTGGCCAGAGCTAAGAGAATTTCATCTTAGAGATGACAATCACCAGGCAAACAACATAGTCAGGCCCCCATTTCCCTACAATGGGAATAGGTTCATCTTTACCTGTATCACTTACTGGGCTCTGGATTCAGCACAGGATCCCATAGTCAAAAAGTGTTTGAAGCCACTGTGTATAAGGCAGACTGACATCTCAGGCTAGTTTAACAGCAAAAGAGTTTCAGTACATTCCATTATTTAAAGACAATATTTGCTTGAAACCTCTTCCACTTCTGTCTTTAAGAAATAGATAAATAGAAGCAATGCACCAACGTTCTCATCTTCAAGTCCCCAGTGGGTTTCACTGTCACAATCACCTGGGTTATCAGGTTCCTACCTCAGCAGTTGCTGGACAGGTGAGACCCAGAACATCCCACTCCAGTTGGAACAGAGTTGTCTCATTCTTCAGAACAGAAAAAGTGAAAGTGAAGTCACTCAGTCGTGTCCGACGCTTTGTGACCCCATGGACTACAGCCTATCAGGTTCCTCCATACATGGGATTTTCCAGGCAAGAATACTGGAGTGAGTTGCCATTTCCTTCTCCAGGAGACCTTCCCAACCCAGGGATTGAACCCAGGTCTCCCCCATTGTAGGCAGACGCTTTACCATCTGAGCCACCAGGGAAGTCCAACAAAAGCTGGTATTGATTTCTCTATGAGCAACAGTATATAGCTCTTTTGCTTTCAGTCTGAGGGGTCCTGGAAGCTTCAGGTACTTTTCCTGGAAGAGAGTAGGCATCCTTTTTCTCCCCTGGACTGGGGATGTTTGTTCCCCTGGTTTCTTAGATAGGCAACAGGAAGCAACTTTCATGAGTTGAAAGGCCAGACTACAAAAAAGCAGTAAATAGGGTGTTTACAAATTTTTCACACTCTCACCTGCCATCATGAGTTAGTCTTTACCAAGATGACCATTCTGATTCACTAATTTTTTACTGGAGTATAATTGCTTTACTGTGTTAGTTTCTGCTATAAAGTGACATGAATCAGTATGCATATATATATATGCATAGATACATTCCCTCTCACCGAACCTCGCTCCCTCCCATACTGCCCCTCTAGGTCACCACAGAGCGCTGAGCAGACCTCCCTGTGTTATACAGCAGCTTCACACTGCTGCTGCTAAGTCGCTTCAGTCGTGCCCGACTCTTAGCGACCCCATGGATTGCAGCCTACCAGGCTCCTCCGTCCATGGGATTTTCCAGGCAAGAGTGGAGTGGAGTGAAGCCTTCTCCAGCTTCACACTAGCTATCTATTTTATACATGATAGTGTATTTACATGGTCACGAAGAGTTGAACACAACTGTGCGACTTCACTTTCACTTTTCACTTTCATGTATTGGAGAAGGAAATGGCAACCCACTCCAGTATTCTTGCCTGGAGAATTCCAGGGATGGAGGAGCCTGGTGGGCTGCCGTCTATGGGGTTGCACAGAGTTGGACATGACTGACGTGACTTAGCAGCAGCCGTGTATTTACGACCAACCTAAGTGAAAGTGAAGTTGCTCAGTCATGTCCAACTCTTTGCAACCCCATGGACTATAGCCTACCAGGCTCTTCTGTCCATGGGATTTTCCAGGCAATAGTACTGGAGTGGATTGCCATTTCCTTCACCAGGGGATCTTCCTGATACAGGGATCAAACCCAGGTCTCCCGCATTGTAGACAGATGCTTTACCGTCTGAGCAACCATACATGGTAGTGTATTTATGACCAACCTAGACAGCAAATTAAAAAGCAGAGACATTACTTTGCCAACAAAGGTCCATCTAGTCAAGGCTATGGTTTTTCCCGTAGTCATATATGGATGTGAGAGTTGGACTATAAAGAAAGCTGAGTTGCAAAGACTTGATGCTTTTGAACTGTGGTATTAGAGAAAACTCTTGAGTCCCTTGGACTGCAAGAAGATCCAACCAGTCCATCCTAAATGAAATCAGTCCTGAATGTTCATTGGAAGGACTGATGTTGAAGCTGAAACTCCAATACTTTAGCCACCTGATGTGAAGACCTGACTTATTTGAAAAGACCTTGATCCTGGGAAAGATTGAAGGTGAGAGGAGAAGGGGACAACAGAGGATGAGATGGTTGGATGGCATGACCGATTCAATGGACATGAGTTTGAGTAAACTCCAGGAGTTGGTGATGGATAGGGAGGCCTGGAGTGCTGTAGTCCATGGGGTCGCAAAGAGTTGGCCACGACTGACTGACTGAACTGAACTGAGTGTATTTATGTCAAACCTAATCTCCCAATTCATCCCACCACCCCTTCCCACTCTGTATCCACATATCCATTCTCTATGTCTGTGTTTCTATTCCTTCCCTGCAAACAGATTCATCTGTACTATTTTCTAGATTCCACATATGTGTGTTAATATACAGTACTTGTTTTTCTCTGTCTGACTTACTTCACTCTGCATGGTAATGTAAACTGATAAATAAAATTCAGGGGGAAGGAGGGAATGGTAACTTCTAAGATAAGTACAGGTTCCAAAGTTAACATAAGACATTCCGGTCCATTCTCTGAGGTGGTCTTCCTAGCAGCTCTGTAACAGAGAGAAGAGAGGGATGAGAAAACTGACTCACTTTCCTAGTTCCTAGAGCTCTGGCTAACCTATTGTGCTTCTTTTCAGAAAAACTAGTTGGCTGTTCTTTCCATGACATGAAGAGTAATTTGAATCAAACTGATCAAAACAATTGTTTCCTTTAATCAGAGCCATCTTTCACCCATATTTAGTAAAACTTAGGTGGAGAAGGACCCTGGTCTTGGTGTAAACCATGGTTAGCCCCAACAATTTATTCTTCCACCCCAAAGATTCTACCAGTTTTGCATCTGTCAGTTTCTCCTGACACAGAAATTACAAAAAACAGTTTGCTCATAAGTAATATCATATAGTAAAAAGAATAATAATGCTAAATCATTTGTTTAAGGTTTCCACACACCTCATGTTATACCACTCTTACAACAGAGTGACATAAATATCAGTACCTTATTTTACAAGAGAATAGATGAAGAGCACAAAATCAGTTAAATCACATGAGATGGCACTCAAAAGGAAGGACAGCTCTGCATGCAAGCAGTTTTACTGGCCTCTAAAATCTGTTCTCTTACCGCCCTCTTATTATGCATCTCAGGCACAGAGGTTGAGAAGGAAGTACCTGTGTGTGTCCAGAAAGGAAACTGTCCAGTTCTCCCTTCTTTCCACTAATATGTATTGAGTATCTGTTATATTATTACTAGTATCCAGATATTAGTCTACTCACTGAGGCCAAAGCACTGAAAAACAAAGGCTCCACCGTCCTGAAACTGACATCCTAGATGCAAACACTCCTGGCTTTTGAGCGATTATTATTCCTTGCCATCTACTCTCCCACAAAAAGAAAATAGGATTTCCTTATACACACATCACAAAATAAGAAGTTATACCTCTAGTCATAGTTAACTGTGAAGGCAGTGGTTCTTGGTCTTTGTATTCCAAGGTGCTGGTTAAATACCAGAATCACCACTCCATTCATGACAGACAGAGAGGCTGGGTTTTCTATACAATTCCATGCATGCTGCTGCTGCTGCTGCTGCTAAGTCGCTTCAGTTGTGTCCGACTCTGTGCGACCCCATAGATGGCAGCCCACCAGGCTCCCCGTCCCTGGGATTCTCCAGGCAAGGATACTGGAGTGGGTTGCCATTTCCTTCTCCATCCATGCATGCTAGCTGTATCTTAATTGCTTTTTTGTTTCTCAAAGAAGCTATCATGCCCCTTTCTGATATGAAGCATATATGAGACTGGCCGAAGGCTTATCTATAAGGTTGTGTGCATGTGTGTGTGCTAAGTTGCTTCAGTTGTGTCCAACTCTTTGCGGCCCTATGGACTAGCCCACCAGACTCCTCTGACCCTGGGATTCTCCAGGCAATTACAAGAGTACAGGCATAGTTAGAAAAAGTGAAAGTGAAGTCTCTGTCATGTCCAACTCTTCTCCAACTCTTTGCAACCCCATGGTCTGTAGCCTACCAGCCTCCTCTGTCCATGGGATATTCCAGGCCAGGGTACTAGAGTGGGTTGCCATTTCCTTCTCTAGAAGATCTTCCCAACCCAAGGATCGAACCTGGGTCTCGCACACTGCAGGCAGACACATCACCATCTGAGCCACCAGGGAAGCCATAGTTAGGAAATAATCAAAGATGACGGGCAATAAGAAATAGTAATGTGGGAACTTCCCTGGCAGTCCAGTGGCTGAGACTCTGCATTCCCGTTGCAGGAGGCCCAGATTCAATCCTTGGTCAGGAATCTTGATCCCACATGCTGCAACTAAAAAAAAAAAAAAAAAAGATCCTGTATGCCACAACTAAAGATCCCACATGCCACAATGAAGATGGAAGATCCCATGTGCTGCAAATAAGACCTGGCACAGCCAAATAAATAAATACATTTTAAAAATAATAATAATGTGAAGAGATGACGTTAATATCCCTAAATCCAAAGCTTAGATGTTCCAGGAATCCAAGATGGAGATGGAGCCTTGGAGGAGAGTTCTCCAGAGAAACTGGGGATATGTAGTTCTTGCCTGAGACAGGAACCAAAGCAGGAAGAGGGTTTGGAGAGATACACGCCGACCTCTCACTCCCTCCACATTTCAGTATACTCCCATTGCATCTTACTGGTCAAATCCAACAATTAGCCTTCCAGCCAGGAAGTCTCGGTGAGGCTATCTGCAAGGGTCAATTGTGCAAAGCACAGAAAAGAGCAGAAAAGGGGAAAGAATAGAACTGTGGGTATAAATGAATAAAAGGCGTAAAGTTGACCCATCCTTCTAGCCCCATCTCAAGTCAACCTCCCATATTTCTGTATCCCGTCCCTGATCCCCTAGTGTCTCTCATCTCCGCTGACCTCCTGGTCTCAGCAGCTGCTCTCTTCTCCCCAGCACTCTTGGACATACTGCTCCTTTTTTCTCAGACTCCTTCTCCCAGTCCTTCTTCAAATGCACAGTTTTTCCTCCTCCTCGGAGGCTCTTTAAACACCATTTCTCAGGGAGACTTCAGGAGACCCAACATTTCAGAGTCCTCCTCTAGAAAAGGTAGAGAAACATCACTCGAAATGAGAAGAAGACAAATTGAATCTACCAGAGTCCTTTCTAGTATGTACTATGGAACTGCTGGTGAGGGTGAAATTCAGAGGGGCTGACTGGCTAAAACCCGCAGTAGCTAAACTTCCTCATGAGGAGTCTCAGGTGCTGCCCCCACTGCTCCCCTATTCAGCCTCTCCTGCAAGTACCTGATGAACAGATGCTCTCACACTTATCCAGCTGGGGCGAGGGGTGGCTAGATTAGCAGGCTGCTCAAACTTCTAAACCCAGCTGGGGACTGGGGATACCCGTTATGGACTGCTTTAGTGTCCCCCACTCCTCCATTGTTAAAATATGTCACACATGCAATGGTGTATTAGCATGCATCTTCCTTAGCCCCACACTGTCAGATTCAGCTTTGCTCATTCTCTGTCAAGACTGCATAGTTCTTAGCTCACTGCTGGGAACCTCCTAGGTAGATCCTCAAAAATTATACTGAATAAAAGAAAGGAAAGAGCCCAGGATTTAGATAGACAAATGATACAGATAAAAACATAAATATAGATACATACATATATATAGATGCTAGATCAGAAAATACAGTTAGATTGCATTTTCATTCTGTGCCAATAAGACATCATTTACAATTTTGAGTTTGATACTAGGTGTCTTCATTTTAAGGAGACCTTCACTAATCAGAATACTCCTATAAAAATGGGAAGACTTTCAAAGTCCTGGAAGTCATCTGACAACTTTAGTGGTAGATATCTTGCTCACTCTAAATCTACTTCTTAAATGCCTTTTCCTTTCTAAATACTGTCAAATGCATTTGCACAGCAAGGGAGTTTTGCTTTTAACTGTGATAGGCAGCTTACTTATTTGCATGTGCATACCATGCTTACTGGGCTTCCCCAGTGGCTCGGCAGTTAAGAATTTGCCTGCAGTGCAGCAGCTGCAGGAGACATGAGTTCGATCCCTGGGTTGGGAAGATCCCCTGGAGGAGGGCATGACAACCCACACTAGTATTAATGCCTGGAGAATCCCATGGATAGAGAAGCGTGGCAGGTTACAGTCCACAGGGTCACAAAGAGTTGGACACAACTAAAGTGACTTGGCATGCATGCCCCATGCCTACTACTTTTATCCCAATCATAAGATTTTGAGATCGTAAAAGTTTGCATGAACTGCCAGAGGACAGTGAAAGACAATGAAATTCATGGTTTAAAACCAAAAGCCCACATTTTTACAAGTCTATTTAAAGAAGTTCAGCAACCAAAGTAATGCATATGCTCACCTGAAATGTTTAGCTACAAACCAATCAGATCAGATCAGATCAGTCGCTCAGTCGTGTCCGACTCTTTGCGACCCCATGAACTGCAGCACGCCAGGCCTCCCTGTCCATCACCAGCTCCCGGAGATCAAACCAATACCAATAACGCTTATCTTCCATAAATAAACTAAGCCCCCAAAAAGTAAAAATAAGGAGACAAGATAATGCCCAGAATTTCATCTTTTTCTAAAGAAAAGGCCACTTCCTAAACTAACTTTTAAGAAAGAAAAATATATTTTTTTATTTCAGAGGCATTTCCTACTTTTATGTTGGCAATATACATTCCAGCAGCAAGTCTACTTCTTAAAAAACGAGTTTGTATTAATGCATCTTAAAAGCATGAAACTATAGCTCAGTCTAGATGACTAGCTGCAAACAAGAATGCAGATGGAAACACTGTTTTATGCTCTGTAAGCATCCTGCACTCTGAGGCACAAAAGGACTGGGAATGTCACACTGAAGACTATCCGTGCATGTCTTTTCTTCTTTCATTTTGGACTGCAGTTAAAGTCCATGCTAATATCATTTCCCATTTCCCAGAAAAGAAATTAAAAGTCAGAAACACTTTAAATTACTTGAATCCTCTCCCATGAGAGGAATTTGTATACCTCAGAAATGAATGTGGCTCTTTGATGGGGAATGCTTATTTGCTGTTGACAGCTTTTTAGTGAAAAAGATAGAAATCAGATTGAATTTCGACAGTGAGAAATTGAGAGCTTGTTCTGCCAGCAGGAGACTGAGGCCTCTAATTTTACCTCTGCAAAACAAAGATGAACCAAGAATATAATCTACCTACTTTTCAAAAACAAAACATAAAAATTCTTCATGTAGCCTGCTTCAAAGTAAGAAAAATTGCACATAGGGTCGGCTCTGTTCTATCTATCTTGGTATTAATATAATAGCTGGACTGTATTCAAAAGCAGATAGAGTAGATTCCAAATTCCATTATACTCTCTTTTCTGAACTTTTCATTTGAACAATGAAGTCCACGGTAACCCCATCAAACTTCCTTAAACCAAAGGTCTGACAATCCCTGAATACTAAAATATCTCTAACACACAAAATTAAATTCTATTCTACACGCAAAAAAATCGATTGTCAAAAGTACTTTTTTGCAATAGTGGTGATATACAGATAGCCTTCATTAGACTCTAGTAAGCTCCTAATGACTATAATAAATCCAAATAGACAATACTTGTTTCATGATAGAAATAAAATTTGGCTTTGGTGAATCTGTCAGATTCTTCAAAAGCATTTAATTTTCTAACATTTGGGTCTGAGGCAAAGGCAGTGTTTATAAATTTCACATCCCAAATGAAGCCTGGGGGAAGGGGGGGGGACATTGTAACAGTTTTCCAAGGTAATAGATTGTGGTTGGTAAAAGAGACCTTTGCTAATACAGATTTTTAACATCTAGGATGTTTCTGATACCATGACCTTGTGTGTATTATCTCAGGATGAAAACAAGGTAGGTGTTAGTACAAATTCAAAACAGGGTTTCACCAGGCAATATTCCTTGAGCTCTTCTTTGTCCTCTAAAAGAACAGGAAATAAAAACAATAACAACTATTTCTACTACCACTATTACTACCAAGCTGCCATACAGAAAAGCATGATGTTTCAGGGGATAAAATTAATCAAATACAAAAGTAAATGCAATGAGGGATTTCCCTGGCAATCCAGTGGGTCACTGTTGTTCAGTTACTCAGTCTTATCTGACTCTTTGCACACCAGGCTTCCCTGTCCTTCACCATCTCCCAGAGTTTGCTCAAATTCATGTCCATTGAATCGGTGATGCCATCCAACCATCTTGTCCTCTGTCATCCTCTTCTTCTCCCACCTTCAATCTTCCCCAGCACCAGGGTCTTTTCTAATGAGTCAGCTCTTCATATCAGGTAGCCAAAGTATTAGAGCTTCAGCTTCAGCATCAGTCCTTGCAATGAATATTCAGGATTGATTTCCTTTAGGATTGACTGGTATGATCTCTTTTGCAGTTCAAGTGACTCTCAAGAGTCTTCTCCAATACCACAATGGCTAAGACCCCACTTTCCCAATGTAGGGGGCCCAGGTTCAATCCAGGACTACACAACTATAGAAAAACGTAGATGTGATATTTGATAGAGACAAAAATATATAGATACAGAATATTCCTGTTTTAGTAAGCCTCAATCAACTATGGGTTTTCAACAAGTTTAATAGAAATTAATTCCCTGCATATTTGAGCATCAACACTACATAACAATCTACCTATAAAAAATAAGTGAAGTCTAATTGAGCTTATTAGTCCAAAATTACTTTACTAAATTCTAAATTTTATTTAAAGTAATATCACGATACAAAAAAGATCTGAAAGCTCATCCAGTTTAATTTGAGAATTCTACAGAAGAGAAAGTAAGTCCACTGAAAAGAACCAACAGATTTATATTTCTGGAACTTGGTTAGTTATCCTGAAAAAGCTCCTAAAAACAACCAGAAACACTAGCAAAAAATATGGTAAACATCCTTTTAAAGTGTGTTGGTTAGCCAGAAAGAAAATGATCGCAGATGGAAATATGAGAATAGAAGATGAACTAAAGAGCAAAGAAAGGGGTTTTTTTTTAAGTGGATGAATCTAAATAAGTATTTATTAGGCAAAACAATAAATATAGTAATAAGTTATGGTATTTAATATACATTAAAAAGTGTAGAATAATAACAGTATGGGCAAGAGTTAAATCAATAAAGTGCACTACAACCCTATTAGTAAAAGTACTAAATTATATTACACTGGAATAAATTAAGGATGCATGTCTTAATGTCTTAATGCCTAGAGAAACCACAAAAAGAAAAGTAAAATGACAATTAATAAGTAATGGAAATAAAATAACTTTTAATGATTAATCAATAAAAGGCAAGAAATGAGAGGAAAAAAAGAATATGACCAATATGATAAACAGAGAACAAATACTAAGCCAGTTAATGTAACAGTAAACGTAAATGGACTAGACACCCTGCACACGCACACATACACACATCCAACAACAGAGCAATGTACCCACCAGGATTGAATGCAGTTAAAGCTACTCTTCAATGCATGTGTTAGGAAAGAGAAATGACTAAGAATCACTTCAAAGAGAAAAATCTTCAAAAATAAAGAATAGAAAATAAAATCCGGAGAAACAAAGGAAAGGAGTAACAAAACAAGAGCAGAAAAGAATGTGAAGACAAATATATCAAATAAGTCTACAAACTTGAAAATTTTTTGAAAAGATTAAAAAAAATTAAGTTTCCTAACAAAAATGATTTACAAAAACAGAGAAAAGGAATGCACAAACCATCAATTTCAGTTAAGAACAAAGGGATATTTCTACAGATTCTTCAGATGTTAACAAGATAATAAGATGTGATTATCAACATCTCTGTGCTAATAAATTTTAAAATTAGATGCTACAGAAAATTTTCTAGATAAAAACAACTTAAACTATCTCCTTAAAAGAAATACAGGGAAAAATAAGGAATTTCTAAATAGTTTTATACTCAAATTTAGAAAAATTAAACCTATTATTAATTTTACCACAAATAAAATTTCAAATCAGATAACTTGCCTGCTGCTGCTAAGTCACTTCAGTCATGTCCGACTCTGTGGACCCCATAGACGGTAGCCCACCAGGCTCCCCCGTCCCTGGGATTCTCCCAGGCAAGAACACTGGAGTGGATTGCCATTTCCTTCTCCAATGCATGAAAGTGAAAAATGAAAGTGAAGTCGCTCAGTCGTGCCCGACTCTTAGCGACCCCATGGACTGCAGCCCACCAGGGTTCTCCGTCCATGGGATTCTCCAGGCAAGAGTACTGGAGTGGGGTGCCATTGCCTTCTCTGTAACTTATCTAGTAAAATCTAAATATTTAAGAAAGAAAGAACCCCAACAGTATACAACCTCTTCCATAAAAACAGAAGAAAGTATGGAGAAAAACTCCAACTCATTTTATAATGCCAGCGTAAGCTAACACCAAAATCTAATCAGAAAAACCTATTTTTTAATGAACATAGACACATTCCTGAACACAACAAAACTCACCAGTATAAAGGAAAATATGTTACAACCAACTTGCATTTCTTCTAAACAATATTAGTTTAGCATTTAAAATTCAACATAATGCATCAATTAAGAAAATAAAATGAGGGGGGGGGAATCTACTATTATTTTTACAGATACAGAAAACGTATTTAATAAACTTCAAAACTCTTTCATTATTTCAAAATGAAACTTTCAGCAAATTAGAAAGAGCAGGGCATTTTCTTTATCTGAGAAATCACATCTTGAAAAAAAAATCACACTTCATACACTTTCATGTAAAAATTCTTCCAACTTTAAGGTGAAATATTAAAAGATTTCCCCAAGATCAGGAATAACAAAACAATATCACTGCTTAGCAATTCAATCCAACATTTAATAATGAAAAAGTGCCTATCCAAGGCTTTAGAATTAAAAAATGCAAAGAAAAGCAAAATTAAGTGTCATTATTTACACACTATATGGTTGTGTACATAGTTCAACTCTATGGACAATATATTAGACATAATAAGTGAACTTAGCAAGAATTCCTAATGAAAATGTCAATAAACAAAAACATTTGTATTAATAAATACTAGAAACAAAAATAAATTTATTTTTCAAAAAATATTTATCAAAATATCATCCAAAAATCAAATACCCAAAAATTTATCTCAGAACAATCTGCAAGACTTTGGTGCTGAAAATTAAAAACTAATACTGAGAAAAAAATTTTAAAGGATAAAAAGACGGAATGAAAGAAAAAATTGGAAAAAAGCATGGAAAGAAAAGTCATATTCAAAAACTCAGTGATCTAAAGGTATCAATTTACCTTAAACTGATCTGTAGATCTTATGCAATTTTGAAAGAAACTTCAAAGGTGTGCATAAATTAATGTCAGTAAGAACAATTTATAGGGAAGCATAGTCCAAGCTTTGTTTTAAATATCAAAGCTGTGCACTTACACTACTAGAAATCAGAACTTAATTATGAAATTACAACAATCTAGACTGTTGGATATTGGTATAAGGAAAGACTAAAAGACCAGTGAAAGATTTTCTTAAGTCCAGAAGTGAAATCGCAATAAAATGAGAAACAGCCTTTATTACTACTGGGCCAATTGAAAATGCAAATTGAAATATTGACCTCCTACTTCATACCATATATAAACTCAATTTTATATGAATTGTAGAAGTAAATAATAAAACAGTAAGCTCCTAGAAAAAAATAAGAAAATATCTTCATGACTTGGAAGTAAAAATATTACAAATGGGATGCAAAATTGCTAATCATAAAATTTCTAAAAAAAAATTCTGCCTTATTGTATCAGTTCAGACCTGAAGTGCCATCCCAAATGACTTCTATAATGCCTGCCAACAGAGATTTTAAAAAACAACCCAGATGTTTGGAGATACTAATTCCCAAAGTGACAAAGGTTGACCAATGAGAAACAGAAGATGGATAATAAGAATTCAGAAGACAAACTTTCTTATCCTTTATCCCTTCAAAGTACTATTCCAATACAGCTTCTCTGTCCCAAAGCACCCTGTGGTCTTGAGTAGCTGGATCTGCTGAGCAATCAGCTGTGTCTGCTGTGGCTTGTAAAGCAGTGGCCACCTTCTTTTGAATGCCTCTCCTCTCTCTCAACTCATATTCTTTTTCGCTATCTTTTTATCAGAATTTATCCTTGCCTTGGGCTCTGTTTTGGTGCAGACCTGTGACAAATGCATTGATAGATGGATAAATTAATGCATGCATTGTGATAAGTCATTTCAGTTGCATCCGACTCTTTCTCACCCCAAGGACTGTAGCCTGCCAGGCTCGCCTGTCCACCGAATTCTCCAGGCAAGAACACTGGAAGGGTTTGCCATGCTCTGCTGCAGGGAATCTTCCCGACCCAGGGATCTAACCTGCATCTCCTGTGGCTCCTGAATTGCAGGCAGATTTTTCACTGCTGAGCCACCAGGGAAGCCCCGCATAAATGAATAAAACAAATATTATAATGTCAAGTATGTCAATATGAGAAGCACTATTATAAAAATCAAATACATGTAGCCTCCTATGTCTAAGCCCAGAAATCATAATTGTGAAAATTTTTATAAATATGTATATTTTGGTGCCTTAAAAAAACTTTTCCACTTTATTGACATATAACTGACATATAACATTATATGTTTCAGTTGTACAATGTGATGATTTGATACATGTATAAACTATGAAGAGATTAACACAATACAGTTAATTAACATATCTGTCACCTTACATAATAACTTTTTTTTGAAGAGGTGAGAACATTCTTCTTTTAGCAATTTTCAAGTATATAAACAATATTGTTACCTACAGTCGTCATGCTGTACATTAGATCTCTAGAACTCAGTCTTCTTACAACTGGAAGTTCACCCTGTTGACCACCTTCACCTATTTCCCCCACCTCCCCACTCCCCGCCCCTGGTTCCAGAGGCTGGGAAACCTAAGATCAAGGCGCCAGTGGATTTGGTGTGTGGTGAGGATAGCTGTTGGGGCTTCACCACTTTACAGTGGTCAAGAATCCACCTGCCAATGCAGGAGATGCAGGTTTGATTCCTTAACTGGGAAGATCCCCTTGAGTAGGAAATGGCAACCCACACCAGTATTCTCGCCTGGAGGATCCCATGGACAGAGGAGCCTGGTGGGCTACAGTCCATGAGGGTTGCAAAGAATCAGACACGACTGAGCGACTGAGTATGCACATGCATGGGGACAGCTGTCATCTCACTGTGTTTCATAGACAGCAGTCATCTCAGTGTCCTCACGTGCTGGAAGGGGCAAGGGGCACACCGAGATGTATCAGGGCACTAATCCCATTTATGCGGGCTCTGTTCTCCTGATCTAATCACCTCCCAAGGCCCCACCCCCATATCCCATTACACTGAGAAGGACAACATATGAATGGGGGAGGGGGAGGGACACAAACATTCAGTCTCTGGCAGGGTGGAGGCTAGAAGAACTTGTCCTGTGTGAGTTACAGGATATCCGTAATAGAAGATGGCAAAACCCAAGAAGCCTTCAATAATATCATATCCAGAAAAAGGAGAAATCCTAAAAGAGCGTTATTTTCCTCTGGCACCTCTTATCAGTGTGTTTGCAAAGATCATTTGTGGACAATAAACTAGGCTAGAGGCTGCTTTTCTGACCCTACATCATGAAAAAGAAAAGGTGGCAAAAGACAAACTACTAGGCTTCTAGGAGAAGCTTAGGAGCATGTTCCCTTCTCCCCTTGGAAATAAAGCTCAGGAAAAAACATCAGGAGGAAGACCACATTAGAGAGAGATGACAGAGAACTGGGAGGGGACAGCTAAAAGTGAGGAAGGTTACATAACAGTGAGAAGAGAAATAAATTCATTTTCTCGTTACCTGCAACTTCTACTTTTCTGCGGAAGTGAATGGAAAAACCCATCTGATGGAAGAAATAAAATAATGCACTCTTCCCACTGCAACCCTATGAGCAGTAATATATAAGAGCATCCTTTTATAAACAAGTTTTTATTTTAATTTAATCAACTGTATTCAGGTTTGGAATTCATATTTGATTTAGACTAGGCCCTATGCTGAATTTGCCATTTAAAATCATAAATAGGTAGATAGATGATTTGTCTATTTTTATATAATTTAGGAATGAAAGGATTCAACATTCTTGATCATTTCTTGAGGCAATAATACAGAGTTGGGAAAGCAAAGGCATTTGAAATGAGTCTTTTAAAAAATAAGAAATAACAAAATAAGATATTTTTGAAAAACACATTGTGTCTGGCTTTTTCTCCCTTTCCAAATCGCTTCTTGCTTACCAAAGGGCTGAAAGCATATTTTTTGGAGTGATAGAATTAAACAAAAGACAAGCACACTTCTCCACAAACTTCCTCATGTTCTCGCACCTCAACTTTTAATTAAAATATTGTCAGTTGGGGATAAGGGGAGCAAAATACAAAAGCAATTATATACAGAAAACAAAAAAAGCATATTTCACCAGAGCATAAGCTATTAGCAATGCTAATAGTTATCTTAGTTATCTGACCATCTCAATTTAAACTCACATGCTGAGCTCCTGTGAGACTCCAGCATCCAAATCTGCAGAGAAGAGGAGTCAACACCAGAGCTGGAAAACGGAGCAGATGCCCTTGTGAATGAATCCAAGGCCAGAGATAAGGAGAGTGGGCCAGTTTTCCTATGGAGAATCCACACAAGCCTGAGTCTCATCGTGAATGAAACCAATGACTAATCACAGCTCCTTTATGGTACACATAACAGACAATACCTTGGAAAGCAGAAGCCCTGGTTTGTACAAAATAGGAGGAAGAGGAAACAACTATGGCCAGTAAGTCTATTGGTTTGGACATCATAATTCAAACAATAACTTTAAAGATGTTGAAGAGCTCAAATGGAGCATCGGGCATGCACCACTTGCTCCCCATATCACCTCCTCTCAATGACATCCCTGAGGTTTTCCTGAGAACTTTTGAGAACATTTTGAAAAACATGATGTGGGACATAACTGCTTCCAGTGCTTACCCCTCTCTCCAACACATCTGAGGAATTTAACTTTCTGTCAGTCCTGCCCTTACTCTGCAAGTGGGTGGCCAGATTTCAACTGGCTGAAGATTTCCACCTACTTTTTTTTGTAACTTTACAATATTGTATTCGTTTTGCCAAATATCGAAATGAATCCACCACAGGTATACATGTGTTCTCCATCCTGAACCCTCCTCCCACCTCCCTACCCATACCATCCCTCTGGGTCATCCCAGTGCACCAGCCCCAAGCATCCAGTATCATGCATCGAACCTGGACTGGCGACTCGTTTCATATATGATATTATACATATTTCAATGCCATTCTCCCAAATCATCCCACCCTCTCCCTCTCCCAGAGTCCAAAAGACTATTCTATACATCAGTGTCTCTTTTGCTGTCTCGTATACAGGGTTATTGTTACCATCTTTCTAAATTCCATATATATGCATTAGTATAGTGTTTGTATTGGTGTTTTTCTTTCTGGCTTACTTCACTCTGTATAATAGGCTCCAGTTTCATCCACCTCATTAGAACTGATTCAAATGTATTCTTTTTAATGGCTGAGTAATACTCTATGTGTATATGTACCATGGCTTTCTTATCCATTCATCTGCTGATGGACATCTAGGTGTTTCCACGTCCTGGCTATTATAAACAGCGCTGCGATGAACATTGGAGTACACGTGTATCTTTCAATTCTGGTTTCCTCAGTGTGTATGCCCAGCAGTGGGATTGCTGGCTCATAAGGCAGTTCTATTTCCAGTTTTTTAAGGAATCTCCACACTGTTCTCCATAGTGGCTGTACTAGTTTGCATTCCCACCAACAATGTAAGAGGGTTCCCTTTCTCCACACCCTCTCTAGCATTTATTGCTTGTAGACCTTTGGATCGCAGCCATTCTGACTGGCATGAAATGGTACCTCATAGTGGTTTTGATTTGCATTTCTCTGATAATGAGTGATATTGAGCATCTTTTCATGTGTTTGTTAGCCATCTGTATGTCTTCTTTGGAGAAATGTCTATTTAGTTCTTTGGCCCATTTTTTTATTGAGTCATTTATTTTTCTGGAATTGAGCTGTAGGAGTTGCTTGTATATTTTTGAGATTAGCTGTTTGTCAGTTGCTTCATTTGCTATTATTTTCTCCCATTCTGAAGGCTGTCTTTTCACCTTGCTGATGGTTTCCTTTGTTGTGCAGAAGCTTTTTAAGTTTAATTAGGTCGCATTTGTTTATTTTTGCTTTTATTTCCAATATTCTGGGAGGTGGGTCATAGAGGATCCTGCTGTGATGTATGTCGGAGAGTGTTTTGCCTATGTTCTCCTCTAGGAGTTTTATAGTTTCTGGTCTTACATTTAGATCTTTAATCCATTTTGAGTTTATTTTTGTATATGGTGTTAGAAAGTGCTCTAGTTTCATTCTTTTACCAGTGGTTGACCAGTTTTCCCAGCACCACTTGTTAAAGAGATTGTCTTTAATCCACTGTATATTCTTGCCTCCTTTGTCAAAGATAAGGTGTCCATATGTGCGTGGATTTATCTCTGGGCTTTCTATTTTGTTCCATTGATCTATATTTCTGTCTTTGTGCCAGTACCATACTGTCTTGATGACTGTGGCTTTGTAGTTGAGCCGGAAGTCAGGCAGGTTGATTCCTCCAGTTCCATTCTTCTTTCTCAAGATAGCTTTGGCTATTCGAGGTTTTTTATATTTCCATATAAACTGTGAGATTATTTGTTCTAGTTCTGTGAAGAATACTGTTGGCAGCTTGATAGGGATTGCATTGAATCTATAAATTGCTTTGGGTAGTATACTCATTTTCACTATATTGATTTTTCCAATCCATGAACATGGTATATTTCTCCATCTATTAGTGTCCTCTGATTTCTTTCACCAGTGTTTTATAGTTTTCTATATATAGGTCTTTAGTTTCTTTAGGAAGATATATTCCTAAGTATTTTATTCTTTTCATTGCAATGGTGAATGGAATTGTTTCCTTAATTTCTCTTTCTATTTTCTCATCATTAGTGTACAGGAATGCAAGGGATTTCTGTGTGTTGATTTTATATCCTGCAACTTTACTATATTCATTGATTAGTTCTAGTAATTTTCTGGTGGAGTCTTTAGGGTTTTCTATGTAGAGGATCATGTCATCTGCAAACAGTGAGAGTTTTACTTCTTCTTTTCCAATTTGGATTCCTTTTATTTCTTTTTCTGCTCTGATTGCTATGGCCAAAACTTCCAAAACTATGTTGAATAGTAATGGTGAAAGTGGGCACCTTTGTCTTGTTCCTGACTTTAGAGGAAATGCTTTCAATTTTTCACCATTGAGGATAATGTTTGCTGTGGGTTTGTCATATATAGCTTTTATTATGTTGAGGTATGTTCCTTCTATTCCTGCTTTCTGGAGAGTTTTTATCATAAATGGATGTTGAATTTTGTCAAAGGCTTTCTCTGCATCCATTGAGATAATCATATGGTTTTTATTCTTCAGTTTGTTAATGTGGTGTTACGTTGATTGATTTGTGGATATTGAAGAATCCTTGCATTCCTGGGATAAAGCCCATTTGGTCATGGTGTATGATCTTTTTAATGTGTTGTTGGATTCTGATTGCTAGAATTTTGTTAAGGATTTTTGCATCTATTTTCATCAGTGATATTGGTCTGTAGTTTTCTTTTTTTGTGACATCTTTGTCAGGTTTTGGTATTAGGGTGATGGTGGCCTCATAGAATGAGTTTGGAAGTTTCCCTTCCTCTGCAATTTTCTGGAACAGTTTGAGTAGGATAGGTGTTAGCGCTTCTCTAAATTTTTGGTAGAATTCAGCTGTGAAGCTGTCTGGACCTGGGCTTTTGTTTGCTGGAAGATTTCTGATTACAGTTTCAATTTCCGTGCTTGTGATGGGTCTGTTAAGATTTTCTATTTCTTCCTGATCCAGTTTTGGAAAGTTGTACTTTTCTAAGAATTTGTCCATTTCTTCCACGTTGTCCATTTTATTGCCATATAATTGCTGATAGTAGTCTCTTGTAATCCTTTGTATTTCTGTGTTGTCTGTTGTGATCACTCCATTTTCATTTCTAATTTTATGGATTTGATTTTTCTCCCTTTGTTTCTTGATGAGTCTGGCTAATGGTTTGTCAATTTTATTTACCCTTTCAAAGAACCAGCTTTTGGCTTTGTTGATTTTTGCTATGGTCTCTTTTGTTTCTTTTGCATTTATTTCTGCCCTAATTTTTAAGATTTCTTTCCTTCTACTAACCTTGGGGTTCTTCATTTCTTCCTTTTCTAGTTGCTTTAGGTGTAGAGTTAGGTTATTTATTTGACTTTTTTCTTGTTTCTTGAGGTATGCCTGTATTGCTATGAACTTTCCCCTTAGGACTGCTTTTACAGTGTCCCACAGGTTTTGGGTTACTGTGTTTTCACTTTCATTCATTTCTATGCAAATTTTGATTTCTTTTTTGATTTCTTCTGTGATTTGTTGGTTATTCAGCAGCGTGTTGCTCAGCCTCCATATGCTGGAATTTTTAATAGTTTTTCTCCTGTAATTGAGATCTAATCTTACTGCATTGTGGTCAGAAAAGATGCTTGGAATGATTTCAATTTTTTTGAATTTACCAAGGCTAGATTTATAGCCCAGGATCTGATCTATCCTGGAGAAGGTTCCATGTGCACTTGGGAAAAAGGTGAAATTCATTGTTTTGGGATGAACTGTCCTATAGATATCAATTAGATCTAACTGGTCTATTGTATCATTTAAAGTTTGTGTTTCCTTGTTAATTTTCTGTTTAGTTGATCAGTCCATTCTGAAGGAGATCAGCCCTGGGATTTCTTTGGAAGGAATGATGCTCAAGCTGAAACTCCAGTACTTTGGCCACCTCATGCGAAGAGTTGACTCATTGGAAAAGACTCTGATGCTGGGAGGGATTAAGGGCAAGAGGAGAAGGGGACGACAGAGGATGAGATGGCTGGATGGCATCACTGACTCAATGGATGTGAGTCTCAGTGACCTCCGGGAGTTGGTGATGGACAGGGAGGCCTGGCGTGCTATGATTCATGGGGTCACAAAGAGTCGGACACGACTGAGTGACTGATCTGATCTGATCTGATCTATAGGTGTGAGTGGGGTATTAAAGTCTCCCATTATTATTGTGTTATTGTTGATTTCTCCTTTCATACTTGTTAGCATTTGTCTTACATATTGTAGTGCTCCCATGTTGGGTGCATATATATTTATAATTGTTATATCTTCTTCTTGGATTGATCCTTTGATCATTATGTAGTGACCATCTTTGTCTCTTTTCACAGCCTTTGTTTTAAAGTCTATTTTATCTGATATGAGTATTGCTACTCCTGCTTTCTTTTGGTCCCTATTTGCATGGAAAATCTTTTCCAGCCCTTCACTTTCAGTCTGTATGTGTCCCCTGTTTTGAGGTGGGTCTCTTGTAGACAACATATGTAGGGGTCTTGTTTTTGTATCCATTCAGCCAGTTTTTGTCTCTTGGTTGGGGCATTCAACCCATTTACATTTAAGGTAATTATTGATAAGTATGATCCTGTTGCCATTTACTTTATTGTTTTGGGTTCGAATTTATATACCCTTTTTGTGTTTCCTGTCTAGAGAATATCCTTTAGTATTTGTTGGAGAGCTGGCTTGGTGGTGCTGAATTCTCTTAGCTTTTGCTTATCTGTAAAGCTTTTGATTTCTCCTTCATATTCAAATGAGATCCTTGCTGGGTACAATAATCTGGGCTGTAGGATATTTTCTTTCATCAGTTTAAGTATGTCCTGCCATTCCCTCCTGGCCTGAAGAGTTTCTATTGAAAGATCAGCTGTTATCCTTATGGGAATTCCCCTGTGTGTTATTTGTTGTTTTTCCCTTGCTGCTTTTAATATTTGCTCTTTGTGTTTGATCTTTGTTAATTTGATTAATATGTGTTTTGGGGTGTTTCACCTTGGGTTTATCCTGTTTGGGATTCTCTGGGTTTCTTGGACTTGAGTAATTATTTCCGTCCCCATTTTAGGGAAGTTTTCAACTATTATCTCCTCTAGTATTTTCTCATGGTCTTTCTTTTTGTCTTCTTCTTCTGAGACCCCTATGATTCAAATGTTGTAGCGTTTAATATTGTCCTGGAGGTCTCTGAGATTGTCCTCATTTCTTTTAATTCGTTTTCCTTTTTTCCTCTCTGATTCATTTATTTCTACCATTCTATCTTCTCATTCACTAATCCTATCTTCTGCCTCTGTTATTCTACTATTTGTTGCCTCCAGAGTGTTTTTGATCTTTTATTGCATTATTCATTATATATTGACTCTTTTTTTATTTCTTCTAGGTCCTTGTTAAACCTTTCTTGCATCTTCTCAATCCTTGTCTCCAGGCTATTTATCTGTGATTCCATTTTGTTTTCAAGATTTTGGATCAATTTCACTATCATTATTTGGAATTCTTTATCAGGTAGATTCGCTATTTCTTCCTCTTTTGTTTGGTTTGGCATTTATCCTGTTGCTTTACCTGCTGGGTATTCCTCTGTCTCTTCATCTTATTTAAATTGCTGAGTTTGTGTGTCCTTTCTGTATTCTGGCAGTTTGTGGAGTTCTCTTTATTGTGGTGTTTCCTCGCTGTGTGTGGGTTTGTACAGGTGGTTTGTCAAGGTTTCTTGGTTAGGGAAGCTTGTGTCGGTGTTCTGGTGGGTGGAGCTGGATTTCTTCTCTCTGGAGTGCAATGAAGTGTCCAGTAATGAGTTATGAGATGTCTATGGTTTTGGGGTGACTTTGGGAAGCCTGTATCTTGGAGCTCAGGGCTGTGTTCCTGTGTTGCTGGAGAATTTGCTTGGTATGTCTTGCCCTGGAACTTGTTGGCCCTTGTGTGGTGCTTGGTTTCAGTGTAGATATGGAGGTGTTTGATGAGCTCCTGTCAATTAATGTTCCCTGGAGTCAGGGTTTGGACTTAAGCCTCCTGCTTCCAGTTATCAGTCTTATTTTTACAGTAGTTTCAAAACTTCTCCTTCTATATAACACCATTGATAAAACATCTAGGTTAAAGATGAAAAGTTTCTCTACCGTGAGGGTCACCCAGAGAGGTTCACAGTGTTACATGGAGAAGAGAAGAGGGAGGAGGGAGTTATAGGTGATCCGAATGAGATGAGTTCCACCTACTTTTGATCAACAAAAATAAAGGCCCCTATTTCACTTGGCTTTATTCCCCAGCTTTGTTGACTTTGTAATATTACATACATCAGGAAAACACAGGTTCTTAAAGGTCATTACAGAAAGGAACATTCAGTTCAGTTCAGTTCAGTCACTCAGTCATGTCCAACTGTTTGCGACCCCATGAATTGCAGCACGCCAGGCCTCCCTGTCCATCAGCAATATTAGTGAGTATTTTTAACATCTACTTTGTGAGAAGTGTTTTAAACAAATGGCTCATTTCATGATCTGGGTGAGATGCATATTATGTCCATCGTTCACATGAGAAAGCTAACCTGGGTCATGCTGCTTAATTTCTCTGAACTTCAAATAGCTAATTTAGAATCAAGCCTGGGGACTTCCTTGGTGGTCCACTGGTGAAGAACCTGCCTTGCAATCCAGGGGACCCAAGTTTGATCCCTGGTCAGGAAACAAAGATCCCACATGCCTCGGAGGAACTAAGCCCCAGAGTCACAAGTAGAGAGTCCATTCACAGCAACAAATGATCCCATGCGCTGCAACTAAGACCTGATGCACAGATGAATGGATAAGAAATCGGTGGTACATATACACAATGGAGTATTACTCAGCCATTAAAAAGAATACATTTGAATCAGTTCTAATGAGGTGGATGAAACTGGAGCCTATTATACAGAGTGAAGTAAGCCAAAAAGAAAAACACCAATACAGTATACTAACACATATATATGGAATTTAGAAAGATGGCAACAATAACCCGGTATACGAGACAGCAAAAGAGACACTGATGTATAGAACAGTCTTTTGGACTCTGTGGGAGAGGGCGAGGGTGGGATGATTTGGGAGAATGGCATTGAAACATGTATAATATCATATATGAAACAAGTCACCAGCCCAGGTTCGATGCATGATACTGGATGCTTGGGGCTGGTGCACTGGGACGACCCAGAGGGATGGTAGGGGGAGGGAGGTGGGAGGAGGGTTCAGGATGGGGAACACATGTATACCTGTGGTGGACTCATTTTGATATATGGCAAAACCAATACAATATTGTAAAGTTAAAAAATTAAATTAAATTAAAAAAAAAAGACCTGATGCAGTCAAATAAATAGTTTAAAAAAAAAAGAAAAAGAAACCAAGCTTGAATTTGAAATCATGCAGACTCTACACACACACACACACATACACAATCTTTTCTTTCCCCTACAAATGATAACTCAGCAGGGCCCTTGGGAACAAGAGCATCTCTCTTCAGATCTTTTTAAGCAGGCTGACTCATCTACTAGGTTCATCTCAAATAGAGGTGATGAGGTTGAGCTGATGATTGGGTATAAGCTTTGGTTTAAAGAGGACTTGATTCCTGGATTGGGATTCCTAATGGCAAGCAAAATTTACTCTTGTAAGTTTAATCATAAAGTTCATTAACTCATCTCCTATTGTTGACTAGATCTGTGTCTTTGACAACTTATTGAACTCCTTGATATTTGGTTTTCTCTTCTATAAAATGAGAATCACAGAGCCACTCTATCCGGGTGGTTCTGGCTCACAACAGTAAGCTCAGAATTTGATAACCAATGTAAAATACCAAAGCAGTGTCCAATAATTGTGAGTTCCTTTCCTTGTCCCCACTGTCAATGGGCAAAGAGAGTCTGATCGTGAGGAGTGAAGGAGGAAGTTAGCAATTATGTGAGGCTGCTTTAGAGGCAGGTAGTTTTAGCAGAATCATAAAGCATCTCTACAAGGAAGCTTTAGGTAATTGGCCACATCCATACACAGCTCAAACTGTACAGTAATAAGCATCTCTAGTACTTCCATAATTTTTCTTCCATCATGTTAAAGGTTGACACCAGCAGATGCACAAGCCATTTCACTGGCAATTTTCACAAAATGCCCTGAACAGGCACAATAGCAGACTCCATGGTGATGCACAGTGATGCCAGTAAACAAAGCAAGTACAGCCCACTGCTCTGAGCCTCAGGCTGGATTCTGAGCCCATCACTGTGTAAATGGATGTGGTTGAGAGAGAAAGGGGAGGACAAGACATTGTAGAATAGTTCAAACGAGCTTCCTTGACCCATGACTGGATGTAATCAGAAAAGTTTGGGAAATGTTACTGGAAGTAAAGGAGAGACATCTGGAATATTGGTGCTGGAGCACTTCCAGAGGTATGCTGGCACATAAGGATTTTGTGATTCTTGGGAACTGTTTTCTCTAGATGATGAACAGCTGTAAGGAGAACTAGAGAAACTGTGGAAGGAATCTGTAAGGATAATTTAATGCAACCTACTTTTCCGCTGCTCAGTCCTCCCCACCAGACACTGGCTAAGTGTTAATGCAGTTTCTAACTAAGCATCTCCAGTTGCCATTCGGTATTCCCACAATCACACAGTAAAGTGTTTCCTAATGTCAGACTGCAGTCTTCTTCACTGTACTCAGACAGAATCCATTGTTTCCAGACCTTACATCTAGGGCAACACAGATGAAGACTCACCCTCCACAGGAAAATCTCCAATATCCTGGTTCCTTATCCCTGGAAATGTACTAGCTTGTCAACATTCTACCTGGAGGACCCCAGAAATGTTTACTTTCACTAGATAATAAGGGCTGAAGGACAGTGGAATTTTTACCTCCCTCACTTTTAATATTTTACTTACATTAACTCATTCTATGCACTCATTATTCTGATAAGCCACAAGAGACTGAGATTAAATACACTCAAGCTTTACTGAGCTCTCTATAGGTGTTTTAGGTACTTTATTATTACTTTTCTTAATCCTCTTTTCTACCCTGGAAAGAAAGGGTTGTTCAAAACATTTATGAGTAAGCCAATTTAAGCAAGTCTATGGAGAAGGAAATGGCAATCCACTACAATATTCTTGCCTAGAGAACCCCATGGACAGAGGAGCCTAGCAGGCTACAGTCCATGGGGTCACAAGAGTTGGACACGACTTAGTGAAAAAAAAACCACCACCACCACCACCATGGTTATACAGCCTTCCAAAAAGTTTAAAAAGTTTAAGCCTTTCAAGGTCATATCCAGGTCTGTCTCCTCTAGAGTTCATGTTCAAACCCACTAGTATGCTGTTCTTGCTTGGATGAGCTACAAACACAGACATGGGCTTTTCCAACACAGGTTGCAAGGCTTGGTTTAATCTTTTTCAGTCAACAGAACACTAAAATATACATCAATTAAAGAAAAACAAGTATTTTCTGACCTTAAAAACTTTGGTGTGCTGTCTCATACCTGGTTCTACCAGGGAGAGAGGAAAGGAAGGAAAATCAGAGTGGGTGGGATGGATAAAGAACCTGCCCTTGAGGAACTTTTGATGGAATTGGGAATTTGAAATAAAATAGCTTTAGTTCAGTTAGAAAAAATTACCAGGTATAACATGATAGAATGGTAAGGGGTATAGGACCCCCCCCCCCACAACACACACACACACACACACACACATACACACACTCCAAAAGCACAAAAACCTATGAAGAAGTGAAATAGTAATGGTGGGCTATACTTGGGCCAGAATTTAAATCAGTTCTTATAGAATGTGTCAAATAAGGACAGGTAAGTACAGAAACTGCTGTTACTCAATCTACTGGTCTGGTTTTTATTATATGGAATAGGAACCTGTTCTAATTTATGCACAAAAAAGACCTTGTTGAAAGGATATACTATACTTCATAAAATCAACAGTAAGCAGAGAATAGAGCTAGGAAAATGAGCAGGAACCAAGAGATGCCAACCAAGGGACGTGTTGGACTCTTTGAGACACCCCTGGACTGTAGCCCACCAAGCTCCTCTGTCCATGGGCTTCTCCAGACAAGAAAACTGGAGCGGGTTGCCATTTCCTTCTCCAGGGGCTCTTCCCAACCCAGGGATCAAACGCCCATCTCTTACATCTCCTACATTGGCAGGCAGGCTCTTTACCACTAGCACCACCTAGAAAGACCAACATAAAACACAGTCAAGGTCATTTGGTAGGATGAGTCTGAAGATCACTACTGACATGGAACCAGAACAGTCACCAGACAGCTGATGTCACTACAAATGACTCTTGACACTGTTGCTATAACTATGGAATTCTACACTATTCTCTACTATTTGGATAACTCCCTCAATATTAAAGACAAATAAACAGGAATGAGAGGAGAGAAAAGGAAGGGAAGGGAGGGGACTTCCTTGGTGGTCCATTGGTTAAGACTATGCTCCCATTGAAGGGGGTTCAGGTTTGATCCCTGGTCAGGGAACAAGGATCCCACACAGCACAGGGTGTGGATTAAAAAAAAAAAGGCAAGGAAGGAAAAGAAGAAGGAGGAGGCAAAAGAGGAAATTGGAGGAGAGGGGAAGAGGAAGACAAGGAGAAAGAGTCTTTGTTAATAATAAATCCCATAAAATGGCATCTTGGATACACAGGTGAGGAAAGAAAGATCCCCTCAACTCTACCCAACTACCCTTGAGTTTCAGAAATGGAAAGTAGCCCTACACTATATACAATAGGGAACTTATTCTAAATAGAAAGTTTGAAATCTGAGTAGCCTCAAAGTTTAAACTGCCCCCTCATCCCCTTCAAAGAAAAGCTCCAAAAAGCCTCAAGACTTCAACAAGTATTCATTCTATTTAGTTTGCTAAGAAATTTTGCCTTTCATGTATAATTAAACCATATTTTTTTAAAAGAATATACATAGAGTTTAAAATATCTGAAGCTTGATTTTTGTGTTGGCTATATTCTACACAGAGATTCTGTGAAGGTTCCCAGGATGTCTTAATGCTTTAGGAACCAGCATCGCCATTCATATGGAGAAGCACAGCAAGGCTGGGAACTCTTGGAGTTCCTCCTTGACAGCAGTTCTATCTTTTCCAAGAGCTTCTTCACTTCACAGACTGCCACCTGGAACACAGCCATGGGCAAGCCAGAAAACACGAGGTCTCAGGAACAGAGGTTTTTTTGAAATATCCCGAATATAAGTAATTCTCTGTCAGCGGGCTGCTGAAATTATAGAGACTGAAGTATAACAACCAAAGAGACTACAAAAGACTAAGTCCTCTTAAATCACTAAACACTGGCCAGTGAGACCTCAACAATTCATATGTTAACATATATAGCATGGCTGATAGGACAAGGATATTAAAATTACTGAGATCCTACTCTGTGCCTATCACTGACATGTATAATTTTGTCAGCAAATGTATGCGTGTGCCATCATTTCTAGTCATTTATTTCACCTCTTTTAAGCCTTACTTTACTTTTTTACCAGTAAAATTGGAGTATATATTCTTGCCTGGATGATTACACTGGATTGTTACAAAGATCAAATGAATGAGTGAATGTAAGAAGTGTTTTGGAAACTTAAATGCAAGGGCTTGTGATAATGACAGCTACATTTGATGGCTTAGCCTCCATCTGAGCTCTCCAAACATTCAGGGCAATGTTCTGTTCTGTGCTTTGTTGCTCCTCTGAGAGTCTCAAGCGGGAAGCATACTTTTAAATGTAGCTCTGCTGGCTCCAAGACACAGATCTACCCTGTAAAAGATAAATGGAAGGTTGTTCCTAAAAGTACACCGGAAGCTGCCAAGGGAGAAGACTTATCAAAGAGAGGACATCAAGATGTCACTCACTCTTCCCATCTGCACCTGTGATTGAGAAAAATGTTTTCTTTAATACAACTTGAGATTTGAAAGGAAAATGACAAAATGCGATCCCTTCCCTTTATCATTCACATTATGCCGGAGGCGTACGAATTTGATCTAAGACATTTTGATTTATGCCAATTGACAGAGTGAGCCCAGTGATGGAAATAGTCACCTTTATTCCTAGGAGATACATCTAAGATATGTGTATTGATATATATAGACACACATATATATGAATGCGTATAGATATATATGGAGGACTTGCCTGGTGGCCCAGTAGTTAAGAATCCACCTGCCAATGCAGGGGACACAGGTTCGACTCCAGAGAGCCAGGGAAGAGTCCACATGCCTTGAGGCAACTAAGCCTCTGGGCACCATTGCTTAGCCTGTACACTAGAGCCCATGCTCCACAACAAGAGAAGCTCCACACCGGAATGAGAGCCTGTGCACCACAACCCGAGAATAGCTCCCACTCGCTGCACTTAGAGAAAGCCCATGGGCAGCAACAAAGACCCAGAACAGCCATAAATAAATAAATAACCACCCCCAAAAAGCAACCAAAAAAATACATATGATATAGCAGAAACCAACACAACACTGTGAAGCAATTTTCCCCCAATTAAAAATAAATATTAAAAAACAAAAATAAATTTTAAAAAAATTAAGAACACCCCCCCCAAAAAAAAAAGAAGGGGAAAAAATCATATGTGTGTTTGCAACAATAAATTGCTCTGATCCATTAAAGAAAAAGATATATATGAGCAGGTAACTTCCTTGCTCAAAAGTACCCAAATATTTCCCATCATATTATGATCTGAAATCTTTACCAAGGTCTACAAAGTGACCCTTGATCATCTCTCCTACTGTGTTTCCTATAGCTTTCCCTCAATCTGCCCCTTGTCCCTTGCTTCCCTGTTACTTGACCACACTAAGAATACACCTGTCTTATACAAAGCACAAGAATATACCTGTGCTTTACTTTATGTTTCTTTGATGTGAAATGTTGTTGTCCTCTGTGTTACATGGGTCAGTCCCAGCCTTTGTTCAGGTCTCTCCTTCAGTGTCACTTTCTCAGATGTGTTATCCCACATCCTATTGAAAAATAACACCATTGGTTACTTTTCCTCCTCTTAGTTTCCTCCATCTCCCTTGTCACCACCTGAAAATACGTCATGCTGCTGCTGCTAAGTCACTTCAGTCGTGTCCGACTCCGCGTGACCCCATAGACGTCAGCCCACCAGGCTCTCCTGCCCCTGGGATTCTCCAGGCAAGAAAACTGGAGTGGGTTGCCATTTCCTTCTCCAATGCATGAAAGCGAAAAAGTGAAAGTGAAGTCGCTTAGTCGTGTCCGACTCTTAGCGACCCCATGGACTGCAACCCACCAGGCTCCTCCATCCATGGGATTTTCCAGGCAAGAGTACTGGAGTGGGGTGCCATTGCCTTCTCCGGAAAATACGTCATATATTGGTTTATCTGTTTATTGTTCATCTCCTCTACCAAAATGTAAGTTTTACAGTGCAGGAACTTTACCAGACATTATTCTAAGCTCTGAACACAGTAAACAAAGTAAACAGTTAATGGATATTTTGAACAAAAGAGATGCAGCAGCATTCCAGATTGAAAAGGTTTGAAGGCACATCCTTATGATTTTCTCTGATTCTCAATCACAGGTTACCTCAGTGCAGGCTTTTGGAAAACCATATTTCTTTCTTTCAAATAACTTGGTCTATTTGTTGTTGTTGTTCAGTCGCCAGGTCGTGTCCGATTATCTGTGACCCCATGAACTGCCGCACGCCAGTCTTCTCTGTCCTTCACTATTTCCCTGAGTTTGCTCAAACTCATGTCCACTGAGTCAATGATGCCATCCAACCATCTTATCCTCTGTAGCTCCCTCTCCTCTTGCTCTCAATATTTCCCAGCATCAGGGTCTTTTCCAGTGAATTGGCTCTTCACATGAAGTGGCCAAACTACTGGAGCTTCAGCTTCAGCACCAGTCCTTCCGATGAATATTCAGGGTTGACTGGTTTGATCTCCTTGCAATCCAAGGGACTCTGAAGAGTTTACCCCAGCACCACAGTTCAAAAGCATCAATTCTTCAGTACTCAGCCTTCTTCATGCTCCAACTATCACATCCGTACATGACTATTAGAAAAATAATAGCTTTGACTACATGGACTTTGTCAGTAAAGTGATGTCTCTGCTTTTTAATATGCTGTCTGGGTTTGTCATAGCTTTTCTTCAAAGGAGCAAACATCTATACATACTTATGAGTTTATGGGTAGATGAATGCCAATCTTCCCACTGGAGCTGTAAGCTTCATAGGAACAGAGATCGCACCTCTTTTTTATTTATATTTGTTTCCCAGCTCCTTACAGTATATGTCACATACAACAAATATTGCTGGTTGAATGAATGTGTGTACTGATGAATATCTGACCCAGTTATGGCCAACAGCTGAACCTGTGCCTTCCAACTGTTTAACAAGGCAAAAAGCTTCCTCATGCAACAATTGCTGTTACTGAAAACAATCATTTATTTCTGTCATATACCTCCATTCAGAATCCAGGTGTCTTGGAAACATGATATGGAAAGGAATAGGGGCTGGTATTTAGATAGACCTGGTTTCAAAATTTGACTCCCCTACCTAATAATCTCACTAAATAATTTATATATAACTCTCAGAATATCAGAATTATCACATATAAAGTTAAAATATCTGTACCTATGTTTTAACACTATGAAATCAAAACAAATTCATGTTTGTATAACCTGAATTTAAACCATGGTCCAGCCTCTTGGCCACCTAGCCATAAAACTAAACTCAGGAATTATCAAGGGAATCCATTCTTTACATGCATCTCCTTAAAAATATGTTTAAAGGGATCAAATTCCTAACTTAAAGTCACCTCTCAAACTTCCAACCACCAATTTTCTATTCTCGGGAACTTTGTGACCACTCCAACCCCTCTCATAGGACTTTGCCAAACTCCCCAGTCCCTGTCATCCTCCCCTTTCTCTTTCATCTCTTTATGATTCCACTTTACTTTAGGCTCTTTATTGTGCTCTCTCATCTTCCCTCTCAAGTCCCTGTCGTTCTTCCTCTCTCAATCTATTTCTCACATTTACCAATGGAGATGCAACTGCCAAAAACAAAAGATGCAAAAAGCTAACTCTGTTCACAGGAATGGAGGGAGGGAGAGTAACACAAACCAATAAAAAAGAAGGTAGCTGCTTAGATTACTCAGCTAACAACACTGGAGCTAAGGTTAAAACTCAGGCACTGGACCTTGTAGGGAGATTCTGAAGCCCCAAATCTGCCTTAAAATTAGGGTATTTTGAGACCACATCTGAAATGATGAAGTAGGAGGACGTTTAAGCTGCTTAGTTCTTTTTTGCCCCTTTTTGGAGGGCTCTAACTAAAGGAAAATGAGCGGCTCTCACATACGTATTTATATTTACTCCTTTTCAACTGGTGGCCTCCAGAAAGAGAGCTCAGTGGCAGGCTTTGATTTAGCTGCAATCAGCTTGTTGCCATGTTAGCTCTGTTTAAAAAGGGCAAGCTACGTCGGTCTGCTCCAGCCCGTTGCGTGGTGCGCCAATTTGGTAAGGTTTATCATCTGTCTCTAATAGCAGTGGGCCCCAGAAATGGCACAGAGCAATTTTCTGCTTTCATTTCCGCTGCACTTGAGAAAAATCTGGGGGCAATTTTTTAGTCTGAGGCAATATTTCTTAATGTTTTTGTCTCTTAGAATTGCTACTTAATTCTCTCCTTGACTCACTTTCAAGGAGTCAAGTTTAAGGCCGTGTCAATCATTCAGTAGCTTGGTTCCAACCAGGTGGAGCAAAAGTGGAGTTAGGAGGCTGAGCCAGGCACCCAGGGTAAGGGAATGGGGAGAGGGAGTTGGCTCGATCACAGGGCAATTTCTCCTTCCTTTTGCCTGGTGCAAATTTGTCCACAGAGTCATTTCCTTGACTAGCAGGTGCTTAGTGCCTCTGCTGGGGGAGGTTATTGAGAGAATGTGATTGGAAGTTGACCCACCAGCTGGACCTGGGCTCCTCACCCATCCTCTGCCCTTGGAGAGTATCTTCCACTTGCCTTCCACACACCTGAGGCTTCCCCAGGACACAGCCTGAGACAGTAATGTATTGTGGAGACCAGCTGGACTGTCTATGTGACTGAGCCCTGTTAAGACTTCCATATAAAGTTTATGATTCTGAGGACGAGTGCAGGGATCTACCTGTCTTGCACCACCCCAAACAAGCCTCATACATAAGTTTCCTTGCTTATTAAACCTGTCACCAATCTAAAGGGGTTTGCCTCTTTCTTCCATCTCTCTCTGCCCTCTAAGTATGGGGGCCAGTTTTGGATTACACCTAAGAAGCTCCCAGGTCTGCAAACCAATAATTGGCAAGCTGGCCAGGAGATAGGAGAAATGGATTTTAGGAAAAAGGTATACGTGGAGGAAATCTCAAGTGAACTATTGGCCTTGTATGGCTGATAAAAAAAAATCAGATGGCTCGGTCCATCATGAGTGGACCACTGACAGCTGAACAAGGTAATGTCCCCCATTCATGTGGCTATACCATCACTGTCGCCATCTTGGATACCCTGGCCTTGGTCCGAGGCGTGTGCCATACTGTGTTGGGCTCAGCAAATACTTGGCCACTGAGTCACAGATCAATTTGCCTTTACAAGAGAGGGTGCAAGAATGGACCTTTCGAGTGCTTCCCCAAGGTTACCAGCACAGCCCCATTTTATGCCATGGGATTATAACCCAAGACCTATTACCTCCTTCCTCAATTCAATACAATGAACCTGTCACATTGATGAAATAATGTTAACATGTGAAGACTTGCCTCTGCTGTAGGGCACTGCAGGTTTTGCTGGAACATCTGTGAGGGAGAGGCTGGGCAGTGGACCCACAGAAAATTGAAGGCCCAGGCACTGCCACCAAGTTTCAGGGAATCATTTGGTTAAGAGGGTGTTGCCCTGGAACCTGTGATTGAGAAGATGAAAGCCTGTCAAGCCCTCGGAGCGTGAAAAAGATGCAAGTCTTTGAAGGGACTTTGATTTTAGGAGGATTTTATTCCCCACCTGGCACAGTACCTCCATCTCTTGTACCACCTGGTACAGAAAGAGCGCATATGGGCCGAGAGATCAAAGCGGCAAGCTGCCTTTGAGAGGCAAAACTATGAGTGAAGCAGATTAAAGCTCTGGGCATCTCCAAAGCATGGCTACCGTTTGAGTCCGATGCGCCTGTGACTCTGGAAGGGATGCAGAGGGCACTGGGGCAGAGATGCAAAGGGAGAGAGTACCAATAGGGTTTTGGCCCCAGCTCAAAAAGTGGGCAGGAAGCTGATACACTCCTGTACTGGCAGCTCCTACCGTGTACACGGCACTCCTCCAGGTAGAGCAGCGTATCATGGTAAGAACTTCCCTTCCTATCCATCAACCCACCTCTGCCGAGATGCAAACCTCCACTCTGACTGAGTGGCCTGCTTATTTGCAGCAGAGGAGCAGCCTGTCCCCCAGTCCACTGCCTCTAAAAGTGCCAGTGCTGTTAGGCCCTGTAGAACGGGGTCCTCAGGAGATGGACCAGAACCGACCTGTGACATGTTTCAAACCGATCCACACAGCAAGAAATGAGTGGCAAGTGAAACCAAAACCATCCCCCCAGACTCCCAGGTTTTCATGGAAAAACTGTCTTCCATGAAACCAGTCCCTGACGCCAAAAAGGTTGGGGATCATCACTGTAGAATACATTGTCCTCCAGAAGCCCCCACTCCTGTGCCTATGGGAGCCCCTGCAGTCGAGAAAGAGAGAATGGGGAAATTCCCACTGATGCCTGTTGTGTAGATGGAGCTAGCCTAGCCATCCGTCCACACAGACTGCAGACACTGTTCAGCCCCATAATGACACCCCCTGGAAGGAAAGAGCAGCAAACAGCAGCAGCCAAAGAGTTGAGCTCAGAGTGGTTTGGTTGATGATCACTTACGAGCCCTGGCCATTAATTCTTCACACTGATGGTAGGGCTGTTTTTAAATAGATGAACCCTGTGGCTTAGACAGCGGGAGGCTGAGGGGTGGATGAACATGAGTCATCATCATCATGATCATGATCAGGGTTCACTGGCATGAGCCTGAAACAATCTTCACTATCTCCCACATCCCAGCTCATAAGGCACTGACACCTCTTGGATTCAGGAAGCAGAAGCCCTAGCCTGGATACAAGCCCTTACAACTGACCCTTCAGTAGATACAGCAGAGGAAGCCCCTAGAAAGACTGTTACCACAGTGCCTCCATGGAATGATGTATTAACAAGGATGTCAAGTTGTCCTTGAAATACAGTGACTTGGTTAATTCAGTAACAGCATGTTCTGCATATTCTCACAAGTCCTAAGGCAATTGCCCAAGGAGTCAGGGGCCATCCAGTGGAATTCCCAACAGGTGAGGGGTTGGCAAATTGATTACATTGGTCTCCTCCCTGAGAGTGAGGGTTCTAAATATGCCTTGTTTTACACAGACATTGCTTCAAGCCTTCCCCCTGTTGCCATGCAAAGTAGGCTGCCACCATTAGGGGATTAGGGACACTGAGTACCATGTATGGATACTCTCATTGAATACACTGTGATTGGGGTCACATTTCAAACATGCATGACTATATAAAAGAACATGACATTGAATGGAAGTTCCATCTTCCCTCTAACACACAAGCAACAGGGTTGGTAGAAAGCAAAAATGGATTAAATTAGTAACAGGTAAAACCACCATGGGCTTCCCTGATAGCTCAGTTGGTAAAGAATCCACCTCCAATGGAGGAGACCACGGGTCTATCCTTGGGTTGGGAAGATCTGCTGGAGAAGGGATAGGCTACCCACTCCAGTATTCTTAGGCTTCCCTTGTGGCTCAGCTGGTAAAGAATCTGCTTGCAATGCAGGAGACCTGGGTTCGATCCCTGGGTTAGGAAGATCCCCTGGAGAAGGGAAAGGCTACCTACTCCAGTATTCTGGTCTGGAGAATTCCATGGACTGTATAGTCCATGGGGTCATAAGACTTAGACATGACTGAGCGACTTTCACGTTCACTTTCAAAACCACCTTGGCTGTGTGGACTAAAGTACTTTTCCAGGCTTTAACACATTTGAATGATTAACCTGCAGGGCCTAGTGTCCCATATGCCAGGCTGGGAACCCCTACCAAGGCATCAATAATCAGAAAGGTATTTCCCCCACTCACACCATGGGTCCATGAGTTATGCTGCTGAGAAGACAAGCCCCTTGACATCTGGGAAAGGAGTTCCCTGTTAGAGTTTGCTATGGGACATCCTACCAGACCATTGAGTTACTTCACACCCGCTGGGATCCCATTGTCCTGCTGCAAGCTAGGCCTGCTGAAATGCACTATACCTGTGATGGACCACATGCCATCAAAAGAGGAAAGAAAGCAAAGGTCCTGGTATGGAATATCCTGCCCCTCTTCACACCTGACAGTGCTGCCTCCCCAACCCCCTGCAGGCGCCCAACCTACATGTATGATTTGGACAACCAGGTCAAGTTCCCCAAAGTGCAGCCACATTAACATCTAAGGATCAGGCCACAAGTGCAATTCTTACCGAAGGGAAGACCTCCCCATACAATTTCCTACTAAATAATCTTTTTTTAAACTACTTCTTTATTTTTTGGCTATGCTGGGTCTTTGTTGCTGCACAGGCTTTCTCTGATTGTGGCAAGCAAGGGCTACTCTCTCTAGTTGCAGTGCATGGGCTTCTCATTGCAATGGCTTGTCTTGTTGCAGAGCACAGGCTGTAGGCGCAAGGGTTTCAGTTGCTCTGTGGCATGTGGGGTCTTAGTTCCCAGATCTAACCCGTGTTCTCTACATTGGCAGGTGGATTCTTAACCACTGGACCACCAGGGAAGTCCCAATACTGTCTTTTTAACCTTAGATTTCTGTTGTTCCTATGGTGTTTGGTCACAGGATGGGCACCTGATATAAATTCTCTCCTGCAGATCAGATCAGTCCCTCAGTCGTGTCTGACTCTTTGCGACCCCATGAACTGCAGCACGCCAGGCCTCCCTGTCCATCACCAGCTCTCGGAGGTCACTCAGACTCACATCCATCGAGTCAGTGATGCCATCCAGCCATCTCATCCTCCGTCGTCCCCTTCTCCTCCTGCCCTCAATCCCTCCCAGCATCAGAGTCTTCTCCAATGAGTCAACTCTTCGCATGAGGTGGCCAAAATACTGGAGTTTCAGCTTGAGCATCATTCCTTCCAAAGAAATCCCAGGGCTGATCTCCTTCAGAATGGACTGGTTGGATCTCCTTGCAGTCCAAAGGACTCTCAAGAGTCTTCTCCAACACCACAGTTCAAAAGCATCAATTCTTCAGCGCTCAGCCTTCTTCACAGTCCAGCTCTCACATCCATACATGACCACAGGAAAGACCATAGCCTTGACCAGGCGAACCTTTGTTGGCAAAGTGATGTCTCTGCTTTTGAATATGCTATCTAGGTTGGTCATAACTTTCCTTCCAAGGAGTAAGCGTCTTTTAATTTCATGGCTGCAGTCACCATCTGCAGTGATTTGGGAGCCCAGAAAAATAAAGTCTGACACTGTTTCCACTGTTTCTCCATCTATTTCCCATGTAGTGATGGCAGTGGCCCACAAAGAATGCCCAGCAAAGAAATCAACCCAGTTGCTGGGTATGTGAGCAGCTCTCCATCTCTAGCTCATTGGGATCGCCATGGTAGCTACCACTGCTCCAGGAAGGGGATTGGAAAGCCTGAAAGCAGTACATTCAGGAAGAACAAACTACAACTAAGACTCAATTCAACTGATTTACCAACACTAATCCAAAAACCTGGCTGGTGGCACACACCATCAATAACACAGGGCACAGTATTATTTTCTGCCAATCAAACTACCATAGGCAGTCCATCAGACTAGTGACCAGAAAGATCCTAGGAATACCACCACTAGAGCTATGGGTGGCTATGCTCAGATTTGGAATGACTTTATGGGTTTTACCCCAGAATTTGGACATGTGAACCTCCAGGCATTCCTGTGTTAGAAACAGGAAAATCACTCTAAAGAGAACCAATTCGACTGTACCAGGAATATGAGAAGGCATCATCGTAAAGGACAGTGACTGATGTGCAGTGACCGTCACACCTGCCAGGTATTCACTGAGTAACCCACATGACTCCCTGTTGTGTGGCACACACCTCTGTCCATGGTTTCCACCTAGATGCTTGGGCCACTGCACCCTGGGTTCCTCCTGGGCACAGGGGAAAAGCCACCCACAGCAAAAATTGCTAGCTTTCTTCTCCTCAAGGCCAGAGGGCCACATTTTGTTTTTCACTGGTACAGTCATTTGGCTTCCCTCACTATTTCCTCCGTTGACCTGGAGGATGTTATAGCACACACAGAAGCCCTTACTAAATTCACCCAGAAAGCCTTAAATGATAGCCAACAAAGCCTGTCCTTACTGAACACTGAAATATGTCTAATGAGCAACAGTGTCCTCCAAAAGAGGATGAGCTTGGACACCATTACTGCCTTACAAGGGGGCTCCTGAGCAGTTATCCAAACAGAATGTTGTGTTCATACCTGATGAGTCTGCTAATGTAGTGCCTTTATTAAATCACATAAAAACACAAATGCCCTGAGTGATCCAACCTCCAGCCTAGGGGACTTAATAAATCAGTGACTTGGATCATGGGGCTCTTGATTTAAAAAAAAAAAAAAATCATCATTGATTCTGGGAATCATTGTCTTCATCTGTGTTTTCTCTTACATGTGCCTGTATTGTTGCTATATCTGGCCTCCAATGCAGTCAGTGGCCAAACAAGCCACCTCCGTGCTAATGAAACCTCTTGCTGGCCATTCAAAAAGGGAGAACACACGAGATTATAAGACCCTATAATGAGGAAATTTCCTGGCAGTCCAGTGGTTAGGGCTCCACACTTCCACTGTAAGGGCACGAGTTTGTTCTCTGTTCAGGGAACCAAGATCCCATTAGCCACACGGGGTAGCCAAAATATATATATCAGAGCCCATAATGAGGGATAAAGTGTTGGAGGAAGTCATTGAAAGAATGTGTGATTGCCAGCTGACCCATAGCTGTACCCAGGCAATCGGAGGCTCTCATACCCTCCCCTGTCCTTGGAATGTGAGCTCTGCTTGTCTTCCCCACACTGGAAGCCAACCAAGGACACAGCCTTGAGACAGTAATGTGGCATTGATACCACCTGGACAGTATATGTTGCTGAGCCCCATTAAGGCCTCTATGAAATTTTAAGATTTTAGCAGACAGGTGCAAAGATCTGCTTGTCTGCAACTGCCAGAGACAAGCCTCATATGTAAGTTCCCTTTCTTATTAAGCCTGCCACCTACCAACCTGGGGTGGCCTGCCTCTTTCTTTTGTCTCTCCCTGCCCTTTATCCATGGCACCCCACTCCAGTACTCTTGCCTAGAAAATCCCATGGACAGAAGAGCCTGGTAGGCTGCAGTCCATGGGGTTGCTAGAAGTCAAATATGACTGAGCGACTTCACTTTCACTTTTCACTTTCATGTGTTGGAGAAGGAAATAGCAACCCACTCCAGTGTTCTTGCCTGGAGAATCCCAGGGACGGCGGAGTCTGGTGGGCTGCCGTCTGTGGAGTCACGCAGAGTCAGACATGACTGAAGCAACTTAGCAGCAACTTAGCAGCAGCAGCCCTTTATCCATGAGGCCAGTTTCAGACTGCACCCAGATAACTCCCAAGGTTGCAAAGTAACAGCCTCTGATTTTGTCTTTGCAATAAACACTAACATTTCTATCCACCCTTTTAAAGTTAGAAGCTTATATACTGAAAGTATAGCAACGCATCTGTTCAAACTTTCAACATTTAGAGATAACCTCTAACAACTTTTCATGGCTTGCAGTCTCACATACAGACACATTCTTAATGGACAAAGTGGTGCATACTATTTAACTTCCTACCATCAAGTAATATAACATAATCATCTTTAAAAGCCAGCTAATTTTCTTTCTACTGCCTATTTTTTAATAGCACCACAAATCTGGTAGTTTATTTAGCCAACCATCTGTGGTTGTTCATATATTTTGTTTACAAATCATTCACTTAGACATGATATTCCAATCCACAGCTTAATATTGAGATACTATTGAGTTAGAGAAGTTTCTTTCTACGTTCTCATGATGATGGAGAGAGAGCTAATGTTTACCCTTTGACTGGCAGCCAAAACTGACCTCAGGACTTGGAACCCCACTTGAAGTTCCAAACTGAATAACCTTTCCCTTATCTTTCAGCCTTCACACAAACCCAGAGGTCCTGACTTCACGTCAGAGAACCATGTGGCAGCCACCTTCCTAAAGGCTGTCAGTGAGGCAGTTCCAGGCACGATGTGGAAATACATGCCTTGGTAACAAAGGGCTGCTGAATAAGTTATCTTAGGAAGGAAGTCCATTTTCTCCATTGACTCCTCCCTCTAACACTGCAAGTGCTGAGGTGATATGTTAAGGGGCGGAGAGATATGTAACATGAAGATAGAGAGGGGGAGTGGAAGTAAAAAACAAAAATGAAAGCAAGGGAGAGAGGGGTACGTAATCAGTTCCACATTTCTCTCTCCCCCTCAAAATAGGTCTGGGATCCTTTTAATAGAAAGGCAAGGTTCCACCATTGCAACAGCTCTTAGAAACCATGGCATTCACACTCTTCTTGGCAATGATAAGAAAACTGTGGACTAACAAGAAATTACAGGCATACCTCATTTTATCATGCTTTGCAGACATTATGCTTTTTACAAACTGAAGGTCTATGGCAACCCTGGTTCTAGCTAGTCCACTGGCACCATTTGTCCAACAGCATTTGCTCACTTCAGGCCTATATGTCATATTTTGGTAATTCTCTTAATATTTCAAACTTTTTCATTACTGTTATATTTCTTACAGTAATCTGTAATCAGTGATCTTTGATGTCATGATTACAAAAAGATTATGTCTCACTGAAGGCTCAGATGATGGTTAGCATTTTTTAACCATAAATTATTTTTAAATTAAGCTATGCATATTATTTTTTTAGCTATAATGCTATTGCACACATTATGGACTACAGTATAGTGTAAACAACTTTCATATGTACTGGGAAACCAAAAAAGTTAGTGGGACTCGATTTACTGCAGTCTTTGCTTTATTGCAATGATCTGGAATTGAACCCACCATATCTCCAAGGTCTGTCTGTAGGAAATGGAAACCCACTCCAGTATTCTTGCCTGAAAAATCCCATGGACAGAGGAGCCTACTGGGCTACAGTCCATGGGGTCTCAAAGAGTCAGGCATGACCGAGTGACTGAGCACAGCACATACTGCCTGTATGTGAATTTTTGACCCAGCTTTCCGTAGGGCTCTTTTCACTCTGCCTTGTTACCTCCAACGAAAAATTTAAATCAACATTTATAAAGAGCTTATTAACACTGAGCAAAACCACTTTGCATACATTATTCTATTTAACGCCAAAACATCTGTTTCAGGCAGCCACCAGCACCATCTCAAGAAGCCCAGGTACCATCCTTAAGGTGCCCCAGAACTGGCTGGTGAGGGAGCTGGATTTGAATGCAGTCACACTGCTTCTCAAATACTTCATCACACACGGTAATTTAAGCTCAACATTCTCATTGACTATGCTGAGAGCAGAACCACAGATATTCCTACTCCAACATGAGGAATAATATTGTGCTTTTCTGGGAGATATTTTTTTTAAAACAAGCCCCAAAGAGTGCCTTCCAGAAGATGCAAACCTTTCTAAGAGAAAAAGTATTTTCAGCAAAATGGAAAATCTCCAGTGCATAGTATAAGTAGTTTCGAGTATGAAGACAAAATTTTGGCAGGATAAATGTGGCTCGTTATGTATTTTCAAGTTAAGAGTTGCACCCAATGATGGTAGTTAAAAAAAAAAAAAAAAAAACAGAAAAGACCCACTCATAGAATTTATCAAAAGAAGTATATATCTATTATAGTTTGACTGAAAACGGTCTATTTATATAGCACACAAATGTGTCACCTTTTCTCGGTTATTTTACATTCTCACCTAGGAACTTTGAAAAAAAGAGGGTAGAAAATAGTGATTGCAAATAGTCTGATTATCTTGACAAATGCAGTACAGCCTCTTAGGCATGACACTCCTGCAAGCCTCTTCAGCAACCCCATGAAATCTGGAACATTGCTTGGTTCCACTACCCACGGGGAAAGACAATTCACGTCAGGAATTACCTGCGGCTGATGCAGCTGACAAATGTTATCTAATCAAGTCTATAAGTGTCTCAGACAGGTGCGTCTCTTCTCCAGCCTAGGAAATCACCCTGAATAATTCATTATCTAATATGTTTCTCTAAGCCGACATAACTGAGGGGGAAAAGAAATATCACATTGTGGCACTCCTTATGCAGAAAAAGCAAGGGCTTTAGAATTCTTAAACTCTCAAAAGAAACATCACAAAACCTTTTTTTTTCTGTTTAAAAAAAAAAAATGATACCAGGGAAATGTGGGCTTTGCTGCTCCATTACCAGCATCCTAGATGATTTCCAAACGCACACCTTGGTTCTGTTGTGTTGTTTAGTTGCTAAGTCATGTCTAACTCTTACATGACCTCATGGACTGTAACCCACCAGGCTCCTCTGTCCATGTGATTTCCCAGGCAAGAATAATGGAGTAGGTTGCCACTTCCTCCTCCAAGGGATCTTCTTGATTTGGAAATCGAACCCACATCTACTGCATTGGGAGGTGGATGCTTTACCACTGAACCACCAGTGAAGCCCCATACCTTGGCTCATCTGGCTTCTAAGACAATCCTCTCCATTGGTTAAATCCATCTCTAAATCAGCATCGTCTCTCTACCTCCAATTCACCACAAGACATGAGCAAGACATGAACATACTTGCTCTGCAGAGCCTGTGGGAGGCGCCTCAGATCTCTCCTCTGTTCAGCAGGGACAGAGTCCAGGGTGGCTCGCAGTTCTGTTTCTGATGCCTCTTTGTTCTCATCTGCACCCTCACTCCCCACTGTCAAGACTAGAAGCTGGTCTGTTTTGTTTTAACCATTCAGATTTCAAACTAGGTAGGTACTGGTCTGGTTTCAAACTAGTTTCGAACTATGGTGCTAGAGAACACTCTTGAGAGTCCCTTGGACAGCAAGGAAATCAAACCAGTCAATCTTGAAGGAAATCAACCCTGAATATTTATTGGGAGGACTGATGCTAAAGCTGAAACTTCCAATAGTTTGGCCACGTGATGCAAAGAGCCAGCTCATTGGAAAAGACTCTGAAACTGGGAAAGATTGAGGGCAGGAGAAGAGGACGGCAGACAATGTGCTAGATAACATCACTGACTCAATGGACATGAGTTTGAGCAAACTCTAGGAGATTGTGAAGGACAGAGAAGCCTGGCATGCCGCAGTCCATGGGGCTGCAAAGAGTTAGACATGAACTTAACTATTGAACAAGGCACTGGACATGCTCCCATCTCCTTAGGGCCTAACACTAAACAGCCTCCTTCTATCAGTGACTCTCAAATGTTAGTGCACACCTGGAAAGCTTGTCAAAATACAGATTACAGGGCCACACTGGAGAGTTGATGATTCAGTAGATCCAAAAAGGATCAGAAAATACACATTTTAAAACCAGTTTCCACGTTGATGCTGATGCTACAGGGGATCACATTTTTAGGAACTTTCAGGTTATGTTAATGTTTCCCACACTGGCCCGTTTTTAAGAAATACCTAGGAGAGCAGCAGCCTGAGGAGGAAAAGGCACAATTTCATACCCCCTTTCCTTATGAATTTCCACTCAGTAAATCTCTAGTTTTCACAAACTCTCCAGGTATTTATAGACAGGCATGTTGGAGCTTTTGATTTGTCAGAGCAAAGAGCAGCTCTAAACTGACAGATTTAGTATAATTATGGTTTGGGGATAATGGTTGATACAGGTGAAGAACAGATTGATGGCATTCTCAGACTTCTCTATTTGACTGCTCAGTAGCAATTGTACTAAACTATAAGTTCTTTGAGCGCAATGTTTTATGTCTTTCCTCCCAGATTAGTACAGTAAAGATTAGCGGAAGGAAGGAAAGAAGAAAGGAGAGGAAAGAAGTGGGAAGGGTGCTTTAAAAATACATAAGCCCAGGTCCAACATGACAGGAATTCCAATTTAATTGGGCTAGGGTGGGATACAGGCATGGGCAGTTTTAGAAAGAACTATAAAATAGATAAGCAAGCAAAAATTTAAAAAGAACTCTAGGTGATTGAAACATACAGCCAGTAGATCATACAGTATGATCTACTGTTCTCAGAATCAGCATCTCTGTTTTGTGTTAACATAGAAAGAGCAGAGAGTGACTAAGGTTCTAACTCAGCCATATCCTTCCTATCACATATATTCTACTCTACTTAATCTCTCTAAATTTTAGTTTCATCATCTGAAAATGAAGATAAAATATCGACTGTAATCAGTTACTCATGACGAGTAAATGAAACAGAAGTACCCATCTTTCCTTCACTCTTTTCTTTTCACTGCCTTTACTAGTTTTCAATCTGGCTAGGAAGAGATAAGACAGATATATTGAAAATAAATACTGGGCTGGCCAAGTTCATTCAGGTAACATCTTACAGAAAAACCTAAAGGAACTTTTTGGCCAACCCCATAGATAAACAACAATCCTACTACATAGCACAGGGAGCTACACTCAATATCCTGTAAAAAAACACAATATTTTCTTCACTATTTCAATCATTATTTCATTCCCTCCCTTAACCAATATATATTGATTAGCCACCACATGCCAAGCACTGTTATAGGCCATATGGGCAAAGCATTGACAAAGACAAACCAATATACTCATGCCTCAAAGGACTTGGCAAAGTCCTGGAAACACAAAGCACGTTCAAAAATGCTTATCATTACTATTATCCAAACTGAAGATAGTAATGGTTACCTGGTCAACATGAAATGACAGAATGGAAAGTAACATGCTTTATACATTTCAAAGGAATATTCTAATTAATGATTATAATTGTAGTTATGGCTATTACTGATATTATATTAATATGACCAATAGTATACATTTGAAGATTCATTCTTTTTTTTTTTTTTTTCTTTTCTCCCCACAACCCAAAGGATGATATAGCCGAGGGATCACAGAATACAGGAACTGACCAGGACCTCAATATTCTGGTTTCTCTTCAGGTCAATAAACCTTTCGTCTTTTCAAAGAGGACCTCCGAGGTCTTGACTGGAACTCCCCATATGGTACAGGTGAGAACTCCACGGCCCTCTGCAGAGATGTTCCCTTCTATTAGACTTGCTGATTCTCACAGGTCACAGACAAAGAGGGGTTTTCATAGGTTAACATCTTACAGAAAAACCTAAAGGAACTTTTTGGCCAACCCAATAGATAAACAACAATCCTACTACATAGCACAGGGAGCTACACTCAATATCCTATTAAAAAAAAAAAAATATTTTCTTCACTCTTTCAATCAGTATTTCATTCACTCCCTTAACCAATATATATTGATTAATCAATATATATTGATTTCATAGGTGAACACAACATGGTACTTGGTCAGTGTTTATTGACTGTAGGTTCTGAATAAATGTTTGTTGACTACAATAATAAATGAAAAATGTATAAATAAAGGTCAAATGGCAATCTTTGCTCAAGGAGTACACATTGAACATTAGGTAGCCAATGGGCAGCTTCTCAATTGGGTGTTTTAAAATATGACCATAAGCCTGTAAATATTTCATTGTCTCTGAAATAGTACCACGCATAAGCATGGAATAGTATTGAATAACTTTTATTACAAATAAGTCTCTTTTCAATGGAAATTAATAAATTTCCTTTTCATATTATTTTTAGTTATCTAGGTCTTTAGCCTTTACTTAATGATGATGCACTTGATTAAATAAAATGAAAGAAAAATGAAAGTTCTTTCAGACATTAAAATGAATAATGAATTTAGACTTAATCCAAAAGCAATTTGACTTTAAACATTCATATGAAATTAAATGAGCCATTGAATTTGCTATATAAGCAAGCATTAATCTTATCTGGCTATGAAAACTAGAAAGTTATATAGTGACCCATTAATTTCAGAGCCTAATACAAGGTCTGTTTAATGCCTTTTCTCCATTAAGAAGTCTTATTCCATAATATAAGTGCTTTTTCATAAAAGTTTAAACTCCAATTCATTTTTTCTACTGTTCCAATCATGTGATAATCGACTCTTGACAAGATTATAGCTGCAAATCTAAATATGGTATATAATGTTGTCATGTGAAGCAGATTTTCTCATGGCTGGCCTCCACCAAAAAAAAGAGAACATTTATATCACTGGCAGGAATGTGAGTATAAATTATTACAGCCCCTCCATCCAACGGTGCTTGAAGTAGTTTATAATTCACCCAGCACACGGATAGATGACCCTGTTACACTGAAGTAAAATTTGCATAGAATTACCCAAACCAAAAGCAGCATTCCAGTACATACGAATCATATGCTATAACCAGGTACAGTTCAATGTTGAAATCAAAGAGCATACGTTTATTTTTACACATTTAAAATATCTCCCCAGGGACTTCCCTGGTAGTCCAATGGTAAAGAATCCACCTGCCAATGCAGGGGACACGTTTGATCCCTGGTCTAGGAAGATTCTACGTGCTTCAGGGTAACTAAGCTGGCATGCCACAACTTCTGGGCCCTTGCTCTAGAGCCTGTGCCCTGCAGCAAGGGAAGCCACTGCAATGAGAAGCCTGCACGCCACAACTAGGGAGGAGCCCTCGCTCACCGCAACTAGAGAAAGCCCGCTCAAGTGCAGCCAAAAATAAATAAACAAAATTTTAAAAATAAATAAATAAAATGTTTCCCCACATAAAACAACTGAATCATAATTTTATCAGAAATTTTTATATTCCAACTTTAGGTTCCATGCACAATAAGCCCATTTTACAGTTGAAACCATACTTAAATAAGGGTGAAGACAAAGAGTAAGCAACAGTGTTGCACTTATTACCCAATATAATACTTAGCTAAATGGCAAATCTATAATGTCATTCTATACATGACATTTCATTAATCAATGCTGGAAGATGTGGGGAGAAAGGACAACAGGCATGAAAAGTGACATACATGTTTTTCATTGTCAGACAGGGTTACTATCAATTTCATTATATGCCATAAGACAAACACTGATTCTTTCATGATAATAACAAGGGAACCAAGGAAGCAGAATAGAGAATACAATACAGTGATATGGACTTAACATGTATTAATGATTTCATTGCATTGGGATTAGATTAAGGAATTATATGGTTTACATCTTTTAAACCCTCATTAATAAATATTAGTTCTTATTAGTTAGAGACTGGCTAATAAGTCACCAGCGGCCTGATATTTGAAATCTACAGCAGTACATTTAAATAATGAAGTCGATTATTAATGAAGAAGGATTTTGTAGTTTAAGAGAGTTAATCATTACAGAATGTTTTTCATGAAATAAGCATTGTTTACGATATAAATCTATTCATCCTTGGGCGGCTACTGAAAGTCTGTATGATCTGTCTCCTAAATACAGAATATGGAGATGGGGGAGTTTTCTGTGCCATTCATTCAGCTTTGTAGCCACTGATATTACTTGGGATTAAACAGTTTAACCCCGTCTCTGCATTTCATCACCTCCCCAATCTCGTGCATGAGTGGCTGTCAAGACCATGTGCTAGGTTGCTTCAGCTATGTTCGACTCTTTGCAACGCCATGGACTATAGCACATCAGGCTCCTCTATCCATGGGATTCTCCAGGAATGAATACTGGAATGGGTTGACATTTCCTTCTCGAGAGCCAAGACCATATGGCCATTCCAACCAGAGGACTGGCTGCTCCCAGCAACTCTGAGGATTCAGATCAGATCAGATCAGATCAGATCAGTCGCTCAGTCGTGTCCGACTCTTTATGACCCCATGAACTGCAGCACGCCAGGCCTGCCTGTCCATCACCAACTCCTGGAGGTCACTGAGACTCACATCCATCGAGTCAGTGATGCCATCCAGCCATCTCATCCTCTGTCATCCTCTTCTCCTCCTGCTCCCAATCCCTCCCAGCATCAGAGTCTTCTCCAATGAGTCAACTCTTTGCATGAGGTGGCCAAAATACTGGAGTTTCAGATTTAGCATCATTCCTTCCAAAGTAATCCCAGGGATGATCTCCTTCAGAATGGACTGGTTGGATCTCCTTGCAGTCCAAGGGACTCTCAAGAGTCTTCTCCAACACCACAGTTCAAAAGCATCAATTCTTCAGTGCTCAGCCTTCTTCACAGTCCAGCTCTCACACCCATACATGACCACAGGAAAGACCATAGCCTTGACTAGGCAAACCTTTGTTGGCAAAGTAATGTCTCTGCTTTTGAATATGCTATCTAGGTTGGTCATAACTTTCCTTCCAAGGAGTAAGCGTCTTTTAACTTCATGGCTGTAGCCACCATCTGCAGTGATTTTGGAGCCCAGAAAAATAAAGTCTGATACTGCTTCCACTGTTTCTCCATCTATTTCCCATGAAGTGATGGGACCAGATGCCATGATCTTTGTTTTCTGAATGTTGAGCTTTAAGCCAACCTTTTCACTCTCCACTTTCACTTTCATCAAGAGGCTTTTGAGTTCCTCTTCACTTTCTGCCATAAGGGTGGTATCATCTGCATATCTGAGGTTATTGATATTTCTCCCAGCAATCTTGATTCCAAGATTCTGTTTCTTCCATTCCAGCATTTCTCATGATGTACTCTGCATATAAGTTAAATAAACATGGTGACAATATACAGCCTTGACGTACTCCTTTTCCTATTTGGAACCAGTCTGTTGTTCCATGTCCAGTTCTAACTGTTGCTTCCTGACCTGCATACAGATTTCTCAAGAGGCAGATCAGGTGGTCTGGTATTCCCATCTCTTGAAGAATTTTCCACAGTTTATTGTGATCCACACAGTCAAAGGCTTTGGCATAGTCAAGAAAGCAGAAATAGATGTTTTTCTGGAACTCTCTTGCTTTTTCAATGATCCAGCGGATGTTGGCAATTTGATCTCTGGTTCCTCTGCCTTTTCTAAATCCAGCTTGAACATCAGGAAGTTCACGGTTCACATATTGCTGAAGCCTGGCTTGGAGAATTTTGAGCATTACTTTACTAGTGTGTGAGATGAGTGCAATTGTGCAGTAGTTTGAGCATTCTTTGGCATTGCCTTTCTTTGGGATTGGGATGAAAACTGACCTTTTCCAATCTTGTGGCCACTGCTGAGTTTTCCAAATTTGCTGGCATATTGAGTGCAGCACTTTCACAGCATCATCTTTCAGGATTTGGAATAGCTCCACTGGAATTCCATCACCTCCACTAGCTTTGTTTGTAGTGATGCTTTCTAAGGCCCACTTGACTTCACATTCCAGGATGTCTGGCTCTAGGACAGTGATCACACCATCATAATTATCTGGGTCGTGAAGTTCTTTTTTGTACAGTTCTTCTGTGTATTCTTGCCACCTCTTCTTAATATTTTCTGCTTCTGTTAGGTCCATACCATTTCTGTCCTTTATCAAGCCCATCTTTGCATGAAATGTTGCTTTGGTATCTCTGATTTTCTTGAAGAGATCCCTAGTCTTTCCCATTCTGCTGTTTTCCATTATTTCTTTGCATTGATCGCTGAAGAAGGCTTTCTTATCTCTTCTTGCTATTCTTTGGAACTCTGCATTCAGATGTTTATATCTTTCCTTTTCTCCTTTGCTTTTCGCTTCTCTTCTTTTCACAGCTATTTGTAAGGTCTCCCCAGACAGCCATTTTGCTATTTTGCATTTCTTTTCCATGGGGATGGTCTTGATCCCTGTCTCCTGTACAATGTCACGAACCTCATTCCATAGTTCATCAGGCACTCTATCTATCAGATCTAGGCCCTTAAATCTATTTCTCACTTCCACTGTAGAATCATAAGGGATTTGATTTAGGTCATACCTGAATGGTCTAGTGGTTTTCCCTACTTTCTTCAATTTCAGTCTGAATTTGGCAATAAGGAGTTGATGGTCTGAGCCACAGTCAGCTCCTGGTCTTGTTTTTGCTGACTGTTTAGAGCTTCTCCATCTTTGGCTGCAAAGAATATAATCAATCTGATTTTGGTGTTGACCATCTGGTGATGTCCATGTATAGAGTCTTCTCTTGTGTTGTTGGAAGAGGGTATTTGCTATGACCAGTGCATTTTCTTGGCAAAACTCTGTTAGTCTTTGCTCTGCTTCATTCCGTATTCCAAGGCCAAATTTGCTGTTACTCCAGGTGTTTCTTGACTTCCTACTTTTGCATTCCAGTCCCCTATAATGAAAAGGACATCTTTTTTGAGTATTAGTTCTAAAAGGTCTTGTAGGTCTTCATAGAACCGTTCAACTTCAGCTGCTTCAGCATTACTGGTTGGGGCATAGACTTGGATTATTGTGACACTGAGTGGTTTGCCTTGGAAACGAACAGAGATCATTCTGTCGTTTTTGAGATTGCATCCAAGTACTGCATTTCGGACTCTTTTGTTGACCATGATGGCCACTGCATCTCTTCTGAGGGATTCCTGCCCGCAGTAGTAGATATAATGGTCCTCTGAGTTAAATTCACCCATTTCAGTCCATTTCAGTTTGCTGATTCCTAGAATGTCGACATTCACTCTTGCCATCTCTTGTTTGACCACTTCCAATTTGCCTTGATTCATGGACCTGACATTCCAGGTTCCTATGCAATATTGCTCTTTACAGCATGGGACTTTGCTTCTATCACCAGACACATCCAGAGCTGGGTATTCTTTTTGCTTTGGCTCCATCCCTTCATTCTTTCTGGAGTTATTTCTCTACTGATCTCCAGTAGCATATTGGGCCCCTACTGACCTGGGGAGTTCCTCTTTCAGTATCCTATCATTTTTCCTTTTCATACTGTTCATGGGGTTCTCAAGGCAAGAATACTGAAGTGGTTTGCCATTCCCTTCTACAGCAGACCACACCCTGTCAGATCTCTCCACCATGACCCGCCCATCCTGGGTTGCCCCACGGGTATGGCTTAATTTCATTGAGTTAGACAAGGCTGTGGTCCTGGTGTGATTAGATTGACTAGTTTTCTGTGAGTATGGTTTCAGTGTATTTGCCCTCTGAAACCCTCTTGCAAGACCTACCGTCTTACTTGGGTTTCTCTTACCTTGGGCGTGGGGTATCTCTTCCCGGCTGCTCCAGCAAAGCACAGTCATCGCACCTTACCTTGGACGAGGGGTCTCTCCTCACCGCCGCCCTTCCTGACCTTGGAGGAGGGGTATCTCCTCACCGCCGCCCTTCCTGACCTCGGTCATGGGGTAGCTCCTCTCGGCCGCGCTCTTAGTGTGCCGCGCAGCTGGTGAGGCCCCCCTGCGCAGCCACCCAGAGGCTTAGACCAGTCCAAACGCTTCCCTACCCAGCCCAGCACAGCAGTCCTCAGGCGAGGCTTGAAGAAGGATCACCAAAGCTATGTTTTCTTCGTACTCATCACAAAACTTAGAGCTACTTTCACAAATTCTAAGTACTCATAGACAATTGATCATGAGCACCTTAACAGTTTGAGTTCTCCTAAAATGAGAAAGGAAGGTACAAAACTTCCCACTTTGAAAACAGATAAATGTGAGTTTGGAGTTCTAAAAAAAATTTTAATAAAAAGAAGAGTTGCATCATCCTGGATGACCCAGAGGGATGGGATGGGGAGGGAGGTAGGAGGGGGGTTCAGGATGGGGAACACATGTACACCTATGGCAGATTCATGTCAATGTATGGCAAAACCAATACAATATTGTAAAGTAATTAGCCTCCAACTAAAATAAATGAATATAAAAGAAAAGAAAAAGAAAAAAATTAATAGAAAAAAATAAAAAGAAGAGTTGGGTGTCAACTGCATTTCTAAATGTGACACTGGGCAAGTTATCACTATTGTAAATATTTCCTATTTTGTAAACTGATCCCTCTTCACATTTTGGAGAAGCCTTTCCTCTTATGAGTCTTAGAGGAATTCAGGGCTTCCCAATATTCTTCCAATAAATCATCATTTTTTCATAAGTTAAAGTTGTTTCATATCAACTGCAACCAAAAATTCTATTTTTTTCATTTATTTTTTAATTGGAGGAAAACTGCTTTACAATGTTGTGTTGATTTCTGTACAACAATGTGAATCAGCCTTAATTATACATATATCCCTCCCTCATGAACCTCCCAGCTCCTCATCCCACCCCTCTAGGTCATCACAGCGCACTGAGCTGACTCTCTGCGCTATACAGCAGCTTACACATGAGTGCATACACGGTGATGCTACTTCCTCCATTGGTACCACTGTCTCCTTCCCCTACTGTGTCTACAAATCTGTCCTCTCAACCAGCATTTCCATTCCTTCCCTGCAAATGTCTATCTGTACCATTTTTCTAGATTCCATATACATATTAATTACAATACTTGTTTTCTCTTTCTGACTTACTTCACTCTGTATAACAGGCTCCAGGTTCATCCACCTGACTCACATTCATTATTTTTTATGGCTGAGTAATATTCTACTGGACTTGCCAGGTGTCACAGTGGTAAAGAATTTGCCTGCTGATGCAGGAGATGTGGACTTGATCCCTGGGTCAGGAAGATCCCCTGGAGTAGGAAATGGCAACCCACTTTAGTGTTCTTACCTGGAAAATTCCAAGGACAGAGGGGCCTGGAAGACTACAGTTGATGGGGTCACAAAGAGTCAGACACAACTGAGCATGCAGCATGCATTCAGCATACATTCACACAATATTCTATTGTATGTATGTACCATAACTTCTTTTTCCATTCATCAGTAGATGAACATCCAGGTGCAACCAAGAATTCTGAGTAGCATATTATGTCTTTAATATCCCAATTCCCCATTTCTAAAACTAGGGATAGTCCCTCACACTATATACAAAAATAGACTCAATAGGTTGAAGACCTAAATGTAAGACCTGAAACCATAAAACTCCTAGAGGAGAACATAAGCAGGACACTTTTTGACTTAAATCATAGTGTTTTTTTGGATCTGTCTCCCAAGGCAAAAGAAATATAAGCAAATGGAGCATAATAAAATTGAAAGCTTTTGTACCAGCAAAGGAAACCAATGACAAAACAAAAAGGCCACCTACTAAATGGTAGAAAATATTTGCAAACCATATGACCTATAAGGGGTTAGCCATGAAATTAAAAGACGCTTACTCCTTGGAAGGAAAGTTATGTCCAACCTAGACAGCATATTCAAAAGCAGATACATTACTTTGCCAACAAAGGTCCGTCTAGTCAAGGCTATGGTTTTATCTGTGGTCATGTATGGATGTGAGAGTTGGACTGTGAAGAAGGCTGAGCATTGAAGAATTATTGATGCTTTTGGACTGTGGTGTTGGAGAAGACTCTTGAGAGTCCCTTGGACTGCAAGGAGATCCAACCAGTCCATTCTGAAGGAGATCAACACTGAGATTTCTTTGGAAGGAATGATGCTAAATCTGAAACTCCAGTCCTTTGGCCACCTCATGCGAAGAGTTGACTCATTGGAAAAGAGTCTGATGCTGGGAGGGATTGCGGGCAGGAGGAGAAGGGGAGGACAGAGGATGAGATGGCTGGATGGCATCACTGACTCAATGGACGTGAGTCTCAGTGAACTCCGGGAGTTAGTGATGGACAGGGAGGCCTGGCATGCTGCGATTCATGGGGTCGCAAGGAGTCGGACACAACTGAGCAACTGAACTGAACTGAACTGATCCAAAATACATGAACAGCTCAAACAATATCAATATCAAATGAACAACTCAATATCAAAAAAGAAATAAAGATATACCCAATTTTAAAATGGGCAGAAGACCTGAATAAACATTTTTCTGAAGAGGACACGCAGATGCCAGATAGGCACATTAGAAGATGCTCAACATCACTAGTCATCAGAGAAATGCAAATCAAAATCACAATTAGATATCACCTCAAACCTGTCAGAGTGGTTATTATCAAAAAATCTATAAATAACAAATGCTGCCAAAGATATAGAGAAAAGGGAACCCAGGTACACTGCTGATCAGACTGTAAACTGGTGAAGCCACTATGAAAAACAGTATGGAGGCTCCTCAAAAAATTAAAATAGATCTATCACATGATCCAGCAACTCCACCACTGGGAATAAATCCAAACAAAAGGAAAACATTAATTTGAAAATATACATGTACCCCAATTTCACAGCAGCATAATTTGTACTAGCCAAAGGTATAGAAGCAACTCAACTATCCATCAAAAGATGAATGGACAAAGATGTGTTGTGGGTGTGTGTCTGTGTATGCGCAATGAAATATTAGCCATAAAAAGAATGAAATTTTGCCATCTGCGAAAACATGGATGGCCCTATAGAGTATTATGCTTAGTGAAATAAGTCAGACAGAGAAAGACAAATATATATGTTAAAACATATGTAGAATCTAAAAAATAAAACAAATAAATGTATATAACAAAACAGAAGCAGATTCACAGATACAGAAAATAAACTAGTCAATACCAATAAGGAGAAGGAAGAGGGGAGGGGCAAGTCAGGGGTATGGGATTAAGAGATACAAACTACTGTGTATAAAACAGACATAGCCTAGGGAAATACAGCCATTATATTGTAATAATTTTAAAGGAAGTATAGAAGTATAATATTTCTATTAAAATATTGAATCATTATGTTGTATACCTGAATCTAATATAATACTGTAAATCAACTATACTTCAATTAAAAAGAATAAAAAACATAAACATTAAAAAGTAAATAAAAATAAATTGGGGCTATTATGACCTGTGCTGCCTACCTCATTAGACTACGGGAATAAAGTGACATAATAAAAATAATGTCTATGGTAGAAGTTACATGTGGTCTTCCATAATAGTATGTTCTCTTCTTGTAATATTCTCCATAAACGTTGAGAAGTCCATTCCAGAAAATCTCCTAATTTTTGTAAAAATGGAAATAATTTGTTCTTAAACTGTTATTGTGAAGACCGAATGAGATAATACATGTGAAAAATAACCAACCATTGCCTAGAATGTTATAAACTTTTGAAAATATTTTTCTTTTTTCCTCTTAATAAGAGAAAAAGAATAAAAGAATTTCAAACTTTATGAAAATTATCTGTCATCCAAAATCACAGAATGTCTAGTTGAATATACATCATAAGCACAATCAAAGCTATATCAAAAAAGAGAAGTAATATGTATTGGTAAGAATATGAAAATATAGTCACACCTTCCTGGTTTCTGTTCTCTTATTAACTGTAGGAGTTTCTTAACCTCTTTGATCCTCAGTTCCTTTATTTGTAAAACAGGGATAATTACATCTCCTTCTCAGAGTTACAATTAGGATTTAAATACATAGTACACGTGGACATGGTTTATGAGCTCTTACATACTATCCAGAGGCTATTTATCATCATTTTCACCAACTTAATATTTATTGAGATGGATCTGCTCTAAGAACCACCACACATACACACACGTACACATACACATTAATTTTGCTTAACATACCAGGCAGAAGAAAGATAAGCATAACTATGTGGCTATTGATTTTTCTCCTGACAAAATTCCCATCAACAAGTGATGTTGCCAAAAATATACTGGCCCCCTTTTTAAGACTGATAGACCAGTGTTGCTAGAATTCCAGCAGAAACCAGGAATTAAACCAACAGAGCCATGTTAATTTCAAGCTTCATTAGAACTTGGGCAAGCGTGCCTGTGGAGACCACCTGAGTAAGGGATTCACCCAGCCAAGCCCTCATTCACCATGAACCACACTCTATGTGTTTACCACAGCAATGCACAGTCCCTTTATCCTACAGACACCTTGTTTAGAATAATTCAGATTTCCTATTGCATTTTTCTTGAATCTTATTACAGATTAAGATAATCAGCTGAAGATAACATGTTTGCCAGACTCTATTAGCCAAAACTTTAAAACAATAAACTAATAATTGATGATAAATAGACACTGATCTATCAATCAGTAGATTAATCATATCTGATAGAACTTTAGCTACTTGATTCTATATGAGGTAAGCTATGGAAAATTTTATTCTTCAGTTTCCTCCAAATCAATGATTTCTTAAAAAGCATGGCCTCTGAGAAAATGTACTTTCAACCAATAAAGCTTAAATTGAGCAATCCTTGAAGCCAGCTTATTAAACTTAACAAATTTTCAGTGAAACAACTTCCTTAATGTGGAAAACTATAACTAAACAATAAGGCAAAACCATAAGAAAAATTGAGATATTTTTCATTAGTCTTTCTTAAAGGCATCATAAATTACATATTTTTAATAAAATTATTAAAATCAGTCTTTTGCAAGTCCTTCTTAAATGTTCAGGTCAAGGCACTCTGTATAAAGATCATCATTTTAAAAGGGTGTGTTAATCTAAAATTAAACATTCAGGGACTTCCCTAATCCAGTGGTTAGGACTTCACCTTCCAATGCAGGGGGTACAGGTTTGATCCCTGGTCAGGGAACTCAGATCCCACATGCCTTGCAGCCAAAATACCAAAACATAAAACTGAAACAATATTTTAATGAATTCAATAGAGATTTTTTAAATGGTCCACATCAAAAAAATCTTTAATTTTTTTTAAATAAAAAAATTAAACATTCAAAGATGCTCTCAGGGAAAACACCTATGGGAGAGTTGTAAAGGCTGGGAAAACCATCAAACCAGGAAGCAATCTGATCTCAAATGAAAGAATGATGGAGAGAGTTTGGGTCAAGGCATCCTGAACTGCGATGCAGTCATAGGAAGTTTTCACAAGACAATCAGCAAGCCCTCAAGCCAGAATCACCATTAGATGAGCCCCATGTCTCCTTGGAATAAGCCCACTTTACTATTCTGTCACACTCCTTCATTCTGGAAACAGTTAGCAGGAAACACTCTCTGAACACACAAGCTGCTGTGGATTTCAGAGCACAGCAGCCTGTGCTCTTAGTCAATTATACTTAGAGATTGGCAAGGTATAATCTCATGATTCTCACAAAAGATAAAATAAACGTTTCCAAATTAAAAATGTTTATATATGGTATATATCTCCTTTTTATTTATTTTATTGATATGATGGCAATTAGAGCAGAAAAAGAAATAAAAGGAATCCAAATTGGAAAAGAAGAAGTAAAACTCTCACTGTTCGCAGATGACATGATCCTCTACATAGAAAACCCTAAAGATTCCACCAGAAAATTACTAGAAATAATCAATGAATATAGTAAAGTTGCAGGATATAAAATCAACACACAGAAATCCCTTGCATTCCTCTACGCTAATAATGAGAAAATAGAAAGAGAAATTAAGGAAACAATTCCATTCACCATTGCAATGAAAAGAATAAAATACTTAGGAATATATCTTCCTATTGATATGATGATTAACGTGGACAACAATTCCATGGTATTTGATATACACAGCGAGCAGGAGGCAATATCTTTATTTGGTCGCTATTTTCAGTTACTGTATTTGATGAGATATGTTCCTTGAAGCAATGGTTTGATGATTGAGTGAAACATACTCTCGCCCTCTCTCCCGTAGCTTCACAAGTAGAAAGGACTGTTAAAGTATTTTGTCAATGTCTGGGACACAAACTGGTCTGTGTTTATCAATAGCAAGATAACTATTGCATGAAGCATTAACTCCTATGGGTGTGGCTCAGTGTACCTGGGTTGGCAAACTAAGAGCCTGAAACCTCAGGGTTCCCTCATCACTGATTTATTACTGCAGTAATCCATAGGGTAATAAGGTCCTGTAGTCTACATTAGTTTTGGGAAAACTGGCAATCTCATTAAGCCTTAAGCCTAAAGACATACACTCCAAACCTGCTTTCCCAAATGCTGTTCTGCAGAGCACTGAATCCTGGTCCAGTCACCAGTGCACTTTGCATCCACTTCATATTACTCCCTGTGTTCACTTCTTCTGCAAGAGGTTCTTGGATCTTGCAATATAATTCCACTTTGTATGTGTGTGATAAGTCTCCTTCAGTTGTGTCCAACTCTTTACAACCCTATGGACTGTGACCCAGCAGGCTCCTCTGTCCATGTGATTCTCCAGACAAGAATACTGGAGTGGGGAGCAATGACCTCCTTCAGCAGATCTTCCCTACCCAGGAAGTGAACCCAGGTAATTCTACTTTAATACATACCTTAAAGTATGTGGTAATACCTTCAGTTCAGTCACTCAGTCCTGTCTGATTCTTTGTGACCTCATGAATTGCAGCACACCAGGCCTTCATGTCCATCACCAACTCCTGGAATTCACCCAAACTCATGTCCATCGAATTGGTGAGGCCATCCAGCCATCACATACTCTGTTATCCCCTTCTCCTCCTGCACCCAATCCCTCCCTGCATCAGAGTCTTTTCCAATGAGTCAACTCTTTGCATGAGGTGCCCAAAGTATTGGAGTTTCAGCTTTAGCATCAGTCCTTCCAAAGAACACCAAGGACTGATCTCCTTTAGAATGGACTGGTTGGATCTCCTTGCAGTCCAAGGGACTCTCAAGAGTCTTCTCCAACACCACACTTCAAAAGCATCAATTCTTCGGTGCTCAGCCTTCTTCACAGTCCAACTCTCACATCCATACATGACCACTGGAAAAACCATAGCCTTGACTAGACAGACCTTTGTTGGCAAAGTAATGTCTCTGCTTTTGAATATGCTATCTAGGTTGGTCATAAGTTTCCTTCCAAGGAGTAAGCGTCTTTTAATTTCATGGCTGCAGTCACCATCTGCAGTGATTTTGGAGCCCCCAAAAATAAAATAAAGTCTGACACTGTTTCCCCCACTGTTTCCCCATCTATTTCCCATGAAGTGATGGGACCAGATGCCATGATCTTCATTTTCTGAATGTTGAGCTTTAAGCCAACTTTTTCACTTTCCTCTTTCACTTTCATCAAGAGGCTTTTTAGTTGCTCTTCACTTTCTGCCATAAGGGTGGTGTCATCTGCATATCTGAGGTGATTGATATTTCTCCCAGCAATCTTGATTCCAGCTTGTGCTTCTTCCAGCCCAGTATTTCTCATGATGTACTCTGCATATAAGTTAAATAAGCACGGTGACAATATACAGCCTTGACATACTCCTTTTCCTATTTGGAACCAGTCTGTTGTTCCATGTCCAGTTCTAACTGTTGCTTCCTGACCTGCATACAGATTTCTCAAGAGGCAGGTCAGGTGGTCTGGTATTCCCATCTGTTTCAGAATTTTCCACAGTTTATTATGATCCACGCAGTCAAAGGCTTTGGCATAGTCAATAAAGCAGAAATAGACGTTTTTCTGGAACTCTCTTGCTTTTTCCATGATCCAGCAGATGTTGCAATTGGATCTCTGGTTCCTCTGCCTTTTCTAAAACCAGCTTGAACATCAGGAAGTTCACGGTTCACATATTGCTGAAGCCTGGCTTGGAGAATTTTGAGCATTACTTTACTAGCGTGTGAGATGAGTGTAATTGTGCAAAGAGCATTCTTTGGCATTGCCTTTCTTTGGGATTGGAATGAAAACTGACCTTTTCCAGTCCTGTGGCCACTGCTGAGTTTTCCAAATTTGCTGGCATATTGAGTGCAACACTTTCACAGCATCATCTTCTAGGTTTTGAAAGAGGTCAACTGGAATTCCATCACCTCCACTAGCTTTGTTCATAGTGATGTTTTCTAAGGCCCACTTGACTTTACATTCCAGGATGTCTGGCTCTAGGTGAGTGATCATACCATTGTGATTATCTTCGTCATGAAGATCTTTTTTGTACAGTTCTGTGTATTCTTGACACCTCTTCTTAATAGCTTCTGCTTCTGTTAGGTCCATACCATTTCTGTCCTTTATCGAGCCCATCTTTGCATGAAATATTCCCTTGGTATCTCTAATTTTCTTGAAGAGATCTCTGCTGCTGCTGCTGCTGCTGCTGTTGCTAGGTTGCTTCAGTCGTGTCCGACTCTGTGTGACCCCATAGACAGCAGCCCACCAGGCTCCCCTGTCCCTGGGATTCTCCAGGCAAGGACACTGGAGTGGGTTGCCATTTCCTTCTCCAATGCATGAAAGTGAAAAGTGAAAGTGGAGTCACTCAGTCGTGTCTGACTCTTTGCGACCCCAAGGACTGCAGCCTAGCAGGCTTCTCTGTCCATGGGATTTTCCAGGCAAGAGTACTGGAGTGGGTTGCCATTGCCTTCTCCGGAAGAGATCTCTAGACTTTCTCATTCTGTTGTTTTCCTCTATTTCTTTGCATTGATCGCTGAGGAAGGCTTTCTTATCTCTCCTTGCTATTCTTTGGAATTCTGCATTCAGATGTTTATATCTTTCCTTTTCTCCTTTGCTTTTTGCTTCTCTTCTGTCAGCAAAAACAAGACCAGGAGCTGACTGTGGCTCAGATCATGAACTCCTTATTGCCAAATTCAGACTGAAATTGAAGAAAGTAGGGAAAACCACTAGACCATTCAGGTATGACCTAAATCAAATTCCTTATGATTATACAGTGGAAGTGAGAAATCAATTTAACGGACTAGATCTGATAGATAGAGTGCCTGATGAACTATGGACAGAGGTTCATGACATTGTACAAGAGACAGGGATCAAGACCATCCCCATGGAAAAGAAATGCAAAAAAGCAAAATGGCTGTCTGAGGAGGCCTTACAAATAATTAATACCTTAAAATATGCCAAGCCATAACTTAATATTACCCAAAGCTTCATTTCTAAATAATACAGTAAGAATGATATCAGCAAGGTATTAGACAAAGAGATCCTGGCCCTCACCACCACACAAAAACAAAGATAAAGTAAATGATCTGTGGGTGAGGACAGCTCTGGAAGAACCCTGCGGGGGGGCATTAGGGGACTGCAGTGACCCAGAGTGGCATGAGGACTGGGAATGGCAGCATTCAAGGAGGCCAGAAACATTCTGCCCGCATTGCCCCATCACCTTCACTCGTGAGTCACCATGAAGAATCCTGTTGGCCATGAGTTCCTCCCATGGAGGGAAACAACAGTGGGATATCTCAGCAGCCTTGGCCACTGTTGATCACAGCAGCCCTAGATACTATCACAGAGCACCCCCTGAGTCATCACACAGACCCAGCTGCCAGACCTGCCTGGAGCCAGAGGTTCTGTGCCCCCTTGGAATGGGAGCTATCAAGAGCCACCTTTTCCCTACTGGAGTCAGAGGTACTGTTCCCTTGACCTGAGTCCTGATGAGGCCACAGCCCCCATGGCTGGGAACTGACCCCACCATGAAGCATATGCCCATGCACTGGTCCCAGCACCCACTAGCACTACCACACATGCAGCCACATGCATGCTGGACCAGGCACCAACCTCAGCTGCAAAAGTACACCCGTGAGCCTAGCTGCCGGCCTCAGCTACGTATGCATCCACACACCCACAAGACCCAGCTGGCATGCTCCACTGAGACCACACCACTGTGCACTCCCAGAATTGGCATCCTCGTACATCTTCCCACACAGATCTATTGCTCACCTCACCCAGCTAATATCCTTGCAACCGCCCATGAGCGGAGGTCTTTCCCTGCTTTGGCCAGTCCTTCATGTTTAGAAGGGAAGACTACTTCTTCAAATATGAAGCCAACAGTCCAGGACTACAAGGAAACAACAATTCAAGGAAACATGACATTGCTAAAGAAACGCAATAACTGGCCATAACCAACTCCAAAGAAACAAAGATCTACACTTTGCCAAAGAATTCAAGATAATTTTTTGAAGATCAATGAGTTACACAAGAACACAGGTAAACAGCTCAATGACATCAAGAAAATAATACTTGAACAAAACAAGAAGCTCAACAAAGATATAGATATCATAAAAAAGTATTAAACAGAAATTGAGGAGCTGAAGAAAACAATGGCTGAAATAAAAAATGTAGCACAGAACTTCAACAGCGGACTCAACCAAACAAAAAAGAGAGACCTCAAAGGTAGGTCATTGGAAATTATGGATTTTAAATCCATTCAGACACTCTCAGTATTTGGATTGGGGACTTTAATTCATTCACATTCAAAGAAATCATTGATAGGCAATGACTTGGTATTGCCATTTTAATAATTTTCTGTCTCTTTTGCTATTTTTTGTTCCCCTCTTCTTCTCCTGCTATCTCCCTTTGTTATTGATGAATTTGTAATGATTTCTTTGATTCTTTTCATCTTTTGAGTATATATATCATAAGCTTTTTCTTGGTGGTTACTGCGAGGTTTGCACAAAATACAGGTATAATCATCTATTTCAAGCTGGTAACTACTTGACTTTAAGTGCATTCAAAAGCTGCACTTTAACCACTGCCAATTTATACTTTGTTTTTTTAGTCCAAGTTTACTTCTTTTTATATTATATATCTATCAATAAACTTTTGTGATTCTAATTATTCTTAATATTTTTGCCTTTTAAGTTTTACATAAGTTATTTACACACTACCATTACACTATTACATTATCTGTATTTGACTACATATTTAACTTTAACCATGTATATGTGTCAAAGAAGGCAATGGCACCCCACTCCAGTACTCTTGCCTGGAAAATCCCATGGATGGAGGAGCCTGGTAGGCTGCAGTCCATGGGGTCGCAAAGGAAGGAAATGGCAACCCACTCCAGTGTTCTTGCCTGGAGAATCCCAGGGACGGGGGAGCCTGGTGGGCTGCCGTCTATGGGGTCGCACAGAGTCTATGGGGTCGCACAGAGTCGGACATGACTGCAGTGACTTAGCAGCAGCAGCATGTGTGTGTGTGTGTGTATATATATATATATATAACATAACATTATTCAGCCTTTAAAAAGAAAATTCTGCCATTTTCAACAAGATGGATGAACCTGGAAGATATTATGCTAACTGAAATAAGCCAAAGACAGAAAGAAAACTACTGCATTATTTCACTCATATATAAAATCTAAAAAAAAATCAAATTCATACAAAGCAGATAGTAGAATGGTGGTTGCTGGGGACTAAGGAAGGAGTAATGGGGAGATGTTGGTCAAAGGGTACAAAATACCAGTTATATGGGATGAGTAAGTATAGAAATTAGTATCGTGACCATAGTTAATAATATAACATAATATTATGCTTTATTTGCTGTATCATATGCTGCATGGGAAATAGATGGAGAAACAGTGGAGGACGACAGAGGATGAGATGGCTGGATGGCATCACTGACTAGATGGATGTGAGTCTGAGTGACCTCCGGGAGTTGGTGATGGACAGGGAGGCCTGGCGTGCTGCAGTTCATGGGGTCACAAAGAGTCGGACACGACTGAGCGACTGATCTGATCTGATCTGATGCTGCATAATATACTCAAAATAGGCTAAGAGGGTAGATTATTAAGTACTCTCACCTCAAAATAAATAAATATGTGAGGTGGTAGATATGTTAATTAGCCTGACTGTCATAATAACTTCACAATGTATATCTATATTAAAACATCACACTGTACATTTTAAAATATATATAATTTTGTATTAAAAATTAACTAGTAAAAGTGAAGAGCTATTTCTAAAGCAAATAATTATAGGGAGATTAAAGCCTTGAAAATAAAAGTCACTCACTTGTGTCTGACTCTTCGATCCCATGGACTATATGGTCCATGGAATCCTCCAAGCCAGAATACTGAAGTGGGCAGCCATTCCCTTCTCCAGGAGATCTTCCCAACCCAGGAATCAAACCCAGGTCTCCCCCATTGCAGGAGGATTCTTTACCAGCTGAGGCAGCTGGGAAGCCCAATTAAAGCCTTAAATGGATACAATAGAAAAGAAAGATTTAAAATGAATAACCACTTGAATAAAGATGTGAGTTTTAAAAAAAAAAAAAAAAGAGCAGAATCAACATAGGAGAAATTAATGGACACAAGAGCAAAAATTAACAAAATAAAAAAATTATAGAGAATAAGATCCCCACTGTGGGGACTTCCCAGGTGGTCTAGTGGTTAAGACTCTGCACTCCCAATGTAGGGGGACCAGGTTTGATGCCCAGTCAGGGAATTAGATCCCACATGACACTACTAAGCGTGCATGCTGCAACTAAAAATCCAACATGCCACAACTAAAACTCAGAGCAGCGAAATAAAAGAACACCATTGTACTTTATTAGCATATTTAAAATGTGATGTATTCAATAAAATAATCTGCACACAAAATTTTTAATAAATGTACAGTTTTCTAAAGAACAGTAATAGTATCAGTTAGGTTCAGTAGCTTAGTCGTGTCCAAATCTTTGCAACCCCATAAATAGCAGCACACCGGGTCTCCCTGTCCATCACCAACTCCCAGAGCTCACTCAGACTCACGTCCATTGAGTTGGTGATGCCATCCAGCCATCTCATCCTCTGTCATCCTCTTCTCCTCCTGCACCCAATCCCGCCCAGCATCAGAGTCTGTTCCAATGAGTTGGTTCTTCGCATGAGGTAGCCAAAGTACTGGAGTTTCAGCTTCAGGATCACTCCCTCCAAAGAACACCCAGGGCTGATCTCCTTCAGAATGCACTGGTTAGATCTCCTTGCAGTCCAAGGGACTCTCAAGAGTCTTCTCCAACACCACAGTTCAAAAGCATCAATTCTTCGGTGCTCAGCCTTCTTCACAGTCCAGCTCTCACATCCATACATGACCACAGGAAAGACCATAGCCTTGACTAGATGAACCTTTGTTGGCAAAGTAATGTCTCTGCTTTTGGATATGCTATCTAGGTTGGTCATAACTTTCCTTCCAAGGAGCAAGCGTCTTTTAATTTCATGGCTGCAGTCACCATCTACAGTGATTTTGGAGCCCAGAAAAATAAAGTCTGACACTGTTTCCACTCTTCCCCCATCTAGTTCCCATGAAGTGATGGGACCAGATGCCATGAGCTTCGTTTTCTGAATGTTGAGCTTTAAGCCAACTTTTTCACTCTCCTCTTTCACTTTCATCAAGAGGCTTTTGAGTTCCTCTTCACTTTCTGCCATAAGGGTGGTGTCATCTGCATATCTGAGATTATTGATATTTCTCCCAGCAATCTAGATTCCAGCTTGTGTTTCTTCCAGTCCAGCATTTCTCATGATGTACTCTGCATATAAGTTAAATAAACAGGGTGACAATATACAGCCTTGATGTACTCCTTTTCCTATTTGGAACCAGTCTGTTGTTCCATGTCCAGTTCTAACTGTTGCTTCCTGACCTGCATACAGATTTCTCAAGAGGCAGATCAGGTGGTCTGGTATTCCCATCTTTCTCAGATTTTTCCACAGTTTATTATGATCCACACAGTCAAAGGCTTTGGCATAGTCAATAAAGCAGAAATAGATGTTTTTCTGGAACTCTCTTGCTTTTTCCATGATCCAGTGGATGTTGGCAATTGGATCTCTGGTTCCTCTGCCTTTTCTAAAACCAGCTTGAACATCAGGAAGTTCACGGTTCACATATTGCTGAAGCCTGGCTTGGAGAATTTTGAGCATTACTTTACTAGCGTGTGAGATGAGTGCAATTGTGTGGTAGTTTGAGCATTCTTTGGCATTGCCTTTCTTTGGGATTGGGATGAAAACTGACCTTTTCCAGTCCTGTGGCCACTGCTGAGTTTTCCAAATTTGCTGGCATATTGAGTGCAGCACTTTCACAGCATCATCTTTCAGGATTTGGAATAGCTCAACTGGAATTCCATCACCTCCACTAGCTTTGTTCATAGTGATGCTTTCTAAGGCCCACTTGACTTCACATTCCAGGATGTCTGGCTCTAGGTGAGTGATCACACCATTGTGATTATCTTGGTCATGAAGATCTTTTTTGTACAGTTCTTCTGTGTATTCTTGCCACCTCTTCTTAATATCTTCTGCTTCTGTTAGGTCCATACCATTTCTCTCCCTTATCAAGCACATCTTTGCATGAAATGTTCCTTGGTATCTCTCATTTTCTTGAAGAGATCTCTAGTCTTTCCCATTCTGTTGTTTTCCTCTACTTAAAATGGAAATTAATACATTAAGTTTCTCATTTCATGTTAAATATCTAAATGTTACTATCAACTCAATTTATCTGAGACCCAGGTCACTTTGGTCACAAGTCTTACTACCATGTGGAAATTCCTAGTATTTTGATGAATGAGTTGAGAATTAATTATATACTCACTTTTTATATCTTTTTTAGGAATTAAGGCTTTAAATATCTATATCTAATCAGTAGAACTCTCAAAGCCAATCAGAGTAAAAGGCTGATTTTTAAATATGTTTATCCTGAGGCAGGTGTTCTCACTGACATACTATACCCTGATTCACAATTACACGGTCAATATAAAATTGCAGGTCTTGAGATATGGGAGAATTTTAGAGTAGCAATGTATATGATAAATTGAAATACAATATTAACATATTAAAGCTTAGCCATGCCTTTCCTCACACAATATCCCCAATTCTAGTTTCTGGGGACTCATGAATTTTCCTAAGTGACTATATACATTGGCACATTATATATACATATTATATAATTTACCCATGGAAATGTCCTAGAAAGTAGTCATTTCAATGGCTAAATTGTCTTTTGGGATAAGGTTCTAAATGCCTGCCTACCAATATCCATGGTCTTTGATGGATCAACTAAACTAAATCCATACATCTAGGTGAAGCCACCAACACTAACATGTATTGGTGAATGGAATACATACTAAAGGGATATATGCCACTTCCAGCCCTAAATAAGTATGTGCTAGAGAAGGCAATGGCACCCCTCTCCAGTACTCTTGCCTGGAAAATCCCATGGATGGAGGAGCCTGGTAGGCTGCAGTCCATGGGGTCACTACAAGGACACGACTGAGCAACTTCACTTTCACTTTTCACTTTCATGTATTGGAGAAGCAAATGGCAACCCACTCCAGTGTTCTTGCCTGGAGAATCCCAGGGATGGGAGAGCCTGGTGGGCTGCCGTCTATGGGGTCGCACAGAGTCTGACACGACTGAAGTGACTTAGCAGCAGTAAAGATTTTATAACCAGCTATGGGGGAAGGTGAGGGGAATCTTGGTTTGCAGCATTTGCTGATTTCCATGGTAAACTTCTCCTATCATACCTAATTTCAAAGTACCAACATAGTGTTACTAAACATGGAGTTGGGGGGAAAATGTATTATGTAGTATTTCTATCATATAGTAACAGTAGATGGAAACAACCTCAAGAAAACATAAAAATGTAGTAATATTAGGAAATGATGTTTATTTTTAATATAATTTAGTTAATTGTAAGTTTATGTAATTTAATTGTTCATAGTGGTCATATTTTCATAACAACTCACAAAATTCCTACAAATTCAGCAGTTGCTTCTCACAACCCAGTTTGAGCCAGCTCCTGCACACCACTGCTAAGATCTGCTGTGTGATACTCCATACTCTCCTTCTTTCTTTGTTTCCTAGCCAAAAGCCTAGGATTCAGTTAAAGTTTCAGTGTCTATAGAGGCACTGGAGGAAGTTTGAGCCCCTGATCGAATGAAGCAGAGACTCCTGTCCCTCCTGATGCTGCTGACCCACAAGGGATTGAGAGTAAGAAATAATGCATTAGTGTGTTAAACTCCTTGATTGCAGGGTTATATGCTGCAGCAGCTGATATCGACTATCCTGACTAAAACACCATCCAAAGAACAAATGAAGTCTCTCCTTCACTGATTCCCATGTTTGGTGAGTCACCAAACCCACCTGAAAATGTTTAAGAAAATAGATTCCAAAGCCCTGGAGATGAAATTTCAGGTGTATGGTCCAAGGCTTTTAGGTTGGAAAGTTTCTTATAATTATCTAGGTCTGGGAAGCACTGATCAATTTCATCCCATTTCTCCCCAACTGTTTTTACTAAAGCACCCCTACAGTTCTGCAGAAGGAAAGCATTATCCATTAGCAGTAAAGGGACTTCCCTGGCAGTCCAGTGGTTAGGACTCTGGGCGCTGCACTTCCACTGCAGGGGACTGATTCAGTCCCTGGTCAGGGAACTAAGGTCTCACATGCCGCACAGCCCATCAACAACAACAAAATATAAAATAAAATAAATGCAATTCTTTTAAAAGTAAGAGTAAAACTAGAAGTGACAGAAAGTAGATGAAAGGTGGAATACAGATGCAAAGACAAGGGGAATGGAAGGGGTGCAGTAACTCTTACCACACACAAAGCAGAGATGAATATTGACTAGAGGTGATGGAATGTGAAACGAGGAAGTAACAGTGAAACTAAAATTAATATCAAACTATTAAACATTGGAAGGAAGAAAGGTGGGGTAAAGAGGTGCCATTACAAAATTTTCCTATATCATAGAAGAGAGTAAATAGATAATGCCTTAAGGTGATTTTTTAAAAAGGAAAAGGAGTTACAAGTGTAACGCTTAAAGCTAAAGAGTAATCACCAGGAAATCTAAAATCAAAAGGGCCCATCCTCCAGGCTCTGGGACTGGAGGTAATGGACATTAAGAAAAAAAATTCCAGGCCCCATCCCAGATTTACTGAATCTGAATATGCATTTTAACAAGATGTCATGTGATTAGCAAACACATTATAATCTGAGAAGCACAGACATAACAAGCTACAGAGAGATTTGGCATATGCTGTAGCACTCAGGACAGGAAAGAGAAAAAAAAATTGTTATTACAGATGCAAACCAAATCCACAAGAAGTGACCATGGGAAAACTCAGAATACTATGAAAAATCATAGTATTGTTTTCACCTTTTATTACATATGAAGTATATACTACAATATTTTCAGTGCTTGCAGTCTCTAAAGGTTTTAGCCTAGCTCTTTTGTTATGTCTAAGACTCTGAACTTTATCTTGCAGGGAATGGGGGATCATTGAGCTAGAGAGTGGAGCAGTTAAATCTGAATTATAAGACCCTCCCTTAGGTACTTGAACAGAATGTCTGAGTGGAAAGAATGGCACTTGCCGATGATAATTTCCCATAGTTTTGTTTGATCTCCAGTTGCTTAAAAATGCAGGATGGTGTATAAATGCTTCTTCACACTTCTGTTATCAAAAACACATTCTGTCTTTAAACAATCTAAACCATCTCCTCTTGCATTATGAATGCAGTCTCCTTTCCTTATGGACCTGAAGAATTTTTTTGTCTCTCTGACTCTATCCAGGGTTACAATGCTGATCCTCATTTCAAATTCAAATAGGTCTTTTTTTCAAGTGCAAAGAAGTCACTGAATCTGTTGGTCTTTGGGCCAGCATGATCCACTCAAATTATGAGAAAGCCCTTTAGTTAGATAAGAACTCTGGATTGAGAGAGCATGTCTTTGCTCTCTGGTGTCCCAGACCCCAGAGTATTAGCACAAATATACTTATTTCAGAGTAACTGCAGATTCATGCCCATATCTACCGATTAAGGGGGAAAAAAAGAGAGGGAAAGAGATCAGAGGAGACACAGTGACAGATCTCCTTCTATTTAAGATTGTCCCGGGTGGCTGTGGGGACCACACTTTTCCATCTCCAGACCCTGTGGTCTAAGAGGAGCTCCCCTATCCCCGTCATTCCAGTAGGGGACAGTTGAGGTTGGCCCGGCCAAACAAGGCAAGCATCAACCCCACCAGTGACAGTTTTAGGGTAGGCGTGGACTAAGCCTAACCTGTGAGAACACACCTGTGACTTTTGCATTGGGTTGGCTAAAAAGTTCGTTTGCTTTTTTCTGTACCATCTCATCTCGTGGAAAAACCCAAATGAACTTTTGGCCAACCCAACAGAAATTATCAGGGAGGAAAAATGTCTGCGATCAAAAATCTCCACAAAAACAAATGCTGACACCAGATGGCTTCACAGGAGAATTCTATCAAACATTTAGAGAGGAGCTAATGCCTATCCTTCTAAAACTCTTTCAAAAAATTGCAGAGAAAGGAGCACTTGCAAACTCATTCTATGAGGCCACCATCACCCTGATACCAAAACAAGACAAAGACAACACAAAAAAAGAAAACTACAGGCCAATATCATTGATGAACATAGATGCAAAAATCCTCAACAAACTTTTAGCAGACAGAATTCAGCAAAACACCAAAAAGCTCAGACACCATACCAAAAAGCTCAGACACCATAATCAAGTTGGGTTTATTCCAGGAATGCAAGGATTCTTCAATCAATGTGATATACCATATCAACAAATTGAAAGATAAAAACAATATGACAATCTCAATAGATGCAGAAAAACCCTTTGACAAAATTCAGCACCCATTTTTTATTAAAACTCTTCCAAAGATGGGCATAGAAGGAGTCTACCTCAACATACTAAAGGGCATATATGATAGATCAGATCAGATCAGTCGCTCAGTCATGTCCGACTCTTTGTGACCCCATGAATCGCAGCACGCCAGGCCTCCCTGTCCATCACCAACTCCCAGAGTGCACTGAGACTCACATCCATCGAGTCAGTGATGCCATCCAGCCAGCTCATCCTCTGTCGTCCCCTTCTCCTCCTGCCCCCAATCCCTCCCAGCATCAGAGTCTTCTCCAATGAGTCAATTCTTCGCATGAGGTGGCCAAAATACTGGAGTTTCAGCTTTAGCATCATTCCTTCCAAAGAAATCCCAGGGCTGATCTCCTTCAGAATGGACTGGTTGGATCTCCTTGCAGTCCAAGGGACTCTCAAGTGTCTTCTCCAACACCACAGTTCAAAAGCATCAATACTTCGGCGTTCAGCCTTCTTCACAGTCCAGCTCTCACATCCATACATGACCACAGGAAAGACCATAGCCTTGACTAGGCAAACCTTTGTTGGCAAAGTAATGTCTCTGCTTTTAAATATGCTATCTAGGTTGGTCATAACTTTCCTTCCAAGGAGTAAGCGTCTTTTAATTTCATGGCTGCAGTCACCATCTGCAGTGATTTTGGAGCCCCCAAAAAAAATAAAATGTTTCTACTGTTTCCCCATCTATTTCCCCATCTATTTCCCATGAAGTGATGGGACCAGATGCCATGATCTTCATTTTCTGAATGTTGAGCTTTAAGCCAACTTTTTCACTCTCCTCTTTCACTTTCATCAAGAGGCTTTTGAGTTCCTCTTCACTTTCTGCCATAAGGATGATGTCATCTGCATATCTGAGGTTATTGAGATTTCTCCCAGCAATCTTGAGTCCAACTTGTGTTTCTTCCAGTCCAGCATTTCTCATGATGTAATCTGCATATAAGTTAAATAAACAGGGTAACAATATACAGCCTTGACGTACTCCTTTTCCTATTTGGAACCAGTCTGTTGTTCCATGTGCAGTTCTAACTGTTGCTTCCTGACCTGCATACAGATTTCTCAAGAGGCAGGTCAGGTGGTCTGGTATTCCCATCTCTTTCAGAATTTTCCATAGTTTATTGTGATCCACACAGTCAAAGGCTTTGGCATAGTCAATAAAGCAGAAATAGATGTTTTTCTGGAACTCTCTTGCTTTTTCCATGATCCAGTGGATGTTGGCAATTTGATCTCTGGTTCCTCTGCCTTTTCTAAATCCAGCTTGAACATCAGGAAGTTCACGGTTCACATATTGCTGAAGCCTGGCTTGGAGAATTTTGAGCATTACTTTACTAGTGTGTGAGATGAGTACAATTGTGCAGTACTTTGAGCACTCTTTGGCATTGCCTTTCTTTGGGATTGGGATGAAAACTGACCTTTTCCAATCTTGTGGCCACTGCTGAGTTTTCCAAATTTGCTGGCATATTGGGTGCAGCTCTTTCACAGCATCATCTTTCAGGATTTGGAATAGCTCAACTGGAATTCCATCACCTCCACTAGCTTTGTTCATAGTGATGCTTTCTAAGGCCCACTTGACTTCACATTCCAGGATGTCTGGCTCTAGGTCAGTGATCACACCATCATGATTATCTGGGTCGTGAAGATCTTTTTTGTACAGTTCTTCTATGTATTCTTGCCACCTCTTCTTAATATCTTCTGCTTCTGTTAGGTCCATACCATTTCTGTCCTTGTCCTTTATTGAGCCCATCTTTGCATGAAATGTTGCTTTGGTATCTCTGATTTTCTTGAAGAGATCCCTAGTCTTTCCCATTCTGTTGTTTTCCTCTATTTCTTTGCATTGATCACTGAAGAAGGCTTTCTTATCTCTTCTTGCTATTCTTTGGAACTCTGCATTCAGATGTTTATATCTTTCTTTTTCTCCTTTGCTTTTTGCTTCTCTTCTTTTCACAGCTATTTGTAAGGCCTCCCCAGGCAGCCATTTTGCTTTTTTGCATTTCTTTTCCATGGGGATGGTCTTGATCCCGGTCTCCTGTACAATGTCACGAACCTCATTCCATAGTTCATCAGGCACTCTATCTATCAGATCTAGGCCCTTAAATCTATTTCTCACTTCCACTGTATAATCATAAGGGATTTGATTTAGGTCATACCTGAATGGTCTCGTGGTTTTCCCTACTTTCTTCAATTTAAGTCTGAATTTGGCAATGAGGAGTTCATGGTCTGAGCCACAGCCTACAGCAAACATTATTCTCAATGGTGAAAAACTGAAAGCATTCCCCCTAAGATCAGGAACAAGACAAGGGTGTTTAATTTCCCCACTATTATTCAACATAGTTCTGGAAGTCCCAGCTACAGCAATCAGAGAACAAAAAGAAATGAAAGGAATCCAGACCAGAAAAGAAGTAAAGTTCTCACTGTTTGAAGAGGACATGATACTGTACATAATAAACCCTAAAGATAGTATCAGAAAATTACTAGAGCTCATCAGTGAATTTAGCAAAGTTGCAGGATACAAAATCAATACACAGAAATCACTTGCATTTCTATGTACTAACAATGAAAAGTCAGAAAGAGAAATTAAGGAGTCAATACCCTTCATCATTTCAACAAAAAGAATTAAATATCTAGAAAGAAACTTAACTCTGGAGACAAAAGAACTGTACACAGAAAATTATTAGACACTACTGAAAGAAATCAAAGATGACATAAACAGATGGAGAGATATCCCATGTTTCTGGGAAGGAAGAATCAATATTGTGAAAATGATTATACTATCAAATGCAATCTACAGATTCAATGTGATCCCTAACAAATTACAATGGCATTTTTCACAGAACTAGAACAAAAAAAATCACAATTCATATGGAAACACAAAAGACTCTGAATAACCAAAGCAGTCTTGAGAAAGAAGAATGGAACTGGAGGAATCAACCTTCCTGACTTCAGATTATACTACAAAGCTACAGTCATCAAGACAGTATGATACTGGCACAAAAACAAAAATATAGACCAATGGAACAAGATAGAAAGCCCAGAAATAAGTCCATGCACCCAGAGGACCTTATTTTTGACAAAGGATGCAAGAATATACAATGGGGCAAAGACAGCCTCTTCAATAAATGGTGCTGGGAAAACTGGACAGCTACATGTAAAAGAATGAAATTAGAACACTTCCGAACACCATACACAAAGATAAACTCAAAATGGATTAAAGACCTAAATGTAATACCAGAAACTATAAAACTCTTAGAGGCAAACATAGGCAGAACACTCAATGACATAAATCAAAGCAAGATCCTCTATGATCCACCTCCTAGAGTAACAGAAATAAAAAGTAAAGTAAACAAGTGGGATGTGATTAAACTGAAAAGCTTTTGCACAGCAAAGGAAACTATAAGCAAGTTGAAAACACAACCCTCAGAATGGGAGAAAAGAATAGCAAATGAAACAACTGACAAAGGATTAATCTATAAAATACACAAGCACCTCATACAACTCAATGCCAGAAAAACAAACAACCCAATCAAAAATTGGGGAAAAGATCTATACAGACATTTCTCTAAAGAATACATACAGATGGCTAACAAACACATGTAAGGATGCTCAACATCACTCATTATTCAATTCAGTTCAGTTCAGTTGCTCAGTCGTATCCGATTCTTTGTGACCCCATGAATTGCAGCACACAAGGCCTCTCTGTCCATCATCAACTCCCGGAGTTCACCAAGACTCATGTCCGTCGAGTCAGTGATGCCATCCAGCCATCTCATCTTCTGTGTTGACCCCTTCTCCTCCTTCCCTCAATCCCTTCCAGCATCAGAATCTTTTCCAATGAGTCAACTCTTTGCATGAGGTGCCCAAAGTACTGGAGTTTCAGTTTTAGCATCAGTCCTTCCAAAGAACACCAAGGACTGATCTCCTTCAGAATGGACTGGTTGGATCTCCTTGCAGTCCAAGGGACTCTGAAGAGTCTTCTCCAACACCAAAGTTCAAAAGCATCCATTCTTCAGCACTCAGCCTTCTTCACAGTCCAACTCTCACATCCATACATGACTACTGGAAAAACCATAGCCTTGACTATACAGACCTTTGTTGGCAAAGTAATGTCTCTGCTTTTGAATATGCTATCTAGGTTGGTCATAACTTTCCTTCCAAGGAGTAAGTGTCTTTTAATTTCATGACTGCAATCACCATCTGCAGTGATTTTGAGATATGCAAATCAAAACTACAAACATCACACCCAATAGAATGGCCATCATCAAAAAGTCTACAAACAATAAATGCTAGAGAGGGTGTGGAGAAAAGTAACGCTCTTGCACTGTTGGTGGGAATGTAAATTGATACAGCCACTATGGGAGATGGTATGGAGATATTTTAAAAAACTAGGAATAAAACCACCATATCACCCAGGAATCCCACTCCTAGGCATATACCCTGCTACTGCTAAGTCGCTTCAGTCGTGTCCGACTCTGTGTGACCCCATAGACGGAAGCTCACCAGGCTCCCCTGTCCCTGGGATTCTCCAGGCAAGAACACTGGAGTGGGTTGCCATTTCCTTCTCCAATGCATGAAAGTGAAAAGTTAAAGTGAAGCCGCTCAGTCGTGTCCGACTCTTAGCGACCCCATGGACTGGAGCCTACCAGGCTCCTCCGTCCATGGGATTTTCCAGGCAAAAGTACTGGGGTGGGGTGCCATTGCCTTCCCCGGGGCATATACCCTGAGGAAACCAAAATTGAAAATGACACATGTATCCCATTGTTTGTTGCAGCACTATTTACAATAGCTAGGACATGGAAGCAACCTACATGTCCATCAACAGATGAATGGATAAAGAAGTTGTGGTACATATTCACAAGGGACTATTACTCAGCCATAAAAAGGAATGCATTTGAGTCAGTTCTGATGAGGTGGATGAACCTAGAACCTATTGTACAGATTGAAGTGAGTCAGAAAGAAAAAGGTAAATATCGTATTCTATATATATGGATAATATATTCTAAATATTGTATTGCATCTATATGGAATCTAGAAAAATGATACTGAAGAATTTATTTACAGGGCAGCAGTGAAGAAACAGACATAAAGAATAGACTTATGGACACAGGGAGAGGGGAGTAGAGGGCGAGATGTATGGAACAAGTAACATGGAAACTTACATTACCTTATGTAAAATAGATAGCCAACAGGAATTTTCTGTATGGCTCAGGAAAATCAAACAGGGGCTCTGCATTAATCTAGAGGGGTGGAATAGGGTGGGAGATGGGAGGGAGGTTCAAAATGGAGCGGATATATGTATACCTATGGCTGATTCATGTTGAGGTTTGACAGAAAACAACAAAATTCTGTAAAACAATTGTCCTTCAATAAAAAAATCAATTGAAAAGAAAAAATATCTTTAAGGAGAAAGGGAAAAAAGTCTCTATGGACAAAGACATGGACTGAGTTTGAAGCTGCCCCTTCCCTGTGTCACAGAGGCAACAACACACACATTTTCAGGCAGAGCACAAAGCAAAAACAGGCAACACGTGGGCTGATGAAAGATCGGCAACTAGAGCCAGTACTTCGGCCATCTGATGCAATGAATTGACTCATTGGAAAAGACCTTGATGCTGGGAAAGATTAAAGACAAAAGGAGAAGAGAGCAGCAGGGGACGAGATGGTTAGCATCATCGACTCAATGGACGTGAATTTGAGCAAAGTCCAGAAGATAGTGAAGGACAGGGGAGTCTGGCATGGTGCAGTCCAGCAGTCCATAGGGTCTTAGGAAGTTGAACTCATGGGGTCTCATGGGGTATCAGGGGTCTTAGCAACTGAAAAACAACAACGAATTAGAGCCAGACTGCCTAGGTTTGTAGCCTGGCTCATTAGCAAACTGAGTGATGCTGGGAAAGCCATTTGATCCTTGCTTGTTACTTGTTGCCTCATCTATAACTTGCAGTGAATGGTAGAACCTACTTAAATAGGGCTGATAGATGAATTATGTGAGGTAATAACATGAAGCACTGAGAAGAGTGACTGGCACTGAAAAGAAATATATTTTTGATGGCTATCTTTTTTTAATCTTCCCTCCCTTCCTCCTTCCTCCTTCCTCCTTTTCTGAGTCCATTATCTCCTCTTCTAAGTCAGAGACTGCACAGTGTTTCGGGAACAGATATGGACACAGTTCAGTCTGGTGGGGAAGACCCTGTGCCCATTGTGAGTTTGGATTTATGTGCCACACGTGCAAAGATCAGGGTAAAGAAACTCCAAACTTACAGAGAAGGGATTTCTCCCTCCATCACTGGGATGGTCAGGGAAGGTTTACAGAAAGGGATCACACCTGCAATCACTGCAGGGCACAGTGGTGATGCTGTGAGGAAAGGCCTCCTTGCAGAGATTTATAGGAACATCCCACATTGATTCCCTCCTAAGGCAGGAAGTATTCAGCATGGGCCAAGTGCAAATGTGTAGGCAGTGTGAGCAGAACAGATGATCAAATTAACAGGGCATATTATTCCTGATAAAATACATTTACACTGGGTTGGGGTTTTTTAAAAAAGATGTCTGATTGCTGCCAACGCTATAGCTTTCCTAAGGAATTATGAAAGTTGGGGTTTATGAGTCAGTACAAAGGCTGAAGTGGGATCCTGGTGGTTCTATTCTTAGGGTGTGAAATGAAATCAATTCAAAAGGCAGAATTAGGGCTGTGAGTAACATGGAACAATAAGATCTCGGGGGTGTTTCAATCTGAGAAGGTGAGTCATCTAACATGCCTCCAGATAGTTCTGGGGAATCTCCCCAAAGCCACACCTCTAGAAATAGACACCCTGAGAGGGAGTGTGTTGCCAATTGCAATGCAGCTGAACCACGGAAGCCAAATGCTTCTATTTATGAGAACTATTCTGATCTATAACTCTATAGCTTTTGAGCAATGCAGCTGAAAAATACAAAACTAACATAAAAAGACAGGTAAAGACACACACATACATACTCACACACACAGTCCCACATGTCTATCACAACAAATACATATGGCAGACACCCACCCAATGCACAGAGTGTATACCCCATGAATACTGATACTCACAATATTACATTCATACACACACACCATTCACACATTCATACAAAACAAAATACATGTGCCTCTTGCATACACCTCTCCTACACTCACATACCCAAGACATGGCCACTATATAAGCCAGACCAGATAAGTCACACCAATTGTGTATATCAGCCCCACACCCCAAACATTCATCCAAAATATGCATCACACACAAACACACACACTGAAACACACTCCAAATTTAGTAAGACTGTATTTTTAAGAGATGCAAAGCTTCATTTTTTAATGATGAAAAACAACAGAAAGGGATAAGAAGAGGAAACAGTTTCCATTTAAAAATCAAGGAGTCCTAGGCAATCAAGATTCAACAGTTTTTGCATGACCAGGCTGAAGTTGCCCCAGGAGATGTACAACACATTTTATCCATTCTGCGCTCAGGTATGAAGATGCAAAGTATCTGATGAAACAGCCTCCACTGAGCCCTTCAAAGGCAGGGGCTCTGATGTGGAGCTGGTGTGATGGTAACAGCTATCTTATGTCTTCCCTTGGCTCTATCTTTATGCCTTTTCCAGGAATCTATAGCCCTGTGGTGGCACCTACAGGGCTCAGCTCCCTAAGGTGAAGAAAGGCCTAATAAAAGGTAAAAGCATTTAGTTCTTCACCCAACAGTGAAACAAGCAATACCCCAGGATAAAGACCACAACAATTTACCACTTTTTTTTTTTGGCCATACCCACAGCATGTGAGATCTTAGTCCCCAACCAGGGATGGAACCATGCCTCCTGCAGTGGAAGCATGGAGTCCTAACCACTGGACTGCCGGGGAAGTCCCTACAACCGTTTTAAATAAATTAAAATTTATGGCTGTCAGAGCAGTTTGTTGTCAAAGAGGAAGAATAGGAGAGCCAAGGTGGGAGATTTAGCCGAATCATTTCAACTGATAGAAGTTTTGACGCATGACATGATGATAGTACATGCAAGGTGCTCCAAATGCAAGGAAGGGGGACCCAAGAATGCTATGCATAAGAAGAGATGCTATACTACTGTATTTTGAAAACCCAACAGAAGTCATTGAGGTGAGGCAATAAAACTGGAGAGGAGAAAAAGGGGCTAAAAAAAGTTTAGATATCGGTAGACATGCAAAGAAGCAGGAGCCGATTTCCGTGTTCTGACACTACTTCCTATCCCTATTGCTTGTTTGCAGTCAGGACAGGGCATCAGCATCATCTACCCATAAGCCTCTACCTGGCAGTGAGCAGATTCTCTCTGCTTACAGAGAACTTAAGCCATTTGTGGGAGTCACCTATTACGGCCACTGGCTCCCTGTGGCCTCCAGCTAGACCGATTTCCTTGTGACCTGAAAGAAAAAACTATAACAGGAGAAAGATTTAAACAAAAGTTAGAGCCAGGAATGTCCCACTTTGCCACTTGAGCAAATGTTCCATGTGTCATTTTTATTAATGCTATCAGGAAAAAAAGGATTTTACCGGCCATGAGTGGGGAGCTTAAGTGTCTTTTCTGGAGGTGCTGCTTGTGTTGTGAGAAATTGCATTAGGACTCTGGGCTTCCTGAGTTGATGGAATGCATTCATTTCCTCCTGAAACAAAAGTAAATAATTCTGGAGGGAAACCAGTAAGTTCAGGCTTCCAGGACCACTCCTGCTTATTCCCTACATGTACAAAGAATCCATCCAGTTGGAAATTGGCCAGCTGTAAGAGGTACAGGTGATTTATTAAAATTGTTGTTGCTGTTTAGTCACTAAGTCCTGTCCAACTCTTTCCCGACCTCATGGACTGCAACCGCCAGGCTCCTCTGTCCATGGGATTTCCCAGGCAAGAATACTGGAGTGGGTTGCCATTTCCTTCTTTGGGGGATCTTCCCAGCCCAGGGATCAAACCCACGTCTCCTGCATTAGCAGCTGGATTTTTCACCACTGAGCCACCAGGGAAGCCTGATTTTCTTAAAATATTAATAGTATATGCCATCTTGGCCCACGATGGTTATCACATAATGCATACAGTTGTCAAGACTTCCCTGTGGTGTAACACAAGAGGATGCTGCAACCTGGAGCTATATAATCTGACTGCACTGGAGATAAATGTCTCCTGTCTCCCGAAGTCAACAAATATGTGTGTGTGTGTGTGTGTGTGTCTATTTATGTTTAAATGACTCAGTTGATAGTTTTCATTGAATTACTCTGGGCTCACATATCCTGCCTCCCCTGCTTTCTCAAGATGAATCCAATCTTAAAAGATACAACTGTTTTATGCGCTATTTATGTGGAAAATCTGACCTGTAGGCCATTCGTGCCAGTTAATTAATTTTTCTTTGCTCGCCAGGCAGCTGTCACAGGGGTGGAGGATGCTCTCATTTTATGCCTAAAATAGTGCAGGGAAGGTTCTTCAAATTAGAATGCAAGAAGACACTCAGAGATAGCCCCTAAGAGGGAAAAAAAAAAAACACGAAGCCAGAAAGAACCCTCAGCTCGGTCTCCTTTCCTTCCCATTTGCTTATATGCCTGCTTCCTCTCACAGTCCTTGGATTATAAATTTCATATCATAAAAGTCTCCTCTACTCACATATCAAAAAGGGCTTCTTTCCACTTATGCATTCATGCATTCTGTCAGTCAGTCATTCGTTCATCTGCCCATTCTGTCATTTCATTTATTCATTCATCCATTCAGCCATTAAACTCATTTTTCTAGTTTTCTGTGCAATGTACCATTCTGAGCTGCTGCTTCTTGCCCGCATAGCACCTGCGTGTACGTTATCCACAATTGCTTCCAGAAACAGACAGTTTAGACACAGTGCCATGTCTGTCTTCCGAACTCTTTCCCTGCCGTTCCTGAACCCGTGCTTGTGCCTTTTACTGATTCTGATCTGTCTCCTCCTTTCCTTTAGGACTCAGCTTAATTGCCACCTCCTCAGAGGTCTAAATATCTCTCTTTATACTCCCCCTCAATACCCTGACTTCTTTTATTTCTTCACAATATTCATCACTACATGCAATTATTTTTTTATATTTGTTCATTTGCTTTATCTTTATTCCCACTCGCCCACTAGCTCCACAAAAGCAGGCACCAAGGTGGCTTTCACTTTTGAATGCTGAGAATCTACAGTACATTGCACAAAATTGTTACTCAGTGAATACTGTTAGTGATCAAATGGATAAACATTTTTATCTTTGCATCTCCAGCTAATAATTCAGGATTCTGTATATAACAGGTGCTTGGTAAGTGCTGGCTGCTCAGAAATGAATGGATTCTATCAAATATAGACTGTGAATTGAAAATACCTGGAGATGAATCCATTTCTATTTCCCATTTTCTTTTTCCTTTGACACTAATAACATCTCTGTCCCTCTCTGTCTCTCTATATCTCTATGTCTCTCTCTAACTTTGTTACCTAGAATCCTTTGGAGCCATCTGGGGTTCTAAATGCTATTCCGAAGCCATCCTCGGAGAGATGGATAAAGCTGTCTCAGCAAAGCACAAACCATGAAAATACAACCAGCTGAGCTCTTAACACTTCTCATGATGGCTTCACATTTATATTAAAAATGTGGGTAAGAATGGACAGAATGTATAATTTTAAGCTGGGAGTCACTCACCCACTTACTTTTGATATATTTCTTCAATTGGGCTGAGAAGGAAATTTTGACAGAAAGAGAATTTTACAAAGTGTGAGTGGAGAATTTGCCCTGAAAGCTTAATTCTCCAATGTACAACATGGAACATTTAGCAGTTCCCCTTCCTCATTGTTCATTAAAATAATCTGTGGTTCTTGAGTTATGGACCTAAACTAGGCTCTAAAAGTGCAGAAAGTGTTGTTCATCTTCTGAGGCAGAATATTAAGCAGAATTGAACAAAGAAAGCTGAGGATTACAGAAGCCTCGGGAGCCATTGGTGGTAATGGGTGATGCTTTTCTGCTTCATTCCAAAATTCCCCGTGTTGTTTGGGATCAGGAGAGAAGAACCAAAAAGCACCAAATTGTTAACACACTTATCTCATAAAAATAAGATGACATCTATAGAGCTCTAACATACAGTATATTGAATATAGACAATAATACTGGGCTATAAGTATGTGATGTGACATTGTTCCAACAGAAACCATATTACAATATATAAATATATCAAAGTAACACACTATATACCTTAAATTTTCAGAATGTTAGGTGTCAAATTTATCCAATGTGAAAAAAATAAGATTACATTACAATAGGTCAAAGCTGAAAGCCACCTAAATGTTCATCATCCAGTATATGAATAAACAAAATGCAGTCTCTTTCTGCAGTGAAAAACTACTCAGCAATAAAAAGGAATGAACTACTGACACATGCCTCAGCAGGAATGAAGCTCAGAAATGTTGTGCTATGTGAGAGAAGCCATACAATAGAGACCAAATATTGTGTAATTCCATTTATATGAAATTTCCAGAAATGGTGAATTTATAGAGACAGAAAGTAAATTAGTAGTTGCCAGGAGCTAGAGGTAAGAATGGGGATTAACTTATAAATAGATACGAAGAATCTTTTTGGAGAAGTAAAAATGTTCTAAAACTGGTTTAATGTGATGGCAATGGTAAGTTAATTTTTTTAAAAAATCACTGAATGGTATTCCTGAAATGGGTGAATTTTATGATACATACAATATACCTTGATAAAGTTGTTTTTAAAATTTAAGATTATATTTTTCTTAACAATAGCGCTGCATGCTTAGCTTAAATTAGTGCTCCTTTGACAATTATACAATTAATTTTTACATACATCTCTTTTTTTACTTATTTTTAAAGGTAAACTTATCTCTGAAAAATAAAGTTGGGCAAGTTGTTTTTCAGAATATTAACTCTTAAAAATTAATTGTCTAATGGAAACAAATAGGCTGAAAAACACTCTTTCAAAACCAAAGTTTTTTGGGGGAAGATTTTAAATCATAAAATGTAGAGCTTTTTTTTCCTCCAAAATGAAATATTTGTCCTTTAATTTAGTTCATTTCACTTGATTTCAGAGATTCTAATTTCTTCTGGGCTAATGGGAGTGGTCAGGTTTTTGTACACCTTCTCAAAGGGAATCAAATTTGCAATTATTCCTAGCATACCACAGACTCTTGCAAACCCATGTTTCATGCAATCTTCAGATCCCTCTTGCAATTAGCATATTTTCAAGGTGAAGTGAGGATGTCAAATTAATGTGGAAGGCATCAGGATTGCCGAAGGGCCCGAGTCAATTGGTACTGGTCTAATTGGAAGGACATGAGTCTTTCCTATGAAAAGAGTCGAGGGACTGACATCAGAAACAGGAAAGGTCCTTCATGTGTGAGCAGGGGCAAGGGAAGAAGAAACTGGAAAGACAAAAGAAGACTTGCTTTTCCTGAGAAAGTTAGGATACAAAAAAGAGAGAGAAGTCACAAGGAGAATCTTATGATGACATCTAGTTACCACTAGTTATGTCCCAGGCATTTGATACGCATCATGCCATGGCAGCCTGACCAAAATGCTCTTGGTATTAATAAATTATTGTTCTTATTCTGCAGAAGAGAAAAGTGAAGCCCAGAAAGATGGAATTATCTGCAATAAATGATTATTGAACACTTACTATATGCCATGAACATGAATGTTTTGCTTATTATTACAATAACCCATGCTGCTGCTGCTGCTAAGTCACTTCAATCATGTCCGACTCTGTGAGACCCCATAGACAGCAGCCCACCAGGCTACCCCATCCCTGGAATTCTCCAGGCAAGAACACTGGAGTGGGTTGCCATTTCCTTCTCAAATGCATAAAAGTGAAAAGTGAAAGTGAAGTCACTCAGTCTTGTCCAACTCTTAGTGACCCCATGGACTGCAGCCTACCAGGCTCCTCCATCCATGGGATTTTCCAGGCAAGAGTACTGGAGTGGGGTGCCATTGCCTTCTCCGCAATAACCCATGAGGTAGATGTTATTACTTGTTATGTTGTAGATGAGAGAACTGAGGCAAAAGGAATTTAAGAGACATGCCCAGGTGCCACAGTTAGTGAACTTCACAGGCACTGAGTCCAAAGCTGGTCCAGCCGCAGGTGGAGCATCAAATTCCTCAAGACCTTGTGAAAGGCCGTGGATTCTCAGACCTCTGAGCCTGGGAAAGGCTGTGGACTCAGACCTCTGAGCCTGGGAAAGCCTGTGGACTCAGACCACTGAGCTTGTGAAAGGCTGTGGACTCAGACCTCTGAGCCTGGGAAAGGCTGTGGACTCTTAGACCACTGAGCTTGTGAAAGGCTGTGGACTGTCAGACCACGAAGCCCTTGTTTCAGCTGTTCTTGGTGACTCCAAATCTAGATCTTTCCTTCAGGTTATTTTTTTCTCCCAAGTTGGGCTACATGGCACTGTTGAGGGAAGAGGAATGGAGAGAATCTTATAGTCTTGAGTTTTTAAATAGAGCATCTCTGTTTACTGTTATATATATTAGGGGTTTAATGAGATTTCATTTGAATGCAAGAAGCTCTGACGTTTTAAAGAAAACACAATGTTAAAGCTAATATAACAATCACATCTTTTTGAGGATGGTTTGGATATCACTAGACAAAAATGAAAGGAAATTACTCAGGAGATTAGATCTGGGATTGAGTCCTGACTCTGACCCATACTAGTTCCGTATGACTTGATAAACCCATCTCTTCAATCTTCAGTTTCTCCTCATCAATTAAAAGGGAATGATAGGAACTTTCCTGGTGGCCCAGCAGTTAAAATTCTGAGCTCCCAATGCAGGATCCCAGGTTTGATCCCTGGTTAGGGAACTAGATCCCTCATGTCACAACTAGAGGCCATATGCTCCAATTAAAAAAAAAAATTTCTGTATGCTGCAACTGAAGATCCCACATGCTACAACTAAGACGCAGCACAGCCAAATAAATAAATAAATGGGAATGATAGTCGTTTATCTTGCCAATGCTACCAGAAGGTTATGAGGATCAAAGGAGATAATCTATAACAACAAGCTTTATATAGTATAAAATAGTCTTGAAATAGTAATAATAAATACAAGTGATAGACTGAATCAGTTCCTTGGCATTGTGCCAGGTAAACTCCTTTACATGGATTACCTTCTGTAAACCCCACAATAGCTCTAAGCAATAGGTACCACATTATCCCTATTTAATAGATAAAAAAGCTAAGGCTCACAGAGGTTAAACAATTCACCCTGATGTCAGAACCAGGAAATTGGTGGCACTTCTAGAACCTAGAATCAGAAACAGCTTTAGATTTACTTTTTTTAATCTTTTTTTTTAAAAGATGCATATTAATATCACCTCTTTTTAATAGTTCAAAGGGAAATTGATCGCTCCTACTTCTATTCTCTGTAACACATTTGCACCTCTTTTAGAGACTCTAATCAGGGCTTCAGAGGTGGCACAGTGGTAAAAATTCCCCTGCCAATGCAGAATACAGAAGAGATGGGGTTTCAGTCCCTGGGTGGGGAAGATCCTCTGCAGGAGACAGCAACCCACTCCAGTATTCTTGCCCAAGAAATCCCATAGAGAGAGGAGCCTGGCAGGCCACAGTCCATGGAGCCGCAAGGAGTCAGATATGACTGAGCAACTAACACATACCGACTCTAATCGCAGTCTTTCTTGCATTCAGGATGATGCGGGTTCTTGCCTGACCTTCACCAAGCAAGTGCCAGAAGGCAAGACTGCATCTGTGCCCTCCAAAGCTCCCAGCATCTAGAGAAGTGAGTGTCTAGTAAGAGGGCATTGCCTTCTCCATGATTCCCCTGCCAGGCAGAATCGAACCTCTTCACACTGAAATCCACACCTGCTCCTTGTCTTTCCATGGGGAGATCTGCCTGGATTTTCTAGACTCGTGCCACTACAAAAAACTTCGTGCTGTGCTTAGTGGCTCATGCATGTCTGACTCTGCAACCCCATGGACTAGAGCCTGCCAGACTCCTCTGTTCATGGAATTCTCCAGCCTAGAATACCACAGTGGGTTACATTTAGTTAAAATGGGAAAATAATCATAATAATTATCATTACAACAGTGGCTAACACTTATCAAGCACTTACTGGATCTGATTCTATTCAGAGTCCCTTATGTGCGCCACCTCATTTAATCTTTACAACCAGCCTGGTCTCCATCAGCCCCTCCTGTATTGCACAGACAAGGAAACTGAGACTCACAGGTCAGACAAGAATGTGGCAGAGTCCACTGAGAACTAAGGGCTGCTGACCCCACAGCCTTAACTCCTCACCCACAGGCATCACTGCTGTCCTCTTCTGGAATTTCCCTTGCAAAATTCTCTTCATTCCTTTAGACACACGCATGCCAGCTCCTTGCTGAAACCACCACTGCACCCCTCCATTCTCAAAGCTGTTCCAATTCATTCTCAACCTCCTCTCCTTCATCTATCCCTACACATACTTCTTTCAGTTCTAGTCATTGTTTTATCTATTTGCTTGATTGTAACATTTTGTTCCATGACTGCACTTCTCACAGTACACAGCATCTAGACAGACAGTGTCCAGCATAGAGCTGACATTAGTATTAAGTTCTGAATTCTCCCTCTGCCATTCATTCATTCATTTATAATTCAGTAGATTTGCTATATAAGAGGCCAGCTATACTATCTTTTCCCTAGCTCCCAGAGCAATGTTTCTTGGTTATGTCAGATAGAGCTGTCTTAATTACTTGACTCAACGTTCAACTGTTAGTTATTGAAAAACCTGTGGAGGGAAGGTCTCCACAGGATTTCTGACATATTTTGACAGAGGGAAGGACAGGGCTTGAGTCCATGCCAGGGCCCTAGAATAAGGTGACTGTAACCAATTTTATACAATTATGTTTTCAACAGATCATGGAAGTAGTTGGAATTTTAAAAGACTGAACAATTTCCCAAATTTGTCTGCTCAACATTTACTTGTTTAACTTAGAGACACATTCCAAAAGCAGACTCTGTAAGGAGAAAGAGGCTGTAGCTACTGGGGATCACTGCTGAACACCTTCCATCTACCAAGCCTACTTCTGATGTTCAGCTTATGTTATTACCATGTATACATCTCACAAAAAACCTGGGAAACACCTGTTCAAATTTCTCAGAGTCTTTTCATGTGTTTGTTAGCCATTTGTATATCTTCTTTGGAGAAATGTCTATTAGTTCTCTGGTCCATTTTTTGATTGGGTCACTTATTTTTCTGGAATTGAGCTGCAGGAGCTGCTTGTATATTTTTGATTAATCCTTTGTCAGTTGCTTCGTTTGCTATTATTTTCTCCCATTCTGAAGTCTGTCTTTTCACCTTGATTATAGTTTCCTTCATTGTGCAAAAGCTTTTAAGTTTAATTAGGTCCCATTTGTTTATTTTTGCTTTTATTTCCATTACTCTGGGAGGTGGGTCATAGAGGATCCTGCTGTGATTTATGTCAGAGAGTGTTTTGTCTATATTTTCCTCTAGGAGTTTTATGGTTTCTGGTCTTACTTTTAGATCTTTAATCCATTTTGAGTTTATTTTTGTGTATGGTGTTAGAAAGTGTTCTAGTTTCATTCTTTTACAAGTGGTTGAGCAATTTTCCCAGCACCACTTGTTAAAGAGATTGTCTTTTCTCCATTGTATATTCTTGCCCCCTTTGTCAAAGATAAGGTATCTATCTCTGGATTTATCTCTTGGCTTTCTATTTTGTTCCATTGATCTATGTTTCTGTCTCATCACTCATTATGAGAGAAATGCAAATCAAAACTACAACGAGGTATCATCTCGCACCGGTCAGAATGGCTGCTATCAAAAAAGTCTACAAACAATAAATGCTGGAGAGAATGTGGAGAAAAAGGTACCCTCTTACACTGTTGGTGGGAATGCAAACTAGTACAGCCACTATGGAGAACAGTGTGGAGATTCCTTAAAAAGCTGCAAATAGAACTGTCATATAACCCAGCAATCCCACTGCTGAGAATACACACTGAGAAAACCAGAATTGAAAGAGTGTGCCCCAATGTTCATTGCAGCACTGTTTACAATAGCCAGGACATGGAAGAACCCTAGATGTCCATTGGCAGATGAATGGATAAGAAAGCTGTGGTACATATACACAATGGAATATTACTATGCCATTAAAAAGAATGCATTTGAATCAGTTCTAATGAGGTGGATGAAACTGGAGCCTATTATACAGAGCGAAGTAAGCCAGAAAGAAAAACACCAGTACAGTATATTAATGCACATATATGGAATTTAGAAAGATGGTAACGATGACCCTATATGTGAGACAGCAAAAGAGACACAGATATAAAGAACAGACTGTTGGACTCTGTGGGAGAAGACGAGGGTAGGATGATCTGAGAGAACAGCATTGAAACATGTGTATTATCATATGTGAAATAGATCACCAGTCCAGGTTCAATGCATGAAGCAGGGTGCTCAGGGCTGGTGCACTGGGATGACCCTGAGGGATGGGATGGGGAGGGAGTTGGGAAGGAGTGTCTGGATGGGGAACACATGTACACCCATGGCTGATTCATGTGAATGTATGGCAAAAACCACCACAATATGGTAAAGTAATTAGCCTCCAATTAAAATTAAAAAAAAAAAAAAAGACTCTAAGAGGAGGACTCATGGACTCATGCTACACTCAGAATTATGACCTATAGAAGAGATAATATCTCACCTACTGTGAGATAATAAGTAGGTGTTACTCTTTTTTTTCTCCTGTTTTTATTTAGTGTTTATTTATTTATGGACTATCACTGTACTCGTCCATAAGCACTCTGAGGTCAGGGATTGTGCCCATAATTGTTCCTAAACATATCCCTGGCACCCAGCACAGTACCGGGTACATAGTGTGTATACAATGAATAATGTGCCTTGGGAAGCAAGGAACAACCAGTCCATCCTAAAGGAAATCAGTCCTGAATTTTCACTGGAAAGACTGAAGCTGAAGCTGAAACTCCAATATTTTGGCCACCTGACGTAAAGAACTAACTCATTGGAAAAGACCCTTATGATGGGAAAGATAGAAAGCTGGAGACGGGGACGACAGAGGATGAAATGGTTGGATGGCATCATCAACTCAATGGACATGAGTTTGAGCAAACTCCTGGAGTTGGTGATGGACAGGGAGGCCTGGCATGCTGCAGCCCATGAGGTCACAAAGAGTTGGACATGACTGAGCGACTGAACTGAACTGAACCTTGCAATTGCTTACTTCAATGCCATCATACAAATATGTGCTAGTCTAAGCCATCAATCTGTGGCAAGGTGTGTTGGCAGTGAGAAAATCAATACAGGGATACAGGGTATGAGTTGAAACTGATACCCACAGACCAAAAGCACCATAGTGGTTCCTGTCTGAGAGTGTTTGCATACTTTGGCAATATTGAGAGTTCACTTTCAGACCACTGCAATAAAATTAGTATCACAATTAAAAAAAAAAAAAAAGAGCTATCACACCTATTTAGGGATTAAATCAACCCCTACAAAAGAGTATCTCAAAAGTTCATTTAATTACTACTTTTTCTATCTTTTGGGATTGGAGGAAGAACAATATGAACTTTTAAAGACAATGTATTTTCAATGTCTAATATCAAGACTGGCTCAATCCGTACTTATTATACTACTTGTGAAAAGAAAAAAAAAATGGTCATAGGCAGACATCCAAAAAAACAAATTTCTCAGAGTCTGTGTTTCTATAAGCCATCTCTTCCCATTAGAACATTGCTTTTCAGTATTTTAAAGTGTATGGATACAGTTGGGGAAAAAAGCAAATGACAATAAATGTATTGTAACCTTTTGTGTTACTCATTCAATATATTTTTGAAATCTTATCAGTTACTAATAACTGAACAAGACCCATGACATATGGAGCCTATATTATAAAAGGAAGATAGGTGTTTGTTTGGTGATCAGATTGAGAGTGAAGGCTGAACATAGACCAAGATTTTCGACACTGAGCAAGAGATTTTTCTCTATAGAATTAATATTTCCATATCAATTATAATATCCTTGAATATATTATCTACATATAAAAAAGACCATTTAAATATAATCTATATACATATATAGTTTTCTATAAGCATGTGTACACAATGTGTACATATATATCTTATATAGAATGTTTATGCATTAATATATACAGAAAGAGAAAGAGCACCTTGATAACTTTTTGTCAATGTTAGGGACTGAATATTTGTGTCCCACAACCAAAATTCATCTATTGAAGCCCTAACCCCAATGTGACACTGTTGCTTTCACTAATTATGGTTATTCAGACTTTCATTATTATTATACAGAATAATAATTGTCATCACTTATTAAGTGCCCACACTTTAGAAGCTTAGTAAAAAGGAAAAAATGTTTAATTATAGGGTGAGGATATTTGCCTGAGTCCAGCTCCAGCAGCCAGGGATTCAACCTGAAGAGATGGACCATGACGGCAATGAGGCAGCCTCTCAGTTTTCTTTTGGATTGCCTGTTTATTTCAAGCTTATGATTCTCTTTTATACTTTTACAAAAATATTAGGCCAGAGGTTTGACATTTTCAGTTCCTCCTCTCCCAGATTTATTATCTCCATAAATCACTGTTGCTCTTCAAACAGAGTTCCTGCTTCAGTGATTCTCTTGGTATCAGCCTTATCATCTATTATCTACCTCCTCTAATTATGGTTTTTTCTGTGGTCATGTATGGATGTGAGAGTTGGACTGTGAAGAAGGCTGAGCGCTGAAGAATTGATGCTTTTGAACTGTGGTGTTGGAGAAGACTCTTGAGAGTCCCTTGGACTGCAAAGAGATCCAACCAGTCCATTCTGAAGGAGATCAGCCCTGGGATTTCTTTGGAAGGAATGATGCTAAAGCTGAAATTCCAGTACTTTAGCCACCTCATGCGAAGAGTTGATTCATTGGAAAAGACTCTGATGCTGGGAGGGATTGAGGGCAAGAGGAGAAGGGGATGACAGAGGATGAGATGGCTGGATGGCATCACTGACTCGATGGATGTGAGTCTGGGTGAACTCCGGGAATTGGTGATGGACAGGGAGGCCTGGTGTGCTGCGATTCATGGGGTCGCAAAGAGTTGGACACGACTGAGTGACTGAACTGAACTGAACTGAATATATCCTATAGTTAACTTGTGATTACATTGTAACTCATGCTACATTCCTCAGTTTACTACTTATCTTCCTAAATCCTGTTTGCCCCTAACATCCTGAGCTCACTATCTCTTAAAAAGGCTTCTAGCTATAGTGTCTCTAAAAATTCCTAACTTCTATAAGCTATAGTAAAATATGCTAACTTTACAACATTCCTTAAATCTTTAACTTCTAAGTGTTTTAATTATTTCTAAGCCCTAAATGCAGTAAATTCCTTTGCCATAAACATTCTCCTCACAAATAGGCTTCAGATAGCAATCCCTCCCGTGGCCTCAAGCTATGGCCTATGTGCTCATCCTGGAACACTCTTTTGTAAAAGTCCTTGAACAAATGTCAATGATTAACTTTATGAATTATTTTCTGAGCACAGCTGCAGAAGGCTTTGTGCCTTCTCATGCTCCTCTCAAGAACAATAAGCACCTTAGTATTCCTTTTCAGTCAACTCAGCCAAGGAGAGGAAAAGACAAGTCAGAATTACAAGGCCTGACTCCATCGCAGGGCCATGCCTGTGGAATGCGGAGAGGGGTCTGGGGCCGTGCCTCCATTTTGTCAGTAATGCCTAATGTGGCTCCCGACAGATATTTGTGTAAATTGACTCATTTCAGGCATATATTAAGGTAGTAATGCATTATAATGGAGAAGGCAATGGCACCCCACTCCAGCACTCTTGCCTGGAAAATCCCATGGATGGAGGAGCCTGGTGGGCTGCAGCCCATGGGGTCGCTAAGAGTCAGACAAGACTGAGCGACTTCCCTTTCACTTTTCAGTTTCATGCACTGGAAAAGGAAATGGCAACCCACTCCAGTGTTCTTGCCTGGAGAATCCCATGGACAGGGGAGCCTAGTGGGCTGCCGTCTATGGGGTCGCACAGAGTCAGACACGACTGAAGCAACTTAGCAGCAGCAGCAGCAGCAATGCATTATAAAACCAGAAAGGTTATGTTTCTCTTGATTTGCACCTATCTTTTATTTACATTTAATATAGTTAAATTTTTTTGATGACACAATCCTGATCCCTTTGCTCAGCCTCCTGGCTGCCCATCTCAGACACTGGGAAACTTGCTTAGAGATAACTTTTCCTGACATAATCATGCAGTTTTGGAGGATGGCCGACCTGTGTCTAAACTCTGGTTCTGCAATTCCCATACTTTGTGCTTTAAAATAAGCTTCCCACTTTCTCTTAACTTTTTAAGTGTTATTTAAATGGAAATAATAAAAGCCAAACTGGAAAAAAGAAATGCCAATCTGTAAGTAATCTTTTGAAAGACAATAAAATATATTTGTAAAGCACTTGGCATACACATACACTGGTTTGTTCCTTCTTCTCCCTTTTCTATCTTTATGGTCTCAGAGAAACAAATTCCACAGAGAGAACACAGAAAAGAAATGCTGCATGGGGAAAGTTCTCCATTCTTGCAAAGGAAAAATGACTTCAGAATCCTTCTTTATACCCTGCTTTCACTCACTTTTAAGAAACCCAAAAGCCCCATTTTCCATACTAATACTTCTCCACAAAAATATGCTTAATTATAAACCCAGCAGAAAATAACATTTTTTCCAGAGCACAAACTTGCTGAAATGTGTATGTGTGTGTATGTAAACATCCATTCCTATTCTCTTCAAAACAAAAGCAACAACCTATTGCCCAATGTGTTGGAAAACAGCCCAAAGATGTGTTTCCTTTGTTTTGTGACATTTTAATTTTTTTCATTGATATTCTTATACTTAAAATACTATTATACATAAAATTCTGAATTCCTGCCTTATTCTGAAGCATCAAAAGATCTGGTAAGTGAATAAGCCCTTCCATATATGACCAAATGATTTTCGACAAAGAAGCCAAGACCATTCAATGTGGAAAGGACAGTCTTTTCAGAAAATGGTGTTGGAAAAACTAGATAACACATGTAAAAGAATGAATTTGATCTTTACCTTATACTACATACAAAATTAACTCAAGATGGATTGAAGACCAACATAAGAATTAAAAATTTTAAACTGTTAGAAGAAAACATATGGGGAAAGCTTCTTGACATGGAATTTGGCAATGATTTATTGGACATGATGTTAAAGGCACAGAAAGCAAAGTAAAAAATAGTCAAATTAGACTACCTCAAAATTATAAACTTCTGTGCTGCAAAGGACACAAACAAAAGAGTGAGCTCTCCCAATGGAATGGGAGAACTCATGTTTCTGCTAAGGAGTTAACATCCAGAATACATAAAGAAATCCCACAACTCAACAAAAAATCAGATCAGATCAGTCGCTCAGTCGTGTCCGACTCTTTGCGACCCCATGAACCGCAGCACGCCAGGCCTCCCTGTCCATCACCAGCTCCCGGAGGGCACTCAGACTCGCATCCATCGAGTCAGTCAACAAAAAATAACCCAAAGTAAAAATGGGCAAAGAACTTAAGCATACATTTTCCCAAAGAAAACATGCCCAACAAGCACATCAAAAGATGCTCAACATCATTAACCATTAGGAAAATACAGATTAAAACCACAATGGAATATCACCTCACACCCATTAGTATTAAAAAGAAAGAAAGAAAGAGAGTAACAAATACTGGCCAGGATTTGAGGAAAGTGGAACCCTTGTGCACTACTGGTGGGAATGTAAAATGGTGCAGTCACTATGGAAAACAGTCCAGAGGCTCCTCAAAAAAATTTTAAAAATTAGAATTACTATATGATCCAGCAATTCCACTTATGGGTCTATACCCCCAAATAATTAAAAACAGAGTTTCAAAGAGATAGGTATACATCCATATGCATAGCAGCATTACTCATCATAGCCAAAAGTTGGAAGCAACCCAAGTTTTCGTCAACATACAAATGGATAAACAAGTGTGATATATACATACAGTGGACTATCTGGCCTTAAAAAGGACAGAAATTCTGGCACATTCTACAACATATACTTTGAGAATACTGTTATTAAAAAGCAGAGATATTATTTTGCTGACAAAGGTCCATGTAGTCAAAGCTATGGTTTTTCCAGTAGTCACATATGGATATGAGAGTTGGACCATAAAGAAGGCTGAACGCCAAAGAACTGATGCTTTTGAACTGTGGTGTTGGAGAAGACTGTTGAGAGTCCCTTGGACTGCAAGGAGATAGAACCAGTCAATCCCAAAAGAAATCACTCCTGAATATTCACGGAAGGACTGATGCTAAAGCTAAAGTTCCAATACTTCAGCCACCTAATGCAAAGAGACGATTCATTAGAAAAGACCGTGATGCTGGGAAAGATTGAAGGCAAGAGGAGAAGGGGATGACAGAGGACAAGATGGTTGGATGGAACCACTGACTCAATGAACATGAGTTTGAGCAAGCTCCAAGAGATGGTGAAGGATATGGAAGCCTGGCATGCTGCAGTCCATGGGGTCACAAAGAGTTGGACACAACTAAACAACAACAAATGCTTATTGAAATGTTAGTCCCACAAAGACAAATACTATGATTCCACTTAAATGAAGTACCAAGAGCAAATTCAAATTCATAGAGACAAGTGATTGCTAGAGACTTGAAGGAAGGAGAAATGGGAGCTGTTTAAAGAGTGTAGAGTTTCAGTTTTGCAAGATGAAAGCGTTCTGGTTATTAGTTGCACAACAAGGTAAATGTGCTTAACCTACTAAACTGTACACTTAAAAATAGTTGATGGTACATTCTATGTATGTGCATTTTATCAAATTTTTTCTTTGATTTTTCTTAATTAAAAAAAAATTCAACAGTAGTTAGTCTTCACGAGCGTTCACTCCATGGTTCAGCAAAGTCATAGCTAGTCAGTCTTTCTTACCTCTAGCCTGCCTCACTCTTTCTCCCTATCTGCCTAACTGCATCCCAGGTATCAGAACAGAATCCTCACACTTACTGTATAGCCTGATCACTTGGTTTTTCCATAGCCTCTGCTGTAATCCTCTCCCCTAGGTAACAAGGACTGCTCCTATACAATCGTCTTGCCTTGGCTCAAATGTCACCATCTTGAGACACCTGCCTTACCACTCTATTTCAAATTGTAAACTTCCACCCCTTCCTGCCACTACTCCTTTTCCTAATCTTCCACTTCATTTTCCTTCATAACAGATATCAAACTTTGACCTATGACTATCTTAGTTAATTTAGTGCTTGTTTCTCTTTCTCCTTGCACCACTCACCCATTATAACATAATATTCAAAGGGGATATAGTTTTTTTTGCTCCCTACTGCATTCCCAGTAGCTAGAGCAGTATCTGAGGCATAGGAGGTGCTGAGTAAAATTTTATTGAGCTAATGTATCAATCGATCAGTATGGAGGAGGAAATGGCACCCCACTCCAGTATTCTTGCTTGGAGAATCCTGTGGACAGAGGAGCCTGGTGGCCTGCTGTCCATGGGGTCACACAGAGTCGGACACAACTTAGCATGCATCAGTCAATCAACCAACAGTTGATAGACAATGATGTTCTACAACTGTGCCTATTTGTGTGTATATATACATAACATAGGACTTCCCAGGTGGCACTAGTGGTAAAGAACCCACATGCCAATGCAGGAGACATAAAAGATGTAGGTTGCATCCCTGGGTTAGGAAGATCCCCTGGAGGAAGGCATGGAAACCACTCCAGTATTCTTGCCTGGAGAATCCCACGGACAGGGGAGTCTGGGTGGGCTACAGTCCATAGAGTCACACAGAGTAGGACACAAACTAAAGTGACTTAGCACACATGCATACATAACTTATGCACATACGTATGGATTCTAGAATCGCAAGTCATGAGATACCATCCCAGTGCACACACTGGCAGGTCAATGTATCATAATCTAGAGGAAATACTGCTGATCCACTTCTCAAGAGTGTCTCAGGTTCACATATGCACTCTACAGTAAACACTTTTTTGCCTTGGCCTCCAGGAAAACTCAGGACCATTTCAGGGCCCTGTCTGTGTTCAGGCTAGGCACACTCCTACGGCATAGAAGGCCCAGGGCTGAGTACTAAAAGACAAAGAAGGCACCCTGGCAGTATGACAGGTAGAACTGCCCACTAGAGCTATAGCTGAAATCAAATGTGGGCCAGGGGTGTAACTCAGCAGTAGCTTTGTTATTTATCCCCTGGAGCCATAAGCAAACACCTTCTACATGATTCATCTGAATCAGACTTCAAATTAGACTTCCTCAACTAACAAAAGGCTGGAAGTATAAAATGCTTTAGAGACAATGTCATCTGCCCCTCTCCCTGGGAGAATAAGAAACAAAAGATAGGGAAGTTAAGTGATTATCTAACACACACCCCTATCAGAGCCATCAATAATTCTCTGTCCAACCAAAAATTCACTCTCTGACACGGTTCCTGGATTCTCAATTAGGAAAGGGGTTTTCCTTTTATGCCTATTTGATGACAGTTTGTTTGTGATAGGCTGGTTGTTCAAACTGGACTTCAGCAGGCATCTTTAAAGAAACTATGTTCAAGTAGTTTCAAGTTCCCTGAAATTATAGGTCACTACTACTCATTATAGATATTTAAAGAAATTCATCAATCCCTGGAAGAATCCACAGACAACTTAGCTTGGGCAAATCATTTGACTTATACATGTAAAAAATGGGTGTTTGGGAGGCAGCCTGGCATAATCACAGCTGAAAGATGGTGAGTGGTAGCTGTCATGTTCTTTGATGTTTGCAAAAACTCCTGGAGAATTACATGCATTATGCCCTTCGTAAATGCTTTTATATACATCTCCAAGATAAACGTTCTTTCATAAGAGAGGCATCCAATCCCCAAAGTAATATATGTGCATAAAACTATGTTTTAAGGCAACAAAAACAGACATAAAATTTCCCTTTTCCTAATTCAACTTTGCAATAAAGAATTATTTAGGGGCTGGAAAATTAAGCAAGTCTTTTCCTTTGGCACTAACAACACAGCAGGAATGGATAAATAAATAACAGGTAACTGAATCCCCCACATGCACAAAAGGTACCAAAGAAACCATCTACACTTAACAAGGCTCTTTGTCTGATTTTCCTTGGCTTTTTCCCCGTATTAGAATGTCACCATGCTAACCTATCCTCACTCTAGAGGCCACCTCTTCTACTCTTCTCTCCAGCTCAGGAGTTCCATCAAAGCTAATATCAAATCATCACAGTGTACATCTTGCATATATGTTATTTCTTTATCAATTCTACTTCAATAAAGCTGCAGAGTGAACAGTCAATAAATCAGAGTATCTCTCAGTAAAACTGTTCCATAGCAGGTTTTCCTTTAATTGTAAATGCTAAAGCTTTCAACTTCATAATTAAGTAAAAGCTGATTATAATCGATGCCTTCTAAGGAATACTAAGAAAACATGCACTTGATAAGTATAGTGAAAACATAATTGGATCCAAAAATTGGGTCAGAACAATCAACTGGAAACAAAGCCTTCACTATGCAACACATTTTCTGGGAACCTCTCAGAATATTTTTTAAAAATTTACTTCCCTCAACTCAGAGGAAAAACGCCCCTATACACAAAATGCTGAATATAATTTCAAAGGGATATGGATGCCCTTTCATCATCCATGGATCTCCTTGAATTCTAGATTAAGAAAGTGTGCTATTCCACTTTTGCAAATCAAAAAATCTGCAAATAGTCACATATATCATTTTTTAAAGCTCCTTTTAATATGTTAAGCATTTTAAAATATTAAATTGTATTTTAAAACATTAAATTGTATAGCAACCAGCACCTCCTCTTCACCAAAAGTGTTCTTTAAAACAAAACTCTTAAAAAAAATTTTATCCTAATATACACACCTGATTAACATTACATTCACATGCAACACAGGTTGGGGTGTAAACTCCGTCTTAATATGAGTACTTAAGCTGAGTTAATTACTGGATGATAATAAAAGACATTCTTCCAGCCAAATTACAGATGATTCGATTTTATGTTACCAAATCATGCTAAGTTGTAACAATGCTAAGCAGAAAATATGAGAGATACTTTGTCTTACCCTTTCTTGAAGCATGAACTGAGCATTGAAAATATACTCTGTTTGAGCAGTTAAAGTTTCCATGTAATACCTGCAAACATTCCCTCTTTCCCTTCTGCATTCTCCACTAGACTATACATTTTATGAGGGCTCGGTTGTGCCTATCTTGCTGACAGTGCTTGACACAAAGCAAGTGTTTGATTTTTAATGATGCATTTGGATGTGACAGTACAGCAGTTACTGTTTAGTCTCTTGCAAAACACCATGTGGGTAATGTCAATAGGTTAGAAACTGGTTTTCTCAGAGCCCTTGTGTTCAGACAGAGGTGGAAAAGGAAACAGAATTGCTAAGAAGTGGGCCATGTGGGTGGATTCCACCCTCACTGCCCATTCCTTCTTCAGATCATCTCTGCTTTAATCTGGGCTTCTACAGAAAATTTGTCAGAATGAAGAATTCCAGGTTCAAACAAACAGAAGTTGAAAAGGTCCTAGAACACTTCAGACTCCATAGCTGAATTTTGATGAAGTTAAATATAATATTTCCCCAAACTTTTTTCTTTTCTATGGATGAGCAATTAACTTGACAACTGAAAAGTATAACTACTTTGTATTCAGTTCCTTCAGATTCAAGAAATATGTCCCCCAGCTATAGGTTAATCAATGAAGGTTAACACACCCTCACATCATCCACAAAAATAAACTCAAAATCTCTTAAAGACTGAAACATAAGACACGACACCATAAAACTCCTAGAAGAAAACATATACAAAACATTCTCTGACATAAATCCTGCCAAGATTTTCTTAGGTCAGTTTCCCAAGGCAAGAGAAATAAAAAATCCCATGGACAGAGGAGCCTAGCAGGGTGCTCCCAAAGGGTCCAACATGACTAAGCACACATAACGTTTTTTGACTTCTTCATTTCTTGTTAGAAACTGACAAATTTCTTGATATGTTGATGGTCTTAATATTTTTTAATGAAAACACATTAAATGAGGACATTTTTAGGAAAAAAAAACTTTTATATAAGCATAAACATGCAAGATCTTGATACTAACCCATATGTTTCCTCATGTTTCCTTGTCAATAACAAGATGTAGTTTTTTAATATTCATTAGATAAACAAATCCTCATATTCTATTTTCACAATCTGTGCCAACGTTCTCTAATGTAAGTCCACAACCACATAGTAAAGAATATTTTTGGAAATATTCTGATATCTCCAGACTATTCATGGGGTCACAAAGAGTCCGACACGACTGAGCGACTGATCTGATCTGATCAGAATGAGACCCAGGAAATCTGAAAACTTGGTTTTTATGAGCACCAAACTTCCCATTCATAAAGAGGCTTATTAGAACACTGAAGCAAAGGATTTCCTCTTTCTTAAGGAATTATCAGAAAATATTTGTTGTTGCTTGGTCACTCAGTCATGTCCGACTCTTTGCAACCCATGGACTGCAGCCCACCATGCTCCTCTGTCCATGGTGTTCTCCAGTCAAGAACACTGGAGTGGGGAGCCATTTCCTTCTCCAATCAGAAAGCATGTCCCTTTGTGATTGTACACATTAAGTACATTAATAATCTCTCCATTACCCTTCTTTTTCTCTTTAGTCTGGGCCCATAGTATGTATGATATAAGCAGCCACAAAAATGATGAGAATTGATTTTAAGCAACCTACAGTGTTTATTTTGTTTTGTCTCTTTTCCTATGGAGATCTAGAAGCATTTATTAAACATATACACACAGCATTATGACACTGACTAAATTTTTTTAAAATAATAAAGTATTTTACAAATTCAGTTTCAACTCAAAATGAGTTAAAACAATTAGAAAAAGTGATGGTATCACCAATATTCCAACTCAAATATTCAACTTCCAAGAGTTCCTTAATCTACCCTACTCTTCACCAGCACCGGTTGTAAATACCAGTTCATAGTGCATTTGGATCTCTTACTTGGAAAACTAAAAAATTCTCACCATAGTCTTAGTCTTAAAGAAGTAAAAGAGAATAGGAATGAATACTCACCTCCAAATCAGTCGTCCTTTGACTTCAGAAAATCCCATGGTCTTAAAATCTTCAAAGTCAGAATCAGTTCCATACACCACTCTTAAAAGAGACTGGTCTGGTCTCTGAGAGAGAGAAATTGAGGGTTGATTATTGAATTCTCTCTAATTCAAATATATACATAAAGTATCTGCTTTTTAACTGGCCCTGTTTTATATACTGCAGCAGTGAGGAAACAGAGAAAGAAAAAAGAATCCAGTCCCTGCCCTCACAAAGTGTACATTCCACACTGATGCCAATATTGAAGTAACTTCATTCAAATATCATGCTGAATTTTTCAAGAGTTTCTTTTTGATTTTTCCACAATCTCTCGCAAGGAACTGTGAACATCTTTTTTCTGGGCGGAAAAAAAAATGCTATGCTTTCCGCCACCTGGCTAGCACAAATGGTTCAAGATTATAGAAAGAAACATAATGCTTATAAATAAACTATAAATGCAAACACATAAATATAGATATAAATATATGTATATAGGGCTTTGCTGGTGGTCTAGTGGTTAAGAGTCCACCTTGCGATGCAGGAGACACAGGTTCAATCCCTGGTCCAGGAAGGTCCCACACGCCACAGAGCAACCAAGCCCGTGTGCCCCAACTACTGAGCCTGTGCTCTGAAGCCCTCCAGCCACACTGCTGAGCCCATGTGCCACAGCCACTGAAGCCAGTGTGCCTAGAGCCTATGCTTCAGAACGAGAGAAGCCACCACGACAAGAAGCCTGCACACTGCAACTAGGGTGTAGCTCCCGCTGCCAGAACTAGAGAAAAAGCCCACGCACAGCAACAAAGACCCAATGCAGTAAAAAATAAAAATAAATATATAAACACATTTAAAAAGTTGCACAAGAGAGAATAACATTTATATATACACACACACACATATATGTTGATACACATACACACACACAGAGTAAGAGTCTAATGGAGTAATTAAAAGTCAGAATTTGAATTTCAAAAACACACGTTCCAATATGTACGGCTAAGTCTCCCTGCTGTTCACGTGCAATTATCACAATATTGATAATCTGTGATACTACAATATAAAATAAAAATGTTTTTAAAAAAATAAAACAAAACACATGTTCCAGTCTTAATGCTATCACTTAACTAAGCCATTATATCTTGGGTAGGTTGATTGATCTCTTTAAATCTCAGTTCCTCACCTGTAAAGCTGGAATAATATATATACATACATAATAGGACTAATGCAATGATTAAATGTGAGGAGTATACTAAGCACCTGTTCCAGTGGCTGGCACCAAGGTCATATCTAAAACTCATTTTTGCTATAATATTCCTATTATTCTGTATATCATAAGTGGAAATTAAGAATCCTATCAGCAAAACCTCAATCATGTTTTCTGATTATCCAAAAGTATCATACATAGTCACTGGGGCATTCTCCTGTAAGTTTCTGTAGAAACTCAGTTTCTAAAATTTGGTATCAAAAACTGGTAGAAATTCAGCTGAGTGTCCCACTGCAGGCCTCCAAAACACATCTACATCGGAATCTGTCTCATTTGATTTTCCAAAGTAGATCACTGGCATGTGATACCCTTAACTGTTGCATAAAGAAAAGCAGCAAAACTGCCATTGCTTTTTCATAAATAGCTTTTTTCCTTCTCTTTCAACATTTTTATTCACTTTCCTTAGATCTACACCTTAACAGAATTTATTTAGGAAGGGTTTTTGTTTTTTTTTTTTTCTTCAAAAATGTAATAAGGCAAGTGAAACATTGTTACCAGATGACCCTGAACATAATTTAAATTTTTAAATTATTTTAGACCATCCTGTACAAACCAGTTTGTGTCTTTATGATATTATGGAGCTATTTTTTCAGGAATTTAGATAGTGCTATGCAAGTTAGGAAGCAACAGTTAGAACTGGACATGGAACAACAGACTGGTTCCAAATAGGAAAAGGAGTTCGTCAAGGCTGTATATTGTCACCCTCTTTATTTAACTTATATGCAGAGTACATCAAGAGAAATGCTGGACTGGAAGAAACACAAGTTGGAATCAAGATTGCTGGGAGAAATATCAATAACCTCAGATATGCAGATGACACCACCCTTATGGCAGAAAATGAAGAGGAACTCAAAAGCCTCTTGATGAAAGTGAAAGTGGAGAGTGAAAAGGTTGGCTTAAAGCTCAACATTCAGAAAACGAAGATCATGGCATCTGGTCCCATCACTACATGGGAAATAGATGGGGAAACAGTGGAAACAGTGTCAGACTTTATTTTTCTGTGCTCCAAGATCACTGCAGATGGTGACTGCAGCCATGAAATTAAAAGACGCTTACTCCTTGGAAGGAAAGTTATGACCAACCTAGATAGCATATTCAAAAGCAGAGACATCACTTTGCCAACAAAGGTTCGCCTAGTCAAGGCTATGGTCTTTCCTGTGGTCATGTATGGATGTGAGAGCTGGACTGTGAAGAAGGCTGAGCGCCGAAGAATTGATGCTTTTGAACTGTGGTGTTGGAAAAGACTCTTGAGAGTCCCTTGGACTGCAAGGAGATCCAACCGGTCCATTCTGAAGGAGATCAGCCCTGGGATTTCTTTGGAAGGAATGATGCTAAAGCTGAAACTCCAGTCCTTTGGCCACCTCATGCGAAGAGTTGACTCATTGGAAAAGACTCTGATGCTGGGAGGGATTGGGGGCAGGAGGAGAAGCGAAGGGGACAACAGAGGATGAGATGGCTGGATGGCATCACTGACTCAATGGACGTGAGTCTGGGTGAACTCCGGGAGTTGGTGATGGACAGGGAGGCCTGGCGTGCTGCGATTCATGGGATCGCAAAGAGTCGGACACGACTGAGCAACTGAACTGAACTGAACTGAACTGATTCATCCTAAATGATGATAGTTCCAAATATCTTGAATGTAGTATTTCTATGATTTGTACTGCTTCACAATAGATCACATCTCAGTTCTCTAGTTTCACTTCCTGCCTTACCTTTCACCAGCCCAGACTGTCCTGTATTACATTCCACTTTCAGCTACAAAAAAAGAAAACTAAGGGAAAACAAATAAATACTCCTGCGAAATACAAAAGTTTATTAAGTAAAAACAAAAAGGCTCATGGTTGCATTTTTCTCCCATTTTAAAATGCATGGACTTCATAGACATATCGCCCCTAATCGAATACAGTCATCTTTTACTATTCTTAATTCTTGGAACTCTTCACTAAGTGTACTTACTGGGAAAATATGTTATCATTTTATTACATAATAAAAATGCTGAGTTTTCACAATATTGACTGAGCCATGAATAGAAATACTCCATTTCTAATATGCATATGATAGAACTCACTCCCATTGGATCATTTAACTATGGGTTAAAGTTCAAATTGTAGATTAGACACATGTGCATCAAAAGCTCATGGCCTAGGAAGGTCACCAATCACAGATATTCTAATCCTCTAGCTCTGGGGCTGAACCTAAAATCTCTCTCTCTCTTTTTTATTTTTTGGCTGCTCTGGGTCTTCACTGCGAGTAGCGGGGGCTACTATTTTGGGGGGTACAGGTTTCTCACAGTGCTGGCTTCTCTTGTTAAGAAGCAAGGGCTCGTGGCACATGGGCTTCAGTAATTGTGGCACATGGGCTCAGCAGCTGTGGCTCCTGGATTCTAGAGCACAGGCTCAATAGTTGTGGCACACAGGGTTAGTTGCCCCAAGGCACGTGGAATCTTCCTGGACTAGGGATCTAACCTGTGTCCCCTGCACTGGCAGGCCGATTCTTAACCACTGGACCACTAGGGAAGTCCCCGAACCTGACATCTTGAAATTGGAGAACACTTCTCTAGGAGTTAAAGGATTTGGTGAAACGTCCACTTTTCCATATGTTCAAACTCAACTTTACCTACATCTTTCTACATTTCACCTGTACATGCACTTTTCTAAATACACTTTCCTTTTATCTAAAATAAGAATTGGGTTAGAATTTTCAAAGAAAGCCAATTACTCCTCTGCAAAGTGAAGGTAGTATCAGTTTCACTGTAGCAATGTTTTATAAGCTGATAAAGTCTAAGAAAATGTGCATATGATCAATCCTTTGAAGGTGGCTTCATGAGAAATAGGGACTTATAAGACTTTTCACTTTCAAGATAGAACATAGATGAAATCCTCTAGGACATCAACCTATTAATGTAATTACACAGATACCGGCATTGAAAGGAGTACCAGGTTGATTAGAAATGACAGTGAGAGAGCCGGCATGCACAAGTAGAGATTTCCAAGCTGACAAAATAGTAAGCCACTGCTACTTGCAGTGAAGACCCAGAGCAGCCAGCATACATTTAGCTTAGAATAAATCTTGCTGAAGAATGTCACCCTTCTTAAAGAGACTCTTAAAAAGTAAATGAAAGTGTATTTGCCAGTGTAAAAATTGCTTCTAGTTAGCAGTCTATATATCAATATCTCAAAATATGCTACTTATAAAGATTCAGAAAGACATCAGAACTCAAAGGAAGCCTGGAAACTGAGAGCGAGAATGAAGTCATTACCAGAATCTGTAAAAAAAAAAAAAAATCTCAACAATCCAAGAGAGGTGAGATGAGACACCCTGTAAATAATCTCTCATAGCAAACACACCACCTAGAAGGAGGTTGGATCTCCATTTATTTATCTCTGATTCAGACTCAGAAACCAGGCTCAGTTATAAAATGGAGCATCTGTCCCTATCCTGGGAGACTCCCTTTCTCCTGTTTATGCCTCAGTCCCTTCCAAGTATCTCCCATTCAAAATATCCTGGAGGATTTTATAGCTAAGAAGAAAAACAAGGCTAAAAAAGGGAGGACTGATGATGATACAACACATTTAAGATGGTGTACAAGTCAGGAAGAAAACTGCTAATAAGCAAGGGACAAATCAGAAAGAAACTTAAAAGTACTGTGCACAGGAGACGATAGTCTTTCAGAAATTTTCGTGACCCCAAATATTCAGTACAGGGCAATGAGAGGAGAAGTTTGCCTGAGTTCGACAAAGCTGAAGTACATAGATGAACGGTAACGGGGCAAAGGAAATCAGCCAAGTGCTGTGCACCTCAGCCCTTCCTCCTGCCCTCAATCTGTGATAAAGACAAATGAGAAGACCAGGAAGACCGACTTTTTCAGTTGGCATTAGTGGCCAGCATTCTGAGTAGATTGTCCTACAGTATAGAGTGGACTGACTCCGTGTTTAAGAGCAGTATTTTTAAATCAATTTTATTGAGTTATAATTTGCTTTAAATAAAACGACCCACACCTAATGTGTTTTGGTACATGTACACAACCACGCAGCTACTATTTCAATTAAGGTACAAAACATTTCCACGACCAGAAAGTTCCCACATGCCCCAATATAGTCAATCCTTTCCTCCATCCCAGAGAATCGCTCATTCTGACTTGTATGTTTACAGATTAGTTTTTTCCTGTTCTGAATCTTAAAATATGTACTCTTTTGTCTCTAGTTTCCTTCACTTAGTTATTCTAACATTCACCTATGCTGTTAAACGTATCAGTGGTCCATTCTTTATTGCTGAGTAGTAATCCATTGTAATAATACCTTGATTATTTCTCTATTCATCTGTTGTTATTTTCAGAGTTTGGTTATCATGAATAAAACTTCTGTGATTGTTTGTGTGTAAACCTCTTGTGAGCATATATTTCCACCTTTCTTGGGTAAAAATAACCAGGAATAGAACTGCTGGGTCATATGGTAGATAGGTATTTAACAGGTTAAGAAACTGCCAATTTCAGTGGCGCACACACCAGTCAATATACACTCAAGAGACAAACGCAGAGGAATGACCAAGATGGCAGAGTAGGAAGACCCCAAACTTACCTCTTCCCATGGGCACACCCAAATTACAACTATTTATAGGCTAGGCTAGGCTAAGTCACTTCAGTCGTGTCCAACTCTGTGCGACCCCATAGGCAGCAGCCCACCAGGCTCCCCCGTCCCTGGGATTCTCCAGGCAAGAACACTGGAGTGGGTTGCCATTTCCTTCTCCAATGCATGAAAGTGAAAGTGAAGTTGCTCAGTCATGTCTGACCCTCAGCAGCCCCATGGACTACAGCCCACCAGGCTCCTCCATCCATGGGATTTTCCAGGCAAGAGTACTACAACCTGAAGACTAGCACAGAAAACAATGGCCAAGATACAGAAGCCACCCAAATGTCCATGAATAAATGAATTTATAAAGAAGATATGGGAAGTGGAGGGAATTAGAATGGACTATTAAACAGCCATAAACAAAAAGTGAAATCTTGCCACATGTGACAATGTGGATGGACCTAGAACATATTCTCCTAAGTAAAATAACTCAGACAAAGACAGATACTATATGATTGTACTTTTATGTGGAATTAAAAACAAAACTGCACTGTTTATAATAGCCAGGACATGGAGACAACCTAGATGTCCATCAGCAAATGAATGGATAAGAAAGCTGTGGTACATATACACAATGGAGTATTACTCAGCCATTAAAAAGAATACATTTGAATCAGTTCTAATGAGGTGGATGAAACTGGAGCCTATTATATAGAGTGAAGTAAGCCAGAAAGACAAACACAAATACGTCTCTGGGGTTGCACAGAGTCGGACATGACTGAAGTGACTTAGCAGCAGCAGCAGCAATTTATATATATGGAATTTAGAAAGATGGTAACAATAACCCTGTATACGAGACAGCAAAAGAGACAGTGATGTGTAGAACAGTCTTTTGGACTCTGGGAGAGGGAGAGGGTGGGATGATTTGGGAGAATGGCATTGAAATAAGTATAATATCATATATGAAACGAGTCGCCAGTCCAGGTTCGATGCCTGATACTGGATGCCTGGGGCTGGTGCACTGGGACGACCCAGAGGGATGGTATGGGGAGGGAGGAGGGAGGAGGTTCCAGGATGGGGAACACATGTATACCTGTGGCAGATCCATTTTGATACATGGCAAAACCAATACAATATTGTAAAGTTAAATAAAATAAAATAAAATTAAAAAATAAATAAATAAAAACAAAACTAATTAACAATCACGGCAAAACAGAAACAGACTCATAAATACAGAGAACAAACAGATGGTTGCCAGAGGTGAGAGGAGCAAAGGGATGAGTGAAATAGGTGAGGGGGATTAAGAGGTACAAAGTTCCAGTTACAAAATAAATGAGTCAAGGGGAACAAATGTACAGTGTGGGGAATATAGACAACAATATTGTAATAACTTTATATGGGGACAGATAGTAACTAGACTTTCCATGATGATCATTTTGTAATGGATAGAAATTTCTAATCACTATGTTGTACTCCATGTTGGAACTAACTAACATAGTGTTGTAGGTCAATTACACTTCAATGAAAAATAAAAGGAAAGAAAACTGCCAAACTCTTTTGTAAAGGATTGTACCATTTTACACTCACATCAATAAGTAAGAGTTGCAGCTACTTCAAATCGGTACCATCATGTAATCTTCTTGGGGTTTTTTGTTTTGTTTTAGCTATTAAGAGCAGTCTATTGATGAGCCAAAAACAAAAGACTATATTTGTTTGTTACTTAACTTGGTTTGATTTTTGTCCATGCTGCAACCCTTACTTTGAAGAATAGCTGCCTACCAAGTTCATGTATTTAGGACCCATCATATGTACCTCATTAAGATTCTTCCCACCTGATCTATTTATAGGCTTCTGGTTACTTTCTTCCATCTCGGTTGCTACCAGGGTCTTCATTCCATGGGGGACACATGGCCCCACTGCCTCATGCTCTGGCTCCTCTTGACCTTCCTGAGCTCAGATGAAGCCTAAGTCCTAGGGCCTGGAGGACAAGATGAAGGGACTGGGGGATCAAATCTAGGAGGGTAGAGAAGCTGTCTCCTCTACCTTTTGACCAATGGGAGATTAGAGATGGAATGGAGCTGGCAGGCAAATTTCTTCTGCCTTTACGGCCTAAGACTGGAGCCCAGTTGCTTTGTGCAGTGTCTCCAGCCATCCATTCGACACAGCTTAGTGGATGTACCTACTGAGTGACCAACTGTGATTCATCATGAAACAGTGGACACAGAGTAAGGCATCACTTTGCATTTGTTCCCCATCCTTTCCAGCCTCACTTCCTTATTCTCTCTCTGTCCTGGGATTTGAACTTGCATTAGATCAGATCAGATCAGATCAGTCACTTAGTCGTGTCCAACTCTTTGCGACCCCATGAGTTGCAGAACACCAGGCCTCCCTGTCCATCACCAGCTCCCAGAGTTCACTCAGACTCAAGTCCATCGAGTCAGTGATGCCATCCAGCCATCTCATCCTCTGTTATCCCCTTCTCCTCTTGCCCCCAATCCCTCCCAGCATCAGAGTCTTCTCCAATGAGTCAACTCTTCACATGAGGTGGCCAAAGTACTGGAGTTTCAGCTTTAGCATCATTCCTTCCAAAGAAATCCCAGGGCTGATCTCCTTCAGAATGGACTGGTTGGATCTCCTTGCAGTCCAAGGGACTCTCAAGAGTCTTCTCCAACACCACAGTTCAAAAGCATCAATTCTTCATCGCTCAGCCTTCTTCACAGTCCAACTCTCACATCCATACATGACCACAGGAAAAACCATAGCCTTGACTAGATGAACCTTTGTTGGCAAAGTAATGTCTCTGCTTTTCAATATGCTATCTAGGTTGGTCATAACTTTTCTTCCAAGGAGTAAGTATCTTTTAATTTCATGGCTGCAGTCACCATCTGTAGTGATTTTGGAGCCCAGAAAAATAAAGTCTGACACTGTTTGCACTGTTTCCCCACCTATTTCCCATGAAGTGATGGGACCGGATGCCATAATCTTCGTTTTCTGAATGTTGAGCTTTAAGCCAACTTTTTCACTCTCCACTTTCACTTTCATCAAGAGGCTTTTGAGTTCCTCTTCACTTTCTGCCATAAGGGTGGTGTCATCTGCATATCTGAGGTTATTGATATTTCTCCCAGCAATCTTGATTCCAACTTGTGCTTCTTCCAGTCCAGCATTTCTCATGATGTACTCTGCACATAAGTTAAATAAGCATGGTGACAATATACAGCTTTGACATACTCCTTTTCCTATTTGGAACCAGTCTGTTGTTCCATGACCAGTTCTAACTGTTGCTTCCTGACTTGCATAAAAATTTCTCAAGAGGCAGATTAGGTGGTCTGGTATTCCCATCTCTTTCAGAATTTCCCACAGTTGATTGTGATCCACACAGTCAAAGGCTTTGGCATAATCAATAAAGCAGAAATAGATGTTTTTCTGGAACTCTCTTGCTTTTTCCATGATCCAGCAGATGTTGGCCTTTTGATCTCTGGTTCCTCTGCCTTTTCTAAAACAGCTTGAACATCAGGAAGTTCACAGTTCATGTATTGCTGAAGCCTGGCTTGGAGAACTTTTGAGCATTACTTTACTAGCATGTGAGATGAGTGCAATTGTGCAGTATTTGAACACTCTTTGGCATTGCCTTTCTTTGGGATTGGAATGAAAATGGACCTTTTCCAGTCCTGTGGCCACTGCTGAGCTTTCCAAATTTGCTGGCAGATTGAGTACAGCACTTTGACAGCATCATCTTTCAGGATTTGGAATAGCTCAACTGGAATTCCATCACCTCCACTAGCTATGTTCATAGTGATGCTTTCTTTTATTTATTTATTTATTTATTTTAATTTATGTAATTTTATTTTTTAACTTTACAATATTGTATTGGTTTTGCCATATATTGAAATGAATCTGCCACAGGTATACATGTGTTCCCCATCCTGAACCCCCCTACCCCCCTCCCTACCCATACCATCCCTCTGGGTCATCCCAGTGCACCAGCCACAAGCATCCAGTATCGTGCATCGAACCTGGACTTGTGACTCATTTCATATATGATATTATATGTATTTAAATGCCACTCTCCCAAATTATCCCACCCTCTCCCTCTCCCACAGAGTCCAAAAGACTATTCTATACATCAGTGTCTCTTTTGTTGTCTCGTATACTCCTGAGGAAGGACCCCAGAAGCAACAAAGCAGAGACAACACCAACAAAGGCACCAGTCAAGGCAGCCGGATGATGGAGGAGAGGGAGAAGAAGGGAGCGCCAAAGATGATGCGATGTGTGTGGAGAAGACGAGATCCCTGGAGCAAGAAGATCCAACCAGCCCAGGAGACAGACGAAGGAGAGCAGCTGAACTCCAGTATTGGCCACCCGGAGAGGACCAGGAGAAGACGAGGGGAGGGGAGGGAGGAGGAGGGGGGGAGGAGAGAGGCGGAGGACGAGGGGGAGGGGGACCGGAGGGGGCGAGAGGGACGACGAGCACTGATGATGATCTGATCTGATACAGGGTTATTGTTACCATCTTTCTAAATTCCATACATATGCATTAGTATAGTGTTTGTATTGGTGTTTTTCTTTCTGGCTTACTTCACTCTGTATAATAGGCTCCAGTTTCATCCACCTCATTAGAACTGATTCAAATGTATTCTTTTTAATGGCTGAGTAATACTCTATGTGTATATGTACCATGGCTTTCTTTATCCATTCATCTGCTGATGGACATCTAGGTGTTTCCACGTCCTGGCTATTATAAACAGTGCTGCAATGAACATTGGAGTACACGTGTATCTTTCAATTCTGGTTTCCTCAGTGTGTATGCCCAGCAGTGGGATTGCTGGGTCATAAGGCAGTTCTATTTCCAGTTTTTTAAGGGATCTCCACACTGTTCTCCATAGTGGCTGTACTAGTTTGCATTCCCACCAACAGTGTAAGAGGGTTTCCTTTTCTCAACACCCTCTCCAGCATTTATTGCTTGTAGACTTTTGGATAGCAGCCATTCTGACTGGCGTGAAATGGTACCTCATTGTGGTTTTAATTTGCATTCCTCTGATAATGAGTGATGTTGAGCATCTTTTCATGTGTTTGTTAGCCATCTGTATGTCTTCCTTGGAGAAATGTCTATTTAGTTCTTTCACCTATTTTTTGATTGGGTCATTTATTTTTCTGGTATTGAGCTGTAGGAGTTGCTTGTATATTTTTGAAATTAGTTGTTTGTCAGTTGCTTCATTTGCTATTATTTTCTTCCATTCTGAAGGCTGTCTTTTCACCTTGCTTATAGTTTCCTTTGTTGTACAGAAGCTTTTGAAGTTTAATCAGGTCCCACTTGTTTATTTTTGCTTTTATTTCCAATATTCTGGGGGGTGGGTCATAGAGAATCCTGCTGTGATGTATGTTGGAGTAATGATGCTTTCTAAGGCCCACTTGACTTCACATTCCAGGATGTCTGGCTCTAGGTCAGTGATCACACCATCATGATTACCTGGGTCGTGAAGATCTTTTTTGTACAGTTCTTCCGTGTATTCTTGCCATCTCTTCTTTATATCTTCTGCTTCTGTTAGGTCCATACCATTTCTGTCCTTTATTGAGCCCATCTTTGCATGAAATGTTCCTTCGGTATCTGTGATTTTCTTAAAGAGAGCCCTAGTCTTTCCCATTCTGTTGTTTTCCTCTATTTCTTTGCATTGATCGCTGAAGAAGGCTTTCTTATCTCTTCTTGCTATTCTTTGGAACTCTGCATTCAGATGTTTATATCTTTCCTTTTCTCCTTTGCTTTTTGCTTCTCTTCTTTTCACAGCTATTTGTAAGGCCTCCCCAGACAGCCATTTTGCTTTTTTGCATTTCTTTTCCATGGGGTTGGTCTTGGTCCCTGTATCCTGTACAGTGTCACGAAGTTCATTCCATAGTTCATCAGGCACTCTATCAATCAGATCTAGGCCCTAAAGTATATTTATCATTTCCACTGTAGAATCATAAGGGATTTGATTTAGGTCATACCTGAATGGTCTAGTGGTTTTCCCTCCTTTCTTCAATTTAAGTCTGAATTTGGCAATAAGGAGTTCATGGTCTGAGCCTAAATTACTGTCATTTAAATCTTGCCTCGGGCTCTGTTTTTAGGGAACTTAGTTTCCCCATAAGTTCCTTCTTTTGAGCTATCTTTTTTTTTTTTTTTTTTCTGGCCTCTCCACAAGGCATATGGGATCTTAGTTTCTCAACCAAGGATTGAACCCAAGTCCTCTGCAGTAGAAGAACAGAATCTAAACCCCTGGACCACCAGGAGAGTTCCACTTAAGATATCTTGACTCTCATCTTTCTAAATGTCTTTTTCTTCAACCTAACAAATTCCACTGTGGTCAGAGTCAGTTTTCTGTAGCTTAAGTCTACTATTTAATCACTTTATGAGATAAGGATACAATCTGTGTGATATTAGAATATATCTTTATAATAATTTACCCTAAAAAGAGGAAATTGGGGATCACAGAAGTTAGTGAAGTCAATAATCGGTTGCTGCAGAAATGCAGACTCTCACTTGGCATATAGTATGTACCATTCAATGTCATAGTAATCCAAGTCTATGCCCCAACCAGTAATGCTGAAGAAGCTGAAGTTGAACGGTTCTATGAAGACCTACAAGACCTTTTAGAACTAACACCCAAAAAAGATGTCCTTTTCATTATAGGGGTCTGGAATGCAAAAGTAGGAAGTCAAGAAACACCTGGAGTAACAGGCAAATTTGGCCTTGGAATACGGAATGAAGCAGGGCAAAGACTAACAGAGTTTTGCCAAGAAAATGTACTAGTCATAACAAACACCCTCTTCCAACAACACAAGAGAAGAAAGACTCTATACATGGACATCACCAGATGGTCAACATCGAAATCAGATCAATTATATTCTTTGCAGCCAAAGATGGAGAAGCTCTATACAGTCAGCAAAAACAAGACCAGGAGCTGACTGTGGCTCAGACCATGAACTCCTTATTGAAAAATTCAGACTTAAATTGAAGAAAGGAGGGAAAACCACTAGACCATTCAGGTATGACCTAAATCAAATCCCTTATGATTATACAGTGGAAGTGATAAATAGACTTAAGGGCCTAGATCTGATAGATAGAGTGCCTGATGAACTATGGAATGAGGTTTGTGACACTGTACAGGAGACAGGGACCAAGACCATCCCCATGGAAAAGAAATGCAAAAAAGCAAAATGGCTGTCTGGGGAGCCTTACAAATAGCTGTGAAAAGAAGAGAAGCAAAAAGCAAAGGAGAAAAGGAAAGATATAAACATCTGAATGCAGAGTTCCAAAGAATAGCAAGAAGAGATAAGAAAGCCTTCTTCAGCGATCAATGCAAAGAAATAGAGGAAAACAACAGAATGGGAAAGACTAGGGATCTCTTCAAGAAAATCAGAGATACCAAAGGAACATTTCATGCAAAGATGGGCTCGATAAAGGACAGAAATGGTATGGACCTAACTGAAGCAGAAGATATAAAGAAGAGATGGCAAGAATACACAGAAGAACTGTACAAAAAAGATCTTCACGACCCAGGTAATCACGATGGTGTGATCACTGACCTAGAGCCAGACATCCTGGAATGTGAAGTCAAGTGGGCCTTAGAAAGCATCACTATGAACAAAGCTAGTGGAGGTGATGGAATTCCAGTGGAGCTATTCCAAATCCTGAAAGATGATGCTGTGAAAGTGCTGCACTCAATATGCCAGCAAATTTGGAAAACTCAGCAGTGGCCACAGGACTGGAAAAGGTCAGTTTTCATTCCAAGCCCAAAGAAAGGCAATGCCAAAGAATGCTCAAACTCCCGCACAATTGCACTCATCTCACACGCTAGTAAAGTAATGCTCAAAATTCTCCAAGCCAGGCTTCAGCAATACGTGAACCGTGAACTTCCTGATGTTCAAGCTGTTTTAGAAAAGGCAGAGGAACCAGAGATCAAAAGGCCAACATCTGCTGGATCATGGAAAAAGCAAGAGAGTTCCAGAAAAACATCTATTTCTGCTTTATTGACTATGCCAAAGCTTTTGACTGTGTGGATCACAATCAACTGTGGGAAATTCTGAAAGAGATGGGAATACCAGACCACCTGATGTGCCTCTTGAGAAATTTGTATGCAGGTCAGGAAGCAACAGTTAGAACTGGACATGGAACAACAGACTGGTTCCAAATAGGAAAAGGAGTACGTCAAGGCTGTATATTGTCACCATGCTTATTTAACTTATATGCAGAGTACATCATGAGAAATGCTGGGCTGGAAGAAGCACAAGCTGGAATCAAGATTGCTGGGAGAAATATCAATAACCTCAGATATGCAGATGACACCACTCTTATGGCAGAAAGTGAAGAGGAACTAAAAAGCCTCTTGATGAAAGTGAAAGTGGAGAGTGAAAAAGTTGGCTTAAAGCTCAACATTCAGAAAAAAAGATTATGGCATCGGGTCCCATCACTTCATGGGAAATAGGTGGGGAAACAGTGGAAACAGTGTCAGACTTTATTTTTCTGGGCTCCAAAATCACTACAGATGGTGACTGTAGCCATGAAATTAAAAGATGCTTACTCCTTGGAAGAAAAGTTATGACCAACCTAGATAGCATATTGAAAAGCAGAGACATTACTTTGCCAACAAAGGTTTGTCTAGTCAAGGCTATGGTTTTTCCTGTGGTCATGTATGGATGTGAGAGTTGGACTGTGAAGAAGGCTGAGGGCCAAAGAATTGATGCTTTTGAACTGTGGTGTTGGAGAAGACTCTTGAGAGTCCCTTGGACTGCAAGGAGATCCAACCAGTCCATTCTGAAGGAGATCAGCCCTGGGATTTCTTTGGAAGGAATGATGCTAAAGCTGAAACTCCAGTACTTTGGCCACCTCATGCGAAGAGTTGACTCATTAGAAAAGCCTCTGATGCTGGGAGGGATTGAGGGCAGGAGGAGAAGGGGACGACAGAGGATGAGATGGCTGGATGGCATCACTGACTCGATAGATGTGAGTCTGTGTGAACTCTGGGAGTTGGTGATGAACAGGAAGGCCTGGTGTGGTGCGACTCATGGGGTCGCAAAGAGTTGGACACAACTGAGCAACTGATCTGATCTGAAGTAAATATTTGCTGGATCTGAATCAGAGACCTGGTGAGTACTGCGTTTTCCACCAAATTTTAATTCAGCCTGTGAGCTCCCTGTTATATCACACTTTATCTCAATTCTGGTTACAGATTTCTACAGAAATGGTTCCCTCTTAGATGTAGTGTAAAGGATTCTCTATGATTATCTGCCTGCTGATATAATTCTTCATCCAAATAGTTTTCTAGTTGGGACTGCTCTATCCTCTGAAAATAGAATTTATTATTCTGTCTGATTTAAAGAGTAGTGCACTTGAGAAATCTTGAAGAAAAAGAACAAAGCCAGAGGATTTATTCTACCATATATGAAGGCTCAGTGTAAAGCTCTAGTAATTAAGACAGTCCAGTTTTAGCACAAGGATATCTAAAATAACAAGTGGAACAGAATGTGTCCAAAAATAGACTTCTATCATTACATGAGATACAATGGGGAGTTTTTTTAATTTGGTTCTAGGTTAATTAGACATCCATGTGGAAAAAATATATATATTTTGTTAGCTACTTCAAATAAACCTGAAAATAAAATCAAGGTGAACTGCAGACCTATGTATAAAAGTCTAAAATAATAAAGATTTTAGAAGAAAATATAGAACATCTTTATTTTTTGGCCTTGCCTTGTGGCTTGAGGGATCAAAATTCCCCAGTTCAGTTCAGTTCCCTTGTTCAGTCATGTCCAACTCTTTGCAACCCCCATGGACTACAGCACACCAGGCCTCCCTGTCCATCACCAACTCCCAGAGTCTACTCAAACTCATGTCCATTGAGTTGGTGATGCCATCCAACCATCTCATCCTCTCTCCTCCCCTTCTCCTCCCACATTCCACCTTTCCCAGCATCAAGGTCTTTTCAAAGAGTCAGTTCTTCACATCAGGTGGCCAAAGTATTGCAGTTTCAGCTTCAGCATCAGTCCTTCCAAAGAATATTCAGGAGTGATTTCATTTAGGATGGACTAGTTGGATCTCCTTGCACTCCAAGGGACTTTCAGAGTCTTCTCCAGCACAACAGTTCAAAAGCATCAATTCTTCAGTGCTCAGCTTTCTTTATGGTCCAGCTCTCACATCTATATATGACTATAAAGCTATGGAAAAACCATAGCTTTGACTAGATGGACCTTTGTTGACAAGGAATGTATCTACTTTTTAATATGCTGTCTAGGTTGGTCATAACTTTTCTTCCAAGGAGTAAGTGTCTTTTAATTTCATGGCTGCAATCACCATCTGCAGTGATTTTGGAGCCCAAGAAAATAAAGTCTGCCAGATTCCACTGTTTCCCCATCTATTTCCCAGGAAGTGATGGGACAAGACGCCATGATCTTAGTTTTCTGAATGTTGAGCTTTAAGCCAACTTTTTGACTCTCCTCTTTTACTTTCATTGAGAGGCTCTTTAGTTCTTCTTCACTTTCTGCCATAAGGGTGATGTCATTGGCATATCTGAGGTGATTGATATTTCTCCTGGAAATCTTGATTCCAGCTTGTGCTTCATTCAGCCTGGCATTTCACATGATGTACTCTGCATATAAGTTAAATAAGCAGGGTGACAATATACAGCCTTGACGTACTCCTCAATTTGAAGCCAGTCTGTTGTTCCATGTCCAGTTCTAACTGTTGCTTCTTGACCTGCACACAGATTTCTCAAGAGGCAGGTCAGGTGGTCTGGTATTCTTATCTCTTTCAGAATTTTCCACAGCTTATTGTGATCCACACAGTCCAAGGCTTTGGCATAGTCAGTAAAGCAGAAATAGAACCAAGGATCAAACCCAGGATCTCTCCAGTGGAAGCATGGAGTCCTGACCACTGGACTACCAAGAAATTCCCCAGAATATCTTAATGATATTAAATGTAGGCAAACATTTTTTAACAAGACACCAAAAGTACTAACCATAAATTTGTAAATGATTAATTGGACTGTAATAAGATTAAGTATATCTTTCCACCAAAATATACTACTAACACAGTAAAGGGTAAGCCACAGAAGACAGAAGATCCTTGCAATACATATAACCAACAAAGGACACTAACACTGAGGAAAGCTGAATAGAAAGGCAAATTCTTGAACAGATATTTCAAAAAGGAAGAGCCAAATGAGCAATAAACATAGGAAAAGATCAGAAACTGCAGTGATCATAATGGGAAGTCAAATTAAAACCACAAAACAATGTACTACATATGTTTAAAATTAAAGTGATAGAAAATACCAAGTATTAACTAGAATTTAGAACAATCAAGATCCTCTGGTAGATGTATAAGTTGCTACCATTACTTTGGAAAAATATTTAGAAGTATCTTTTAACACTGAACTTAGCCATTTTATATAACTCGGTAATTCCACTCCAGGGTATATACCCAATAGAAGTGTTCACATATATTCACCAAAAGATATGCATTAGAAGGCTCACTACTGCTCATACTGAGCAAACTCTGGGAGAGAGTAAAGGACAGGGAAGCCTGGTGTGCTGCTGTCCACAGGGTTGCAGAGAGTCGGACACGACTTAGCGACTGAACAACAGCATTCATATTATCCAAACCCCCTATCAGTGGTGGTAAAAATGAACGCATGCTGTTAGATGTCAAGGACACTGAGGAGGGTCCACTGTCTGGGAAGGAGTAACAGGCGGCTTCCGGAGCACTTTCATATTCTGCTTCTTGGGCATATTTAGTTTGTGAAATTTCACTAGACATTTATGTCAAGTGCACTTGTGTTTATTTACATTTTAGTTCAACAAAAAGCGTTTAAATGTAATACATCTGTAACAACATTTAATGGAAGATATTAATAATATCTTTGTAGCCTAGTCCCTGAAACAAGGCATGACTTGTGTCCAACTGTAAGAATTAACAATGACTATAATTGGCTAAACTTCTGTCATAAGAAAGGTTATAGTTTTCACTGTAGCAATTTAGCAATTTGTATTTTTTTTATTACATTAAATGCAGTATATGAATTACCTCAATGAAGTATTAGATGAAATCTTTAGTTATTGTATTCTAATGCTTTGCGACTAGTCATTTGGGAATAATTGCATTTTTCCACAGAATTTTGAAGCATTAAAAAAGAAAAACTTCCTTCAGTATGTATCTACTTAGCACAATATTTGGCATAAGACATCCCATTCATCCTGTTTAATGAATTGAATGACTGTAAAATTCAGTTGATATGTTCACAGATATTGCAAATGAGTTTTAAAATGGGACTTTTTAATGTGAGGTCCACAGACTACCAGTAGTTACAAACTTGTATGGGAAAAATGACATCTCAATTTGTGTTAGCCTCCAAGTGAATTTTAACATTTTGTTCAATTGTCTCTGCCACTAGTAGAAATCACAGATATTGTCATTTAGTATTACAACTGTTATCCTGACATATTTTCTATTTATCATTACATCATTATACTGAAATTACAACAGTTAACAGACTCACCACAAGAACTTATCAATAGAATTCAGGGAGAGGGCCAAAGAAAGGGAACCGAAGGACTTACCTGGAAGTCCAGTGGCTAAGAATCTGCCTTGCAGTGCAGGGCACATGGGTTCTATCCCTGATCCAGGAACTAAGATCCTACATGCCACAGTGCAACTAAGCCCACGTGTGGCAAATAGAGAGAAGCCTGCCACAATGAAAGATCCCATGTGCCACAATGTAACCAAAAATAAATAAATTTTTTTAAAAAGAACTAAAATCTATAATATAATATTCTATAGTACCATGGTATAAAGTGAATGTACACTTCATAATCACTCAGAGAATCTGACCATTTCATTTCAACATCGCCTTTCACCCTGAATGGAAAAAAGAGATTGTTTTCCCTAATGAGGCTAACACATCCCAGTACACAACACACTCCCTAAATCTCAGCCACATTAAACCCAGAAACAAAAGTTTCTCTTTCATTCTTCTGTTCACAATTGTGCACAATATCTGACCCAGACTAGCCCACCTACAGTCTATCTCCCCCACTGCAAATTTCCCAGGGACCTTCATATTTGTCTAAAGCCACCTAAAACCATATGACCAGGTATTGTATTTGCCCCATCTTCACCCCATCTTCACCCTTCCCCACCAACTTTCTTTCCTAAAAGGGTCACCTACATGCCGCACACCTATCAGTGGCCAGTCCCTATGACTTCTGGTTACATTCAGAATGGAGAGCCTTGACAGGAGGTCTGAGGGGGTAGGAAACTGACCACTTCTCCCTTCTCTCATTGAACTTAAAGGTGGTACACACCCACTATGCCTTGCAGTGGCTTTATTTCCTGGCCACACTTTGAAAATGGTCCTTTATTCAACCTATCTCAAATTATCCTGCTTTGAATGTGCCATATACTTCCTGCTGGTGTCTAGACTGATTGATTCAGAAACTAAACAAATTAAGACTTTCCATCATCCCATCCAATGGGGCTTCCCTGGTGGCTCAGATGGTAAAGAATCCACCTGCAATGAGGGAGACCTGGGTTCAATCCCTGGGTTGGGAAGATCCCCTGAAGGAGGGCATGGCAACCCATTCCAGTATTCTTGCCTGGAGAATCCCCATGGACAGAGGAGCCTGGTGGGCAACAGTGCATGGGATTGCAAAGTGTTGGACATGACTGGGCGACTAAGCACAGCACAGCACCCAATGGTAGTCAATGGTCTCTGATTCTGTTAATAACATTTTTTGCATACTTGTTATACTTTTTTTCATACTTTTATGGCATTTTTTTACATGTCTGTGTTCTCCACTAGCTTCTTAAATGCCAGAGTAATAACTGTGTAGTATCAGAACTCCTAATATCTGGCAAAGTCCTCATATATAAAAGATGTTTAATCAAAGCTTACCAAATAAATGTATAAACAAATTGTAGAAATTATAAAGGTAAATCTCAGCATAAATGAAAGTTTTTTTATCAATTATGCTGGCCTTTATTATCTCATTTAGCTCATTAGATATTTTAAGCTCTAAACTTGGTTTAGAATTGGAAAAGAATTTTACAGATTTATCACTTTTGTGTAACAAGGTATTTTCATAACAGTTTTATAATACAACATATAATACTAAGAAAAGATCCAATTGTATTCTTGTATCAAATGCCATTTAGTTTTCATCTCTGTAATTTCCTCCCTAAGAATTTCAGAATGCAGAGGGCATTGGATAACATAAGGAACTATTTCATTCTTACACAAAAGTAAATATTTTAATAGATTGCCAAGAGCAAATCCTTATTTATGGTTTCTTATTATTTTTTTCAAAATATTTATTATGGGTTTTAAAGGACAGATTTCATTCTCAGAAAATAATTATATCAATTTAATTAATTGTCACCTCAGGGTCAATTATTTTATATCTAAGAAGATTGGAACAGAAAAGATTCCAAAAACTGAAAGCCATTGCAGCTAGGCACCTGGAAGATGAAATTCAATTCAAATAACGTAGAAGCAAACTCTTAAATATATAATTTCAGAAATTGTTCATATTATTTACTTCATTTGATTTTAGAATTTTCACTTAGAAGTCACACATTAACGAAACAATTGAAACCTCCCTTGTAGCCAGCCCTGCTTTATTCCCTTCTCCTATTCTCCCAAGTTGTATGGCTTTTCCAGATATGTTTTTGCATTTTTAATGCATATATACCTATCCATAAACAACGTGCACGCATACTCAGTCACTCAGTCGTGTCCAGCTCTTTGGGATCCCAAGGACTGTAGCCAACCAGGCTCCTCTGTCCATGGGATTCCCCAGGCAAGAATACTGGAGTGGGTTACCATTTCCTACTCCAGTGGATCCTCCTGACCCAAGGATAGAACCCATGTCTCCTGTATCTCCTGCTTGGCAGGCGGATTCTTTTACCACTGAGCCACCTGGGAAGCCCATCCATAAACAACAGACAGTATTACTTTGTGTGTAGCCTTTTTTAAAAAATCACATAAACTGTATTATATCATGGGTGTTGTTCTATTCCTTAGATTTTTTTTTAAACTTTACAATATTGTATTGGTTTTGCCATATATCAACATGAATCCACCACAGGTATATATACATGTTCCCCATCCTGAACCCTCCTCCCTCCTCTCTCCCCGTACCATCCCTCTGGGTTGTCCCAGTGCACCAGCCCCAAGCATCCAGTATCATCCATCGAACCTGAACTGGCAACTCGTTTCATACATGATATTATACATGTTTCAATGCCATTCTCCCAAATCATCCCACCCTCTCCCTCTCCCACAGAGTCCAAAAGACTGTTCTATACATCAGTGTCTCTTTTGCTGTCTCGTATACAGGGTTATTGTTACCATCTTTCTAAATTCCATATATATGCATTAGTATACTGTATTGGTGTTTTTCTTTCTGGCTTACTTCACTCTGTATAATAGGCTCCAGTTTCATCCACCTCATTAGAACTGATTCAAATGTATTTTTTTTAATGGCTGAGTAATACTCCACTGTGTATATGTACCACAGCTTTCTTATCCATTCATCTGCTGATGGACATCTAGGTTGTTTCCATGTCCTGGCTATTACAGACAGTGCTGAAGTGAACATTGGGGTACACGTGTATCTTTCAATTCTGGTTTCCTCAGTGTGTATGCCCAGCAGTGGGATTGCTGGGTCATAAGGGAGGGACGACGTGGAAGAAATGAACAAATTCTTAGAAAAGTACAACTTTCCAAAACTGGATCAGGAAGAAATAGAAAATCTTAACAGACCCATCACAAGCACAGAAATTGAAACTGTAATCAGAAATCTTCCACCAAACAAAAGCCCAGGTCCAGATGGCTTCACAGCTGAATTCTACCAAAAATTTAGAGAAGAGCTAATACCTATCCTACTCAAACTCTTCCAGAAAATTGCAGAGGAAGGGAAACTTCCAAACTCATTCTATGAGGCCACCATCACCCTAATACCAAAACCTGACAAAGATGCCACAAAAAAAGAAAACTACAGGCCAATATCACTGATGAACATAGATGCAAAAATCCTTAACAAAATTCTAGCAATCAGAATCCAACAACACATTAAAAAGATCATACACTATGACTAAGTGGGCTTTATCCTAGGGATGCAAGGATTCTTCACTATCCGCAAATCAATCAGTGTAATGCACATTAACAAACTGAAAAATAAAAACCATATGATTATCTCAATAGATGCAGAGAAAGCCTTTGACAAAATTCAACATCCATTTATTCCTTAGATTTTTCATTCAAATTGTGCTTCTGAGGTCTATCCAGACTGATAAATCCAAATAAAGCTCTCTTTTTTTCAGCTGCTAAATAGAGTGGTCAGACATTGCCAGTTGCTGAGCCGTGATGCATGCCCTTGCCTTTTTTCTAAGAGATACATAATATTATTTTCAATGTACTCATGTGCCCTGAAAAATTAAACAATATTTTCCAAGCTTCTTGCAGTTAAATTTCTAGCTAATGCAATTGAGCAAAGTCTTCTCGGGATTGCTCTAGAATGGTCGATTCATCTATGACAAAGGAGGCAAGAATATACAATGGAAAAGAGACAGTCTCTTCAATAAGTGATGCTCAGAAAACTGGACAGTTAACACATAAACGAATGAAATTACAACACTTTCTAACTCTATACACAAAAATAAAGTCCTAATGGATTAAAGACCTAAATATAAGAGCTGATACTATAAAACTCTTAGAAGAAAACATAGGCAGAGCACTGGCTGACATAAATCGCAGCAATATCTTTTTGGATCCACCTCCTAGGGTAATGAAAATAAAAACAAAATAAGCAAATTGGACCTAATTAAAGTTAAAAGCTTTTATACAGCAAAGGAAATCATAAACAAAACAAAAAGACAACCCATAGAATGGGAGAAAATATTTGCAAACAAAGCAACCAACACAGAATTAATCTCCAAAATATACAAACAGCTCAAGCAGCTCATTACTAAAAACAAACAAACAATCCAATGAAAAAAATGGGCAGAAGATCTAATTAGACAGTTCTCCAAGAAGATGTACAGATGGCCAAATAGCACATGAAAAGATGTTCAAAATCACTAATTATTAAAGAAATGCAAATCAAAACTACAAGATATCACCTTACACTGTCAGAATGGCCATCATCAAAAAGTCTCATGCTAGAGAAGGTGTGGAGAAAAGGGACCCTCCTATACTGTTGGTGGGAATGTAAATTGGTACAACCCCTATGAAGAACAGTATGGAGATTCCTTAAAAAGCTAAAAATAGAACTACTATATGATCCAGCAATCCCACTCCTGGGCATATATCCAGAGAAAACCATAATTCAAAATGATACATGCACCCCCAATATTCACTGCAGTACTGTTTACAATAGCCAAGATATGGAAGCAACCTAAATGTCTATCAACAGAGGAATGGATAAAGAAGATGTAGTACATATATACAATGGAATATTACTCAGCCATAAATAAGAATAAAATAATGCTATTTGTAGCAACTTGGATGGACCTAGAAATTATTGTACTAAGTAGAAGTTTAGATCCTTGATGGCCTTGTGGAGCTACCATAGCAGCTACAGGTAGTCCTGCCTCTGGACTTCATATTGTGTGTGTGTGTGTGTGTGTGTGTGTGTGTGTGTGTTTAATCACTCAGTCATGTCCAACTCTTTGCAACCCCATGGACTGTAGCCTTCCAGGCTCTTCTGTCCATGGGATTCTCCAGGCAAGATTATTGGAACGGGTTGCCACACCCTCCTCCAGGGGATCCTCCTGACCCAGGGATCGAGCCCAGGTCTCCCAAGTTGCAGGCAAATTCTTTACCATCGGAGCCTTCATATTAAGTGGGAGAAGCAAAATCTCTTTTCAGTTAAGGTACAGTAGTTGGTTCTCTACCACATGCAGCCTTGTTAACTCCTAACTCATAGAATTCCAGTAATGAATATGCTACAGATACATACATCCATTTATCCATTCCAGTAAGTTATTTATTTCTACTTCTTTACAGTTATAACTAGTACTGCAGTGAACATCTTGTATAGTGAACTCTTTACATATATCTGAGATTCTCTAGTACTGAAAATTTATAAAATCATACTGATATTCAACCTTGGAGAACAGTTTAAAACACCTAGAAAAGTGATAGTTTTTTACATTCTCATAAACAGTGTCTGCATTTTTTTTTACCCCTTACATCTTTGCCAATTTGAAAATAAGTCCTGGCCAATGAAATTTTTGTAAGTCTTGTGAATATGAAATAGAATCTCATTTTTTTAATTTGAAATTCATTAATTCCTAGTGAAGCTGATCTTTTTTCATATTAAATTTTCTTGTTCTTTTCTAATTGGACTTTTGACTGCTTTCAAATTAATTTATGGAACACAATTATATGAGTACATGAGTAGGTCCAGAAATCTCTGTCAATGAAGGAAAAAAATTCAATTCAATAATGGCTACTTTTTGTTGAGTATTTATTACATTTCATCAGTTCTAATCCTCATGAAAATTCTGAAAGACAGTAAGATAGGAATTACTATCCCTAAATTTTGGGGGTTTTTTATTTTATTTTATTTAACTTTACAATATTGTATTGGTTTTGCCGTATATCAAAATGAATCTGCCACAGGTATACATGCACTCCCCATTCTGAACCCTCCTCCCTCCCACTGTTACATTATTCTCAGGTTTGCATTGACAAGGAGGAGTTATTATTTGTCCAAAACCATACAACTAAGAAGTAGGGGAGCAGAAATTTAAACTTAAGACTGCTGACTCTAAAACCTGTACATTTTTATTATGTAATGCTTCTTAAAAATTATGCCATTTTTATTACATAAACCTATAAAGTCTAAAGCATATATATTTATACTTGTTTTTAAACATGGAACTGAAAAACAGACATATTTAAGAAACAGTTCTTGGTCAAGAAAAATATGAGATAAAGAGAAATTCAAAAAAGAAAAGATTGAATATCACCAGAGAAATGGTCCATAATTGCTACTTGGACACAATTTTAATTTTAGTAGGTTAAGGGAATGTAAGTGATCCATCTTAGTTTTAGAGAAGCAGGTGCTACTTTAGCTCATGAAATTTCTCCTTGCAGAATTAATTGAAATTGGCTTGGCTATGAGTACTCTCAGTTGATTTGGGAACTGGCTCAAGAGTCACGAACAAGAAATAATCATAAAACTCTGAGTACCTAGTTTGCTGCTGGGGTGGTACAGGGATTGATGGATTGAGTTTCATTTGGCATCTTCATTAATGACCTGAAGGAGGGAGCAAATAACTTGTTAATGAAATTCACAAATAGTAATGTATGAGGAGGCACTGCAAACACTGATAAAGACTATTAAATTATCAAAAGAAATCCAGAGAAGTTAGACATGTAGACACAAGCAAACAACCCAAAATGCACCATGGAAATTTTAAGAGTTGAGAGTGGGAATGGGGGAGGGTGAGAGTTGACAGAGGAAACAATACTAATGTTTATGACATCATCAACTAAAAACCTTCTAAGGCATTATTTCTAAAGCAAATCCAGGAGTTACAGTGAAAAGTCATCCACTGATGGACACTTAGCTGTTTCCATATCTTGGGTATTATAAATAATGCTGCAATGAACATAGGAGTGCAGATTATCTCTTTCAGATTCTGTTTTCATTTTCTTTGGCTATATACCCAGAAGTGGGATTGCCAGATTGTATGATAGTTCTATGGTCTTTCCTGTGGTCATGTATGGATGTGAGAGCTGGACTGTGAAGAAGGCTGAGCGCCGAAGAATTGATGCTTTTGAACTGTGGTGTTGGAGAAGACTCTTGAGGGTCCCTTGGACTGCAAGGAGATCCAACCAGTCCATTCTGAAGGAGATCAGCCCTGGGATTTCTTTGGAAGGAATGATGCTAAACCTGAAACTCCAGTATTTTGGCCACCTCATGAGAAGAGTTGACTCATTGGAGAAGACTCTGATGCTGGGAGGGATTGGGGGCAGGAGGAGAAGGGGATGACAGAGGATGAGATGGCTGGATGGCATCACTGACTCGATGGATGTCAGTCTGAGTGACCTCCAGGAATTGGTGATGGACAGGGAGGCCTGGCGTGCTGCAGTTCATGGGGTCGCAAAGAGTCGGATATGACTGAGCGACTGATCTGATCTGATCTGATCTGATGATAGTTCTTAATTTTTTTTTTTTTTTTTTTAGGAACTTTCATACTTACTTCCATTCTGGCTACACAGATATACATTCCCACCAACTGTGCACAAAGACTCCTTTTTCTCCACATCCTCACCAACACCTGTTATTTCTTGTCTTCTTGATTTCAATGAGGTGATATCTCATTGTGGTTTTGACTTGAATTTCCTTGACAATTAGTGATATTGAATACCTTTTTTGTACATATTGTCCATTTATATGACTTTTTGGGGAAAATATTCAGTTTTTCAGTGTACTATTCAGTGTAATTTTTAATCATATTAAAATTAAAAGGCTATAAGTTCTGGGGATCTAATGTATAGCTAAGTAAAGTAAATAATACTGCATTACATTCTTGAAAGTTGCTAAGTTGCTGAATCTTAAATGCTTTCACCACAAAAAAAGAAATGGTAATTATGTGATATGATGGAGGTGTTAGCTAGCACAAATGAGGTAATCATTTTGAAAACTATATGAGTATCAAATCAACACACTTTACACCTTAAACATACACAATGGTATACGTCAATTATATCTCAATAAAGCTAAATGGAAAATGAAGTGAAAAGTCAATTAGATCTTAGCTTATAACGTGAAAAGTTTGCTGAAAAGAACTCTGGCTTACTGCTGTATGGTAGAGCAGAAAGAACCTTAGATTTGGATTCAGTAAGAGAGATCTGAGATTTGAACCCCAGTCTTTCATCTGATTCAATTTTTCATCTCATTTTATATGGGAATGATGATAACACCTCACAGAACTGCTGTCTGATTAATATGACAGTATACGCAAAAAGCAACAGGCTGAATGCCTGGCATGACCAGACAGCCAGCAAACACCATATAAAGTAATCTGATACAGTCCTTAAGATGAGTTGTTAGACTCACCCCTGAGCACTTTAACTCTGAAAATATGGAATTAAACTGGAGAAAGTATCAAGAAAGAATAAGAGGAAAGGACAGAACAAAGCCAAGAGAGAGACAGAATAATTTAATCTAATTCACTAGATCCAGAAACACAGCTGCGGTGCGCAAGGCTGAAAGTGTTCATTGTAATATGAACAAGGAGATATAAGTAAGAGTAATGGCATGAGGTTAAGAAAAGGAAAAATTAAGGAAATAAAAATAAAGAAAAAAAGGGAAAATTTTCCTTTAGATCAGGAAAAATTTTTTTCCTTGATACTTCTATCAAATAGAATCAAAATATTCATACAAAGAGAAGAGTAAGTGAATCAGTTCTTAAAGTACTTTAAGTTAACTGTATAACGATTCAAAAAGTTTATCAAAGGACTAGGAGTTCAGGGTTGGTAGATGCAAACTAATACATTTAGAATGGATAAACAACAAAGTCCTCGTGTATAACACAGGGAACTGTATCCTGGATACACCATAGTGGAAAAAGAATATTAAAAAAATTTTTTTTTTAATTATCAAGGGAAAAACCCTTTCTGACTTCTTTTGAACTCTAATGCCTTTGATAGTAATTCTCATACCACCATGACTCAAAGTTGTCCAAGAGATTCTAAAACAGTTGTGGAATAACTGATTCTTTTCTTCAAATTCTCAGCAAAAATTCCTAATAAATCATTCAATAGAATGTTTACAGATTTAAGGTTCAATTTCTTCTAGAAATTATCCTTAAACACTCTGATATACTGCTGCATATATGATGATATCTGATTCTTCACACAGTTATATATGCCATTATTTCACAACTGATTTATCCAAATTTCATGATATTCTGCAAAATAAATTATTCTATTCAGACACTCCAATTCCTAGACAAGTGTAAAGTTCTGCTCCACGCTGGAAAAAATCTTATTATTTTAGTCTAGGGCTGGCTTTGGTTTGGTGCAGGTTAGATAACCAGCACATATTCAAGCTAGAATCAGGAGAAGAAACATGTAAGGGGGAAGACAGACAGCTGATTAATATATCAAGTTACCATTTAAAAAAATCCCACTAATTCTAAAAGATATATGCTCCTCTATTTGGTGCAGTATTGTTTACAACAGCCAAGATACATAAGCAACCTAAGCACCCACTGATAGCTGAACTGGTACAGAAGCTATGAGATAAACACACACACAGGAATATTACTCAGCCATAAAAAATAATGAAATCCTGCCATTTGAAACAACATGGTTGGACCTAGAGGGTATGATGCTAAGTGAAATAAGTCAGACAGAGGAAGACAACTACTGTATGATTTCACTTACATATGAAATCCAAAAACCAAAACAAATGATAAATAAAACAAGACAAAAACAGAGCCATAGGTATAGAGAACAATCTGGTGGTCACCAGAGGGGAGGGAGGTGTGACACTGGGTGAGACAAGTGAAGGGGGTTAAGAGGTACAACCTTTCAAAATAAGTAAATCATGGGAACATAACATACAGCATAGGGAATATGGTCAATAACATTGCAATAACTAGGTATGATGACAGATGGTTACTACACATAATGGAAATCAATTCATACCATATACAAACATTGAATCTGTATGTTATATGCCTGAAACTAATAAAATATTACATGTCAATTATAGTTCAATTTTTTAAAAAAGAAAGGCTAAGGCTAAGTCACTTCAGTCGTGTCCGACTCTGTGTGACCCCATAGACGGCAGCCCACCAGGCTCCCCTATCCCTGGGATTCTCCAGGCAAGAACACTGGAGTGGGTCGCCATTTCCTTCTCCAATGCATAAAAGTGAAAAGTGAAAGTAAGATACCATCAAATAATATATACTGTCAACCATATGCCAGGGACCGTGTGAGGTCTTGGTAATTTAACAACAGTCAGTAAAGACTAATGTTCCCACCCTCAAAGACTTACATTTAAACAGATCAGATCAGATCAGATCAGTCGCTCAGTCGTGTCCGACTCTTTGCGACCCCATGAACCGCAGCACGCCAGGCCTCCCTGTCCATCACCAGCTCCCGGAGGTCACCCAGACTCGCATCCATCGAGTCAGTGATGCCATCCAGCCATCTCATCCTCTGTCGTCCCCTTCTCCTCCTGCCCTCAATTCCTCCCAGCATCAGAGTCTTCTCCAATGAGTCAACTCTTCGCATGAGGTGGCCAAAATACTGGAGTTTCAGCTTTAGCATCATTCCTTCTAAAGAAATTCCAGGATTGATCTCCTTCAGAATGGACTGGTTGGATCTCCCTGCAGTCCAAGGGACTCTCAAGAGTCTTCTCCAACACCACAGTTCAAAAGCATCAATTCTTCGGCGCTCAGCCTTCTTCACAGTCCAGCTCTCACATCCATACATGACCACAGGAAAGACCATAGCCTTGACTAGGCGAACCTTTGTTGGTAAAGTAATGTCTCTGCTTTTGAATATGCTATCTAGGTTGGTCATAACTTTCCTTCCAAGGAGCAAGCGTCTTTTAATTTCATGGCTGCAGTCACCATCTGCAGTGATTTTGGAGATACATGATGGAAAATAAAGTACAACTTCTAGGGTACAAAAGTATATGAAGAAACATGAAAGGATTAAGGAGTGACTCGGGAATGGGAACAGGGAACAAGACCGTTAGTTAAGTGGTCAAAGAAAGCCTCTTAGTATAACATTTGAGAAAGGACCTGAAAAAAGTGAGGGATGAAGCTCAATTTAGGAAAATAACATTTCAGACAGAGGAAAAAAAGTTACCACAAAGGCCCAGCTCCTATATATTTCAGGAGCAACAAGAAAGGCAATGCAGTCAGGATGGAGCAACCAAGGACTTGTAGGTAGTCTAGGATGGAGGTAGCAAAAGTGAAAGGAATTAAGGTTAAAAATCAGGCGGAAGTCAAATTGTATAGAGCCTTGAAACCAGGGCCTAGATACTGGAAAGCAATAAAGGCTTTGAGAAGGAAAGTAACAGAATCTGATTTGCATTTTTAAAAGCTTGCTCTGGGGGGTTCCCTGGTGGCTCTGTGGTAAAGAATCTGCCTACCAATGCAAGAAACATGGGTTCAATCCCTGGATTGGAAGATTCCACATGCCTCAGAGTAACTGAGCCCAGGTGCCACAACTACTGAGCCTGTACTCCAGAGCCCAGGAATCATAACTTCTGAGCCCACATGCCACACTACTGAAATCCAGGCGCCCTACAGCCCGTGCTCCACAACAAGAGAAGCCACCGCAATGAGAAGTCCACGCATCACAACTAGAGAGTAGCTGCCACTTGCCACAACTAGAAAAAAGTGGTCACGGAAACAAAGACCCAGTATCAGTTCAGTTCAGTTCAGTCGCTCAGTCGTGTCCGACTCTTTGTGACCCCATGAATCACTGCATGCCAGGCCTGCCTGTCCATCACCAACCCCCGGAGTTCACCCAGACTCATGTCCATCGAGCCAGTGATGCCATCCAGCCATCTCATCCTCTGTTGTCCCCTTCTCCTCCTGCCCCTAATCCCCCCCAGCATCAGAGTCTTTTCCAAAGAGTTAACTCTTTGCATGAGGTGGCCAAAGGACTGGAGTTTCAGCTTTAGCATCATTCCTTCCAGAGAAATCTCAGGTCTGATCTCCTTAAGAATGGACTGGTTGGATCTCCTTACAGTCCAAGGGACTCTCAAGAGTCTTCTCCAACACCACAGTTCAAAAGCATCAATTCTTCGGTGCTCAGCCTTCTTCACAGTCCAACTCTCACATCCAAACATGACCATTGGAGAAACCATAGCCTTGACTAGATGGACCTTTGTTGGCAAAGTAATGTCTCTGCTTTTAAATATGCTATCTAGGTTGGTCATAACTTTCCTTCCAAGGAGTAAGCGTCTTTTAATTTCATGGCTGCAGTCACCATCTGCAGTGATTTTGGAGCACAGAAAAATAAAGTCTGACACTGTTTCCACTGTTTCCCCATCTATTTCCCATGAAGTGATCGGACCGGATGCCATGATCTTCGTTTTCTGAATGTTGAGCTTTAAGCCAACTTTTTCACTCTCCTTTTTCACTTTCATCAAGAGGCTTTTTAGTTCCTCTTCACTTTCTGCCATAAGGGTGGTATCATCTGCATATCTGAGGTGATTGATATTTCTCCCAGCAATCTTGATTCCAACTTGTGTTTCTTCTAGTCCAGCGTTTCTCATGATGTACTCTGCATATAAGTTAAATAAACAGGGTGACAATATACAGCCTTGACGTACTCCTTTTCCTATTTGGAACCAGTTTGTTGTTCCATGTCCAGTTCTAACTGTTGCTTCCTGACCTGCATACAAATTTCTCAAGAGGCAGATCAGGTGGTCTGGTATTCCCATCTCTTTCAGAATTTTCCACAGTTTATTGTGATCCACACAGTCAAAGGCTTTGGCATAGTCAAGAAAGCATAAATAGATGTTTTTCTGGAACTCTCTTGCTTTTTCCATGATCCAGCAGATGTTGGCAATTTGATCTCTGGTTCCTCTGCCTTTTCTAAAACCAGCTTGAACATCAGGAATTTCACGTTCACGTATTGCTGAAGCCTGGCCTGGAGAATTTTGAGCACCCAGTATAGCCATAAATAAATAAATAAAATTTAAAAGACAATTGCTCCTTGAAAAGAAAGCTTTGACAACCTACTCAGTGTATTTAAAAGCAGAGACATCACTTTCCCCACAAAGGTCCATATAGTCAAAGCTATGGTTTTTCCAGTTGTCATGTATGGATGTGAGAGCTGGACCATAAAGAAGGCTGAACATTGAAGAACTGATGCTTTCAAATTGGTGTGCTGGAGAAGACTCTTGAAAGTCCCTTGGAATGCAAGATCAAACCAGTCAATGCTAGAGGAAATCAGTCCTGAATATTCATTGGAGGGACTGATGCTGAAGCTGAAGCTCCAATACTTTGGCCACCTGATGTGAATAGCTGACTCACTGGAAAAGACTTTGATGCCAGGAAAGATTGAGGGCAGAAGGAGAAGGAGGTGACAGAGGATGAGATGGTTAGATAGCATCACCAACTCAATGGACATGAATCGGAGCAAGCTCCAGAAGATAATGAAGGATGAGGAGCCTGGCATGCTACAGTCCATGGGGTCACAAAGAGTCAGACATAACTTAGCAACTGAACAACAAGAACAACAAAAGCTCATTTCAAAAGCTTTTTGAAAAATGGATTTTGTTGGGAGCAGGATGGAGGGAAAAACACAGAGTGGAAATAGGAAAGCCATGTTACTGAACCAAGAAAAGAGGATAATGGTAACAGAAGGGATATAAACAAGCCTATAGACTCAGAAGACATTTGGAAGGCAGACCCAATAGATTTTACTGACATATTAGATGAGAGGAAGACCCATTGGTTGAGGGAATGGGCTGCTGAGACAATCGGAAGGAACAGTTTATAAGTCAGCTGCCTATGTTGTCAAGGACAAGCAACATGTGTACATTTGATGTGTTTAGAAGACTGAAAGATACTGACATGAGATGTTTTATCCATTTACTAAGTCCCTTTAAGTATCCATTAATTCCTGAATCATTTTTAAATGATGAATTAGTATATGGGCTTTGGTAAATTTCAGCATCTGTATTTCAGTTTGGGGAACTCATATCTTGTTCATACATTCTTAATTGACCTCTTTCATGTTTCAAACTTTGCCTGTCATTCCCCACAATCATCTCATGCCCAACCCAACTCTATCATATTTTGGAGGGTCCCCTATACCCTTTCCAAGCCATTAAGATTTTAGAGCTCTCCAGCTTGTGTCTTATTTGAAGGAGTTCATGTTTGAATAATGGAATAATGGGACTGTGTTCTATTCTAGACACTCATTCATCATTTCTTTCTCTTTCTGAGAGCGTTTTCTTTCTTTCTCGAGGATTGCCATCTATACTGTCAGCATGACAGCCCCCTGCTCTGGAACAGGGAAATACAGTTCTCTCATGCTTGTTTCCTAGTATTGCCCAGAATTTCCTAGTCAATCTAAGCTGAATAGAACACCCCAGACCATCTTGGTACTCCCACTTCTTTCACACTCTATATTTAAGACATCACAACGTCACACTGACTCTACCTCTGACCTGGCTATGCATCTGTCCCTCTTCTTCACTTTCACCATCACAACTTTACTATGAGCCCTCATCACCTCCCCCTTCCATGATAGTAATAGACTGTTTGGCCTTCCTCTCTCCACAGAGTTTGGTGGTGTTCTTTCTGAAACATGGATACAGTGATTTCCCATTAACCTAGAGCAGGTTTTCAGACTGTGCTTTTTGAAATCCTAGGGAGTTTGTAGATGTGTAGTTGCCTTTGAATAAGAAGCAACTGGTAGATGGAAAAAGTAGGCAGGGCTCCTGGCCATTTTCTTGGCTTCCACTGAGAGTGAACCTCCTTTCTTTGTTACTTATTTGTCTTCTGAATAAAAATTTTTCAATAAATAGTTTCAATGAAAGAAAAAAAGAGAGAGATACTGAAAAATACTGACCTAGTCTAGTCCTAATTTCTTAATATACATTCAAGCTTCTGTAAAGCTAATCTAGTCCAACCTCTGTTTAGGTATTACCCCACTAATATCTACTATAGTTCAGCCATACTGTACTGCCCATTCTTCCTAAAACATGTCATACCCTAAAATATGGGCATGCAGACAAGAACTCACCACATAGAGAAGAAAAAAGGCAACAGCTAAACAGAGTAGAGAGAAATCTACCGTCACTTTCCTCCTACCCTCCTAGGTCCTCATCAGCTCAATGCAACAGGAAGCTAGAAAACAAGCAAACTGATTAATGAAGTCCAAAGAATTACTTCACAGAATAGAGTTGGGAAAGCGTAAAAAAGTCTGGAGATTCAAATGAAAAATATCAAAGATCCATAAGCTGATAGGTATCCCTAGAGGACATCTGAATGTCTGCAATATTGCTTTCAGGTTTCCTGGGTGGCTCAGTGGTAAAGAATCTGCCTGCCAATCCAGGGGATGTGGGTTTAAGCCCTAGGTCAGGAAGATCTCCTGGAGAAGGAAATGCCAACTATTCTAGTATGTTTGCCTGGGAAATTTCATGGAGCCTGGTGAGCTACACTCCATGAGGTCGCAAAAGAGTAGAACACAACTTCGCCACTAAACAGCAACATTGCTTTCCTGTCATCTGCATGAATCCCGCTGGGAACAAATTTTATTTCTTTGTTGTTGGAAATAGGATAAAAGAGGACGATGATGACAAGGATGATGATGAGAGAAGAGAAGAGAAGAAGGTGGAGAAAGAAAGACTACAACACAACAAATACCACCAAAGACTTTTTTTTAAATATGCATTTAACAGCTGTTTGTTGAACACCTGCTAAGTTTTAGACTGCTGAGCAAACTACTGACGATAGGGAGAGAAGACATGGTTTCTGTCCTTAGGAGCTTCCTATTTATTGGAGAAATCAGATCCATGAATCAGTGTTCCCAAAGCAACATTAGCTACTACATGGATAAATGGTGGTTCAGTTGTTAAGTTGTGTCCAACTCTTGCAACCCCATGGACTGTAGCCTGCCAGGCTCTTCTGTCCTTGGGATTCTCCCAGCAAGAATACTGGAGTGGGTTGCCCTTTCCTTCTCCAAGGGGTCTTTCCGACCTAGGAATCAAATCTGGGTCTCCCGCATTGCAGACAGATTCTTTACTGATTGAGCTATGAGGGATAAATACATGGCTAAATACATTGAATTCAACCAGTTTCTACGGTTATTTTATTAATAGTAATCATAATTATTATTACTATTAAGCTTTATTACATATAAGGAAATTTGCTAAACTACTTAAATCAGACCTACCTCACATGATTATGAAAGGATTAAAACTAACCATGTATTATTTTCTTTATCTCCTATCTAAACTAGAATTTGGAGAAGGAAATGGCAACCCACTCCCGTATTCTTGCCTGGAGAACCCCGTGGACAGAGGAGCCTGGTGGGCTGCTGTCCATGGGGTCACACAGAGTCGGACACAACTGAAGTGACATAGTAGCAGCAGTTAAACAAGAAAGTTTAAGTTAGAGTCTCCTGGCTAGTAAGAGGCAGAGCTATGATTAAAATTCAAGTACTTGGGGACTTCTCTGGTGGTGCAGTGGATAAGACTCCACCTATGAATGCAGGGGACATGGGTTCAGTCTCTGGTCCAGGAAGATTCCACTTGATGTAGAGCAAGTAGAGCCCACGGGCCACAAGCACATGCCTAGGGCCTGTGCTTCGTAACAAGAGCAGCCACCCACAATGAGAGGCCCATGCACAGCAACGAAGGGCAGCCCCCGTTTGCTGAAACTAGAGAAAGCCCAAGCAAAACAACGAAGACCTGGTACAACCAAGAATAAATAAATTTTAAAAAAATTTTAAAAAATAACTCAAGCACTTGGGACTTCCCTGGTAGTCCAGTGGTTAAGACTCTGCACTTCTAATGCAAGGAGCCCGGGATCAATCCCTAGTCAAGGACCTAGATCCTGCCTGATGCAGTGAAAATCCAGCATGTCACACCGATGACCCAAGTAGCCAAATAAATAAATATTTTTTAAAAAGCAGTCTGATCCCAGAGACGTACATCCCTAACAATTTCAGAGATGGAGAGCACAGTGGTCTTCCTTTGAAAACTGCTCTTTGTACCCTTTCAAAATCCAAGGGCATTTTCTTTATCAATTTACCATGTCCCCTGTTATTCTTCTCAGTAGCTTGACTCAATTCTCTAATTGCATCAAATATTGCATTAGCTCAGTATTACACTAATTAGCACCATTTGTTTACTAGATGATGACAGGGTGGGATGGAGGTTCCTTGCCTTGATGCCCATTATTAAGATGATTATTCTCCAGGGGGGTGATGTGGAAAATAAGAATGAGGTACACTGCCGCATGTGTGGATACCTGTGGCCTTTAGCAAGCAGGATGGCCCTACCCCAAATTATTCCATCTGGCAGAGCTGTTACCTGCTGTAGTTCACACATGAATGGCAGCGATTTGCATGCAAATGGGGGCCTACATGCTTTCTTGGAGCTAAGAGCTATATTTCAACATTTCACAGTGGAATTAGTCAGTGGACAAGACGCTGCGACTTTGTGGATGTGCCAGCTAAAACCCTTCTAAATTCCAAGCTCTGTGTTTCACAGCAAGATTGTTTATCGAACCAGTTCGTGAAAGTTCCAAAGACTCCTCTGCTGAAATACTGCCAGCTCCAAGCTCTGATTTTGACATTGATGTTGTCAGTTGAGATTAAGCATTGGTCTTAATGAATGCTGGCGGATACCTTCTGAGGTACGATCATCCGTACTCCTGTGACTAAGTAGCAAAGCTCTGGACAGGAGGAAAATGAAGGTCTCGGGAGTAACCTTTTTTCCTAGCTCCCCTTCATTCGTTCCCCATTTCTGAAAAGATAAAGGTCAGGTTCCTTGACCAGTCTTCATGAATTTACATGATCCGAGCTACACTGGTCTTTTTGCCTCCATGCTGTCCCACTCTTATACTCCAGCTATCCTAATGGACTTCTCTTGCCCTTACAACACATGATGCAACCTTTTAAAAGGCTTTCCTTCCTTTGCACATGCTGTTCCCACTATGGAATGACCACCTTCACTACTGCTGGATGATAAACTTTAAAGCCGTGAATGATGAGCCCATAAAATCCCACCCAGGTTATTTTGCTGCTGCTGCTAAGTTGCTTCAGTCGTGTCCGACTCTGTGCGACCCCATAGACGGCAGCCCACCAGGCTCCCCTGTCCCTGGGATTCTCCAGGCAAGAACACTGGAATGGGTTGCCATTTCCTTCTCCAATGCATGAAGGTGAAAAGTGAAAGTGAAGTCGTTCTGTTGTGTCCGACTCTTCGCCACCCCATGGACTGCAGCCCACCAGGCTCCTCCATCCATGGGATTCTCCAGGCAAGAGTACTGGAGTCGGGTGCCAATTTTGCATGTTCCAAATACAGGTGATTTCTCCATCTCCAAAACTTCATCTATATTTTTATTGCTATTGCATGAAACAAGACTTACATGCAAAGATAATAGTAAGCATCTATAACTCGTTCATCCTTAAATACCCAGATCTCAGCACAGTGTTTGGCATATAGTAAGTGCTCCATCCTTGTCTAATTTAACTGAACCCTTTACCCAGGTATTTGGTTATAAGAGGCACCTGGGAGTTTAAAAGAAACCACAATATAAATTAGGAGGTTGGGATTAACATATACAAACTACTATATATAAAATAGATAATCAACAAGGACCTACTGTATAGCACAGAGAACTTATGCAATACTCTGTAACCTATATGGGAAAAGAATTTGAAAAATAATGGATATATGTATATGTATAACTGAATCCCTTTGCTGTACAACCAGAAACTAACACAACATTGTAAATCAACTATAATATAAAATAAAAACTAAACTTAAAAAATTAAAAATTGTAAACAACAGAAACAGAAGCATTATGAAGGATGCAAAAAAAATTCCTTAATCTCCCTAACCAGAAAAACACTTACAACATTATGGGTCAACGCATATCTATAACTGTATCTATATATGCATACGTGCTAAGTCACTTCAATCATGTCCAAGTCTGTGTGACCCTATGGACTGTAGGCCACCAGGCTCCCCTGTCTATGGAATTTCCAGGCAAGAACACTGGAGTGGGTTGCCATGCCCTCCTCCAGGGGATCGTCCTGACCCAAGGATTGAACCTGCATCTCTTATGTCTCTTACACTGGCAGGCAGGTTCTTTACCACTCAGCACCACCTGGGAAGCCCATTTGTTGTTCACTCGCCAAGTTGTGTCCAACTCTTTGCGACCCCATGGACTGCAGCACACCAGGCTTCCCCGTCCTTCACTATCTCCTGGAGTTTGCTCAGATTCGTGACCATTGAGTCGGTGATGCCATCCAACCATCCCATCCTCTGTTGCCCCCTTCTCCTTTGGGCATGAGCAGAAGCCCATATCTATATATATATCTATATCTAAGATATTCATATATAAAACAGAAATAGAGCTTTGATTATTGGGTTTTTTCCTCTGTTTTGTTTTTAAAGAAATTTACATTGAATAGTAGGAATGAGTTCTCCTTTGTAGACAAAGAAGACACAGAGAAGAAATCAGCATTCCCTCCTGATGGAACAAGACAGTGAGGCTTGCTGGAATCCATTTAGCACAATCAGTTGGTCTATTATCTCCCGATTATGGAAGTGGAGAAATGAGATATTTAATCAGGACGTATTTTAGAAAGTTGTAACATATTTGCGTATTTCCCTAAGGCCTGTAATGAAGAGCTCTTAATATTTCATTTTCATTATTACCAGAAGAGAAGAGTTACAATAAAAAACTCTCTTTGTGGTCTGAGTCCCAGAATAAAGAATTTCAGCGTCTCTAGGTCATTCAAGCTGTGACCCCACAGTCAAACCAAGCAGAGAACTACTCAAGATCAGGGCTCTGGGTTCACTTCCCAATCCACTTCCACTCCTTGTCTCTGTCCCTAACACACAGAAGGACATCTACTTAAAATCTGTTTTGAAGGTCATGAAAAATAATCATTCCTATATGCAGGATAATGTGGACACCTCCCACTGAATACCAAATTCCTCCACAGGTTCTCTCTCTGCCGTGTGAAATTTGGCAGCTCCTGGGGGCATGGGTTAGTGCACAAATGAGTAAACTGAGGTATATTCACAGGAAGATCAAGAAGAGACTGGAGTAGGCCATCTGTAGGATCTTTTCAAGCTAAATAATAATCTGATTAAATTAGTGTCAAGCAATAATATCCACTCAACAAGAGACATAATCATTAAGCCAGAGAATATGTGTATCAAACACCAAAACATTAAATCTGACTCAATTACTACTCTGGCTGCCAAATCCTCATAGCCTTTGAAAAGCTGATTTAAAGTTAGATGTAGACTATAACCAAGTGTGCTCTCTCCCTAAACAGATCGAGACCACAGAGCTGAGACCTGTGATAACTGCAGAATGCATAGACAAATGGTTCTTCTCTGGACAAAGACACACATTTGGCCCTCTTTTCCATATCTCTCAATGTGCTGCTCTCATAGTCCAGGTCTAGGGCTCATCATGCCAAGAAAAGAAGCTTCAATTTACAGCAAAGAATGGGCGAGTACAACTCCCAGGGATGTTTGAGTCTAACCAGACAGTGCTGCCTGCTTCCCATATCCAGCTTGGTCTGCGGTGGTGTGTCTGATAACAGCAAGAGACAAAGGCAGACAGCATGATCACTGCAATGGGAAATGGGGACCAAAGAACAATCAGGTCCCCAGGGCCCCTGGCAGGATGGCCCTGGACAGTAAATTCAGCCATTCCTAGACACTGGTGCAAAGAAACAGATTCAATTCATTAGGTGTTTTCAGTCTGCTTTATATATACACATACAGTGCTTCCCAGGTGGCACTAGTGGTAAAGAACTCCCCTGCCAATGCAGGAGCCTCGGGTTCAATCCCTGGGTCAGGAAGATTCCCTGGAGGAGGGCATAGCAACCCACTCCGGTATTCCTGCCTATAGAATTTCATGGACAGAGCAGATTGGAAAACTACAGTCCATAAGGTCACAAGGAGTTGGGCACGAATGAAGCGACTTAGCATGTACACAAACACACACAGTTTATGTCAGTTTACGTTTGGTATATTTATTCATCTTTGGAAGGACTAGTATACTTACTCATATTTGGAAGGGCTCATATATTTATTCATATTTGGAGGGACTAGTATATTTCTTGACATTTAGCTGTCATCTATTGAGGGCATGAGAAGTAAAATACAAAAACGTGTGGAAGCGAGGATTATTTGGAAAGGCAAGCTGGTATAACAGGAGAAAGCAAAGGCTTGCTTAGCTTCTAAAAGAGAATAGTCTTTTAAAGGTCAGCTAGACAGATGTGTGTGTGTGTGTGTGTGTGTGTGTGTGTGTGTGTAAACCATATTTGACAGAAAGGCACACTGGCTCATCCACAAAAAAAAATAAGCACAATCAGGATGAGTCCGCCTGCCAGTGCAGCGCATGCAGGTTCAACCCCTGGCTGGGGAATGAAGACCCTCACGTGCCGAGGAGCAACTAAGGCTGCCTGAGACGACGAGGTAGAAGCCAGCTCACTGCAATGAAGATCCTGCATGCCACAACTAAGATCTGACCCAGACAAAAAACAAATTAATTTTTTTAAAAAAGCACAGTCTAGCATGTGGCATATCCTTCTCACAGTCCAGAGAATAGGGACTTCAGAAGCTGGACAGAGAGCGAATACAGGTAGGTGCCTGTCCTAACATGCATGGACATCTAAAGTCTATTCTTAGTTCTCATTTTTCTTCTTCTTCCTCTCTCCCCCTCTCTGTCTCTCTTTCAATATCCACCTATTTCTATCTATTTTCTGAAAGCACTCAAACTTCATCATATCTCAGTCCTTTGTATTCTAACAGGAAAATTCTATCCCTCCTTGTGCTGAGTCCAGCCTGGCAACTGCTGAGCACGCACGCCACACCTACTGAAGCCTGTGCACTCGAGAACCCTTGCTCTGCAAAAAAGAGAAGCCACCGCAGTGAGAAGTCCATGTATCACAACTAGAGAAAGCCCACATACAGCAACGAAGACCCAGCACAGCCAAAACTAAATAATAAATAAATAAAAATAATAGTACTGTGTTGCATATTTGAAAAGTACTAAGAGAGTAGATCTTAAAAGTTCTTATCACAAGAAAAAACATTTGTAACTATGTATGGTGAGGGAGAAGGCAATGGCACCCCACTCCAGTACTCTTGCTTGGAAAATCCCACGGATGAAGGAGCCTGGTAGGCTGCAGTCCGTGGGGTCGCTAGGAGTCGGACATGACTGAGCGACTTCACTTTCTCTTTTCCCTTTCATGCATTGGAGAAGGAAATGGCAACCCACTCCAGTGTTCTTGCCTGGAGAATCCCAGGGACGAGGAAGCCTGGTGGGCTGCCATCTATGGGGTCGCACAGAGTCGGACACGACTGAAGTGACTTAGCATAGCATAGCATATGGTGAGGGATGTTGACTTATTATAATGATCATTTTGTAATATAATATTGAATCATTATATTGTATACCTAAAGCTAAAATTATATGTCAATTATACCTCAAGTTTTAGAAGTCACTAAAATGTGACCAACAGATTGAAGTCAAAACTACATTGCTTAAAGCCATAAAACTAAATCTAAATCAGATTATCAAAATAGCCTGCTAAATGAAAATTGTTACTTAACTGGGCTTCACAAAGGAATCCAGAAATATTTTCTATGGCCATTCCCACTTACATGTTACAAAAGAAAGAAATGACCTCCTGTCAACCTTTGCCTGTGATGTGAACTCTTAGTTGTACTTCAAGACCCAAATCAAAAAAGTACTTATTTGAAAACATTTTTCTGAATGCTCTCGGAAAAGGTGAGTCAATCACTCCTGTGTTCTAACTGTACTTTGTGCTTGCCTCTTAACCAGATGGGTTCAAACTCAGCTTTTTCACTGACTTGGCGGTAATGTTGATCATAGAGCTTTCTACCTAAAAACAGAGGGGAAAATAGAATTTCCCAGAGTTGTTATATGAAATCATTACTAATGAATGTTTGCTTGGGTCCCCCACAATATGAAAACCCAGCTACCAGCTATGGAGGGTTTCCTCTGGCTTTATTTATTGCTTTTCCCCGTTAAATTAGGAGCTCCTCTAGAAAAAGAGACTGTCTTAATCACCTATGAACCCCCACTGTCTAGCAGGCGGTTTGGCACATAGAGGGAGCACCCTCCACAGAGGCGGAATGCATGAGTGAATGAATGGGATATCTGACGATCAGCATCCACTGCCACAGATAAATTACAGCCTGGTTCTTGGCAGATTCCAGGCAATGAAGTGTTCGGGCTGGTTCACAGAGCCACAGGTTCAGACCCAGCTCGGCCAGCCTGCTGAGTCGTTTCTGCACATTGACTGTATTTCGGGCAGCTCTTCATCCTGATCACTGGCTTAATCACCTCTGCTGGCTCCTTTCCTGCTTCTTGGGGAGTGAATAGTTTCTGCTGCTGAAAGAACAACTGTCTGTGATCCCATCCTTTCCATTTGGGCAGTCTCCTATTATTGTCGCTTCTCCCCCTTGCTCTAACAAGTGGCTCCTGCTTCATCACAAAGCATTCTGCACTTCCATCTCCCTTTATCCCTGTGTGGAGTGGAACAGAGCAGACAGAGTTCCTCCCTGCCCACATTGTGCTGATGCTGAAAGAGACACAATAATCAGGCAGGAAGGAAAGATGACTTTTGAATCAGAACAAATGCATCCCGGCCCAATTCTATGCTTCATTTAATTAGGAATCAATTGGCTGAGGCCACCATGACGGAGTTCCTCTTTTCATAAGAAGCCAGAGCTAACTAACTCTCTCTCTTCTCTCTCCCTTCGTTCGTATGAGAAGTGGAGAGAGATGGAGAACTGAGTTTGAAATTTAAAAAAACAACATCTTGCTGAAGGAAAATCAGAGTGAGCAAAAATAAATATAAACAAAGATGATATAAGGAAATTGATTCCAACTCCCAAAATGTACTGAGCATTTAATATGGACTAGGAACTATGCTAAGATCTGGGAAGGCACCTGTGGAAAAAAGAAAAGTTTCCTGCATTCGAGGATTGTGGGGGAATAACTTCATATGATGATTACTGGGAATAATTTGTATTATTTAGCTTGGGAAGGGAAAGAAGTAGAGGTGTCAGAGTCTTGTCTGAAAATATATGATAGGATGTAGAATGGTTTCCTCCAAGCTCCTTGCAATTGTCTGCAAAATTCTGCACTATCTAACACCTGTCTGGCTACCTACAACACCACTGTAAATGTAAGTTTCATAGGGTGGTGCATTAAACCACCTAAGATCACAGCATTCTAGGGAGGCAATAGTGATAAAATACTTAGGTTCTTCTACCACTCATCCTTGCTCCTTCTCCTCCAAGCCAAAGATGAATCCATGTGCTTGTATTTCCCAGCTACAAAAAAAAAAAAAAAAATGTTTAAAATGTACCCCTGCAAATGACCACGACCTTTATGGATAACATATGAGAATGCAGGAAAAGAAGAGAAAGATACACAACTTGATGGAATCAGAATCTGAAGTTGATCATCTTTCACACACCCTCAGGAAGTGTGACTTCAGTTGTCATATCAGGGCTTTGCAGCCACACAGTGTCCTTGTCAAGATTTGCAACCTTTTACTTCATCCCTTTTAAATTCACACATGCCATTTGTCACACCCGATGCCTCAGAACCCATTCCAAATTATCACAGTCCATCTACTCTGCTGTTAGTGTGGCTCTCTATATTTCGAGGCCACTTCCTTTTCTTTGTCTTCCTCTTTCTGAATTAACAAACCAATTTCAACGGTTTTGTTTTGCCTGGACCCAGATGGCTGTGAACATATATTTATTAGCCATCACTCTTAGAGCTGCAAATTAATGAAGAGTCCATTCAAACCAGCGAAAGTAAAACAGGGGACACTACTAAATCGTATCACTAAAGTGGCTGGTTACTGCTGTTGTTGTTTAGGTGCTCAGTTGTGTCCCACTCTTTGCCACCCCATGGAATGTAAGGCTCCTCTGTCCATAGGATTTCCCAGACAGGAATACCGAAGTGGGTTGCCATTCCCTTCTCCAGGGATTGAACCTGTGTCTCCTGCATCTACAACATAACAAGTAATAACATCTACCTCATGGGTTATTGCAGAGAAGGCAATGGCACCCCACCCCAGTACTTTTGCCTGGAAAATCCCACAGACGGAGGATCCTGGTAGGCTCCAGTCCATGGGGTCGCTAAGAGCCGGACACGACTAAGCGACTTCACTTTCACTTTTCACTTTTCATTCATTGGAGAAGGAAATGGCAACCCACTCCAGTATTCTTGCCTGGAGAATCCCAGGGACGGGGGAGCGATGAGCTTCTGTCTATGGGGTCGCACAGAGTCGGACACGACTGAAGCGACTTAGCAGCAGTAGCAGCAGCTCCTGCATCTCCTGCATTGGCAGGCAGATTCTTTACCACTGAGTCACCCAGGATGCCCTCCGGCTTGTTCAGTTCAGTTCAGTTCCTCAGTCGTGTCTGACTCCTTGCAACCCCATGGCCTGCAGCACACCAGACTTCCCTATCCATCACCAACACCTGGAGCCTGCTCAAACTCATGTCCATGGAGTCAGTGATGCCATCCAATCATCTCATCCTCTGTCCTCCCCTTCTCCTCTTGCCGTCAATCTTTCCCAGCAACAGGATCTTTTCCAATGAGTTAGCTCTTCGCATCAGATGGCCAAAGTATTGGAGTTTTAGCTTCACATCAGTCCTTCCAAAGAATATTCAGGACTGATTTCCTTTTGGGTTGACTGGTTTGATCTCCTTGCAGTCCAAGGGACTCTCAAGTCTTCTCCAACACCACAGTTCAAAAGCATCAATTCTTCAGTGCTCAGCTTTCTTTTGACTGTTTGACTGGGGTGTGTCCCCAACCCTGAAGGAAGCCCTGAGGGTGAAACAATTGGGTGGGCTGGTCTCTTGCCCACCCCTGCAGCTGAGGGTGGATCAGCTAATGATCTAAGACAGAAGGTGGATTTCCAAACAGAGTCTCCAGAAAATGTTACTAGTAAAAACAACTAATGAACACTGAGAAGGGAGAAAGAAAAAGGCAGAACTATCCTCTTAGTTTCCACATTTCAACAATGAGCCCCTAGCTTTTCAGACAGTTTCAGACATGGAGCTAAAAAGGAATGCCTCTGAACCAAATTTTAGGTTTCTAAGACTTGGCTTGTTTCCTTTTAGCTGATTGCCCTCTTACGTCTCCTGGAGGGAAGCACTGATAGAAAGAGAGGGTGAGAGAACAGATAAAAGGACATTCATTCTCGCCCTTTAGTGAAGTGAAGTGGAAGTCTCTCAGTCGTGTCCAACTCTTAGAGACCCCGTGGAATTCTCCAGGCCATAATACTGGAGTGGGTAGCCTTTCCCTTCTCCAGGGGAATCTTCCCAACCCAGGAGTTGAACCCAGGTCTCCTGCATTGCAGGCGAATTCTTTACCAGTTGAGCCACAAGGGAAGCCCACCTTTTGTGAGGGCAATGTAATCAAATGTAAATAAAGGCAAAGTGTGACAGATCTAGACTATGATTAGCGACAGGATGGTGGAGCTGTAATACTGGGAGGCCCTCAGTTTCTTTTCCTTTAGGGTATCACATTGATGCCAAGCTGGACTATTTGCACACACACACACACACAAACACACAAGTACATATATATATATATATACATTCAGTTCAGTTCAGTCCAGTCATTTAGTCGTGTCTGACTCTCAGCGACCCTATGAACTGCAGCACACCAGGCCTCCCTGTCCATCACCAACTTTTGGAGTTCACAGAAACTAATGTCCATCAAGTAGGTGATGCCATCCAGCCATCTCATCCTCTGTCGTCCCCTTCTCCTCCTGCCCCCAATCCTTCCCAGCTGCTGCTGCTGCTAAGTCGCCTCAGTCATGTCCGACTCTGTGTGACCCCATAGACAGCAGCCCACCAGGCTCCGCCATCCCTGGGATTCTCCAGGCAAGAACACTGGAGTGGGTTGCCATTTCCTTCTCCAATGCATGAAAGTGAAAAGTGAAAGTGAAGTCACTCAGTTGTGTCTGACTCTTAGAGACCCCATGGACTGCAGCCCACCAGGCTCCTACGTCCATGGGATTTTCCAGGCAAGAGTACTGGAGTGAGGTGCCATTGCCTTCTCTGATCCTTCCCAGCATCAGGGTCTTCTCCAATGAGTCAACTTTTCGCATGAGGTGGCCAAAGTACTGGAGTTTCAGCTTTAGCATCATTCCTTCCAAAGAAATCCCAGGGCTGATCTCCTTTAGAATGGACTGGTTGGATCTCCTTGCAGTCCAAGAGATTCTCAAGAGTCTTCTCCAACACCACAGTTCAAAAGCATCAATTCTTCGGTGCTCAGCCTTCTTCACAGTCCAGCTCTCACATCCATATACGAACACTGGAAAAACCATAGCTTTGACTAGACGGACCTTTGTTGACAAAGTAATGTCTCTGCTTTTGAATATGCTGTCTAGGTTGATCACACCTTTCCTTCCAAGGAGTAAGCGTCTTTTAATTTCATGGCTGCAATCACCATCAGCAGTGATTTTGGAGCCCAAAAAAATAATCTGACACTGTCAGATGCCATGATCTTCGTTTTCTGAATGTTGAGTTTTAAGCCAACTTTTTCACTCTCCTCTTTCACTTTCATCAAGAGGCTTTTGAGTTCCTCTTCACTTTCTGCCATAAGGGTGGTGTCATCTGCATATCTGAGGTTATTGATATTTCTCCCAGCAATCTTGATTCCAGCTTGTGCTTCTTCCAGCCTGGTGTTTCTCATGATGTACTCTGCATATAAGTTAAATAAGCAGGGTGACAATATATAGCCTTGACGTACGCCTTTTCCTATTTGGAACCTAGTCTGTTGTTCCATGTCCAGTTCCAACTGTTGCTTCCTGATTAGGTTGGCTAAAAAGTTAGTTCAGGTTTTCTGTACAACGCTGTGGAAAACCCCAAATGAACATTTTGGCCAACCCACTACTATATATCTGGGAGTTATAAATACTTTTTAAAAACATTATAATTAGGATTTGAAGTTCAGAGTCTAGCTCTACTTTGGATATGAGAAAGAAACTATCAACCACCCATTTGAACCTAAATTCTACCTCTAATTCCTAATTCATCAATTACAAAGGTCAAGGGTAAGAGAAATATCTTTACCATATTTTAATAGCAGGAAGAAACTGTCAAAGCATTTTAGAGTGATTTTTTTTTAGTTGTCCTGTTTATTTTGCTTTTTATTCAGTTCAGTTCAGTCGCACAGTTGCATCCAATTCTTTGCAACCCCATGGACTGCAGCACACCAGGCTTCCCTGTCCATCACCAACTCCCGAAGCTTGCTCAAACTCATGTCCATAGAGTCGGTGATGCCATCCAACCATCTCATCCTCTGTCATCTCCTTCTCCTCCTGCCTTCAATCTTTCCCAGCATCAGGGTCTTTTCCAATGAGTCAGTTCTTTGCATCACATGGCCAAAGTACTGGCGCATCAGCATCAGCCCTTCCAATGAATATTCCAGACTGATTTCCTTTAGGATTGACTGGTTGGATCTCCTTGCAGTCCAAGAGACTCTCAAAAGTCTTCTCCAACACCACAATTCAAAAACATCAATTCTTCAGCTTTTTATTAGTCCCTTCCCAATGCCCCACCATCTCAGGGTCACTTTACTGCACACTGTCTCATTCATGGATCTGTTATTTAGATCTTCATCAGATGCACTTATGGTAACAATGTTTTCTCTTCCCACAGTAACAACTGGACCTTCTAATAACAATAATATAAGTACTGTTAACCTCACCATTATTGTTAGCACCAAAAATGATGGAAGAAAAATGTGATATGACATAATAGCCATATTGATGAGCAATGCACTGTGTACTGTTCTCTCTAAGCATTTTACCTATATTATCACAATTAAGTCTTGAAGCAAAACTTTGAGGTCAGCACTTTTTTCCATCCACACTTTTAAAATGAAGAAAAGTGACACTCAGAAACCAAAGTTTCAGGATTTCCCTGGTGATCCTGTGGCTAAGACTCCTCACTCCAAATGCAGGGGGCCTGGGTTTGATCCCTTGTCAAGGAACTAAATCCCACATGCTATAACTAAGAGTGAGCATGCCACAACGAAGATCAAATGTCCAGCATGCCGCAGTAAGACTCAGCAAAGCCAAATAAGTAAATAAATATTTTAAGAAGAAAGAAATCAACATTTCAACTAACAGACAAAGCTAGTGAGCGTCCTCCCCAACATGCCCTCGGCCCTCCACCCCTAACACATGTCCTTCATTCATTTCTTCTGCCTGCCCTGCTTTCTCTAGCCTTTGCAACTAGGTTGCTCTTGATTTGTAATGCTCTCTCAGGGAAGGTATGTTTTCAGGGCATAATTGTCACAACCATAAGTGACGACCTTTTCCTTGCTGGCTAACTACTCGTCCTCCTAAGAACAAAAGGCACCTCCTCAGACCTGACTCCCCAGACACCCCCACTTCAAGGCTTCCTCCTATATATCATGCATGATTGTACACTCATTGATCACCAGCACTGTCCTCCTAGACTCAAAAGTTCTGTTTGGTTTTCACCCAGAGCTGTGTCCTTAGGCTTCAGCTCAGTTTTAGTCATTTACTGCAAACGGCTGAATAGATGCATGACTGTAATGACTGCCCAGCTGGGTGGCAGGTGGTTTGGGGCCAGTGGACTCTACACATTTTCTCATGACTTTCTCCGTGTCCTACTCCCATTTCCTACTGCCTCCTTTTGCTAGACCTTATCTCCCTGATTTGAAAACTATGAATCTACTTAACTACTTACAGGAGTAAGAAAAAGAACAGAAAAATTTTTTTATTCCAAATATTTATTTTATTTTATTTTATTTTTTAACTTTACAATATTGTATTGGTTTTGCCATATATAAAAATGAATCAGAAAATTTTAAAGTCAGCCAATTACAGGGAATAGGGACATGTGAAGACTTCAATAAGCAGCGGCCTGCATATCCTATCTAATAGTGACACTTGTTGCCGTAAGGACTGAGAGCCCAATATTGCCTGCTGCTGCCACTAAGTCGCTTCAGTCGTGTCTGACTCTGTGCGACCCCATAGACGGAAGCCCACCAGGCTCCCCCGTCCCTGGGATTCTCCAGGCAAGAACACTGGAGTGGGTTGCCATTTCCTTCTCCAACGCATGAAAGTGAAAAGTGAAAGTGAAGTCGTTCAGTCGTGTCCGACTCTTTGCGACCCCATAGACTGCAGCCCACCAGACCCCTCTGTCCATGGGATTTTCCAGACAAGAGTACTGGAGTGGGTTGCCATTGCCTTCTCTGCAATATTGCCTAGAAGTTTCAAATATTCAGAAATACTGATTTTTAGCCTTATATGTAAAAATCTCTATTTCAATATCAAGTGTAAGATATATGACCTTGCACAAGTTATCTAATGTCTCCATGCCTCAGTTTCCTCATCTGTGAAATAAGGACAATACTGGACCCTAATTAATGGGGCTGCTATAAAAAGTAAATTTCATGGTATTTGTTAAAAGCTTGGAGCAGTTCTTGGCACATAGTGTTTTCATATATATGTGAACATGTGATTAATATGTAATATTCAAGTTCATGTTAAATGTATAATTGGATATTGAATATACAACTACATACTAAATATGTAATTGAATAACATCAATAATAATACATTTTTTTAAAGAAAAACACTGGGAGCCAAGCAAAACACAGTCTACAAACACTTATGGTCTACAGGTCATCAAACTGGGACCCTTGCTTCTATCTTTACTGAAAACCTTTTGGGACTGCCTCTGGACATAGCATACCTCCTGACTCTTTTTCTCTGCCCACACAATCCCTAATTTTCTAAAATCATGACTGCTCCATCTACTCCTGAGTCCCAAGACTACTCCAAAAGGGACAGTTTTTAATAAATACCTCTCCCCACCACAGGCCTGCCTGGAAGTGTGATTAAAAAAAATTTCCCCTAAAAAGCAAGCCCTTTAGGAAGCTCCTGCTTCCAAAGCCTCAGAGGGGTCTCTATAAGCCGCAGCCCACTTTTCAATCAATCTTATCTGTAATGTTTGCAGATTGCACCAGCCACCCCTGAAGCCGGCAGCGTTATCAGCAATCAGCAGCATGGTGAGGACAGAGCATAGGCACAGTTGAGAACAAGGCTAAAAATAACCATTTTCAAATTAAAATCCTGAATAGTAGAAGGAAGGGGGGAGGAGAAGCAAGACTCAGTAAGGCAGGTTTTATTTACTTACATCCCTGAATCAAAGATAAAAGGAAGAAAAAGGCATTTCGAAGGAGTTCGGGGTTTGGCAGACTTGTTTTCATTGCCAGGAATGTTGTCAAAACATGAATGATGATGCAAAGCAAATGCCTGTCACACAAACCCAAAGGAAGCTTATTTACACATTTGGGATGAGTAGGGCTGTAAATGATGGTTTAATTGGGAAAATCTGCCTAGTCATTTCAGCAAGCAGACCTAAAAACAGACGTAACACAGTACTGGGAGGAAAATAAATTAAAGGACATTTCTTTTCTATTGCTCTACTCTAATACATTTCCCTGGTTCCTCTGCCTCTCTCTATTCCATTTTTGTTTCCATTGGAAAAAAACACTTCTCAGCATTTCCCAGGCTGCCCTTAACCTTTCTCACTTGCTCACCTGGGGCCTGTGGAAGACAAAGCATTCTCTCAATGATTTGAGACAGGCTCTGGGCAGTACCCAACACACGTAGACTAACCTCTGAGGCTGGGATAGTGGCTTCCTAAAAACAAACAGCACAAGGGCTAATGGATTAGGGAAGGTGTGCAGAATGTTCAACTCGATATCCAGCAAATAACAGGCATTTAACAAATATCAGTCTCCATACCTCCCACACAGTAGGGAACTGGCATTTATTATCAAAAAGAAAAAAAAATCATTACTCACATCTATAATAAGAAGTTTTGATGGAAAGGATTACATCAATGTAGTAATAATGATTATTTCTAAATGGGAGGTATGGTTGATATGGTTCCCTTCTTTATATTTTTTTTATTTGGGTTTTTTTGTAATTTTCTAAAATGATAAATAAGATGATTTTTAAATTCAAAATTCTGGATGCCATTATATTAAACGTGTGTCATTTGAGTCTTGTACCCACCTATTCCCATCCCATGATCTGACCTTCTAGTAAAAGTAATTCATTAATAAACTTTATAGCTTTTTTGGCTCTTTCAAAATGTTCTAGAAATTGGCATTTTGCCAATTATTAAATGAAGAGAGGTTGGCACAAATAGCAACCTAAAACTGAATATCACTTGGCATGATTGTAATCTCTCAAAACATACCAAAAAAAAGCACATATAAACGTATATAAATAATTAGTAGAGCATAAACAACTTATTTCATCAGTTTGGCCATTATTCTTAAGTAAGACTTTGTGTCATCTGTAGAAGACACCCATAATGAACCATTTCCCACCCTCAGTCCACCTAATTTCAGCACTTGTATGGTGGACAGTTCCATGCTTCTTTCCCAATATTCCACCACAGTTTTCTGAACTGCTTTCTCTAAAGCTGGGGAAGATGGCTTGCTGTTGCTGCTGCTAAGTCGCTTCAGTCGTGTCTGACTCTGTGCGACCCCATAGACCTCAGCCCACCAGGCTCTCCCGTCCCTGGGATTCTCCAGGCAAGAACACTGGAGTGGGTTGCCATTTCCTTCTCCAATGCATGAAAGTGAAAAGTGAAAGTGAAGTCGCTCAGTCGTGTCCAACTCTTAGCAACCCCATGGACTGCAGCCTACCAGGCTCCTCTGCCCATGGGACTTTCCAGGCAAGAGTCCTGGAGTGGAGTGCCATTGCCTTCTCTGGGGGAAGATGGCTTAGCCACATGCAGATGCAACCCAGAAATGTGCAGGGGTCTACCCCCCAATGCAATGCTCATGCTATGGAACATAAGAGCCTATGGATAAATGTCCCAACTTCTTTGTCTTTCAGTGAGACAGTTCTAGGCAGTAAACAGCTCAGATCAGATCAGATCAGTCACTCAGTTGTGTCCAACTCTTTGAGACCCCATGAATCGCAGCATGCCATGCCTCCCGGTTCATCACCAACTCCCGGAGTTCACTCAGACTCATGTCCATCAAGTCAGTGTTGCCATCCAGCCATCTCATCCTCTGTCGTCCCCTTCTCCTCCTGCCCTCAATCCCTCCCAGCATCAGACTCTTTTCCAATGAGTCAACGCTTCGCATGAGGTGGCCAAAGTACTGGAGTTTCAGGTTTAGCATCATTCCTTCCAAAGAAATCCCAGGGCTGATCTCCTTCAGAATGGACTGGTTGGATCTCCTTGCAGCCCAAGGGACTCTCAAGAGTCTTCTCCAACACCACAGTTCAAAAGCATCAATTCTTCCGCACTCAGCCTTCTTCACAGTCCAGCTCTCACATCCATACATGACCACAGGAAAACCCATAGCCTTGACTAGACGGACCTTTGTTGGCAAAGTAATGTCTCTGCTTTTCAATAGCTATCTAGGTTGTTCATAACTTTCCTTCCAGGGACTAAGCATCTTTTAATTTCATGGCTGCAGTCATCATCTGCAGTGATTTTGGAGCCCTTCCCAATAAATAAAGTCTGACACTGTTTCCACTGTTTCCCCATCTAGTTCCCATGAAGTGATAGGACCAGATGCCATGATCTTCATTTTCTGAATGTTGAGCTTTAAGCCAACTTTTTCACTCTCCACTTTCACTTTCATCAAGAGGCTTTTGAGTTCCTCTTCACTTTCTGCCATAAGGGTGGTGTCATCTGCATATCTGAGGTTATTGAGATTTCTCCCAGCAATCTTGATTCCAGCTTGTGCTTCTTCCAGCCCAGCATTTCTCATAATGTACCCTGCATAGAAGTTAAATAAGCAGGGTGACAATATATATCCTTGACATACTCCTTTTCCTATTTGGAACCAGTCTGTTGTTCCATGTCCAGTTCTAACTGTTGCTTCCTGACCTGCATATAGGTTTCTTAAGAGGCAGGTCAAGTGGTCTGGTATTCCCATCTCTTTCAGAATTTTCCACAGTTTATTGTGATCCACACAGTCAAAGGCTTTGGCATAGTCAATAAAGCAGAAATAGATGCTTTTCTGGAACTCTCTTGCTTTTCCCATGATCCAGCAGATGTTGGCAATTGGATCTCTGGTTCCTCTGCCTGTTCTAAAACCAGCTGGAACATCAGGAAGTTCATGGTTCACATATTGCTAAAGCCTGGCTTGGAGAATTTTGAGCATTACTTTACTAGCGTGTGAGATGAGTGCAATTGTGCAGTAGTTTGAGCATTCTTTGGCATTGCCTTTCTTTGGGATTGCAATGAAAACTGACCTTTTCCAGTCCTGTGGCCACTGCTGAGTTTTCCAAATTTGCTGGCATATTGAGTGCAGCACTTTCACAGCATCATCTTTCAGGATTTGGAATAGCTCAACTGGAATTCCATCACCTCCATGAACTTTGTTCGCAGTGATGCTTTCTAAGGCCCACTTGACTTCACATTCTAGGATGTCTGGCTCTAGGTCAGTGATCACACCATCGTGATTATCTGGGTCATGAAGATCTTTTTTGTACAGTTCTTCTGTGTATTCTTGCCATGTCTTCTTAATATCTTCTGCTTCTCTTAGGTCCATACCTTGTCTGTCCTTTATCGAGCCCATCTTTGCATAAAATGTTCCTTTGGTATCTCGGATTTTCTTGAAGAGATCCCTAGTCTTTCCCATTCTGTTCTTTTCCTCTATTTCTTTGCACTGATCACTGAAGAAGGCTTTCTTATCTCTTCTTGCTATTCTTTGGAACTCTGCATTCAAATGTTTATATCTTTCCTTTTCTCCTTTGCTTTTCGCTTCTCTTCTTTTCATAGCTATTTGTAAGGCCTCCCCAGACAGCCATTTTGCTTTTTTGCATTTCTTTCCCATGGGAATGGTCTTACATATTTCATTGTTTTTCTTCCTCCTTTTTTTCTCTCTCTCTACTTTCCACACTTCTGTGACTACCTCCAGAATAAACTCCCCATTATCAACTCCTTGTCTTCGGGTCAGCTTTTAGTGGCAGGAGGAGGTGTGGCTGGACCCACAGTAAGACACAATTGTAATTTATAGGTTAAAAAGAGTCTTCAAGTCACTAATGATAATAATGTCACTAATGACAGTTACCATTGACATTTTCTTTATTAGAATGTGGTGCCAAAATTAAACTGACTGTGTAAGCAACCTCCACATAAAATGGGACTGGAACAAGATTCCCTTCTGTCTAGGTGTGCTATTGGCACACAGAACTATGCTAGGCATCGAGACATAATAAGCAAGTTCCTTTACCAGCTCATGGGCAAAACTTTTTCTAACTCTTGGCCTTAAACAACCAGGGTTCTAGGAAAAAGACAAGCAAGGAAGACTTGCTTCAATCAACAGTAACTCCTCCTTACAGCCTGAGTTTTGACAGCCTGACAAAAGAACAGGAATTATGCCAGTTTTTCTGCTTAGCATGAGCTCTGCCACAGGACCAATGACATATAATCTGTATACTTGCTTTTCGTGCCACAAGCTGTGACACATTATCAAAGCTTCAAAAGTAATTCCATCTTAGTGCAACCCTGGACAAACTTATTTCCACCTTGTTTCTGGTACAAGGACAGTCACTATATCCTACTTTCATTGACTTTTCTGATTTTTATATTAAATGTTGATGCATGTTTGACAATTCAAGCTCACCAAATTTTTTTGTTCTGTAAAATACAGATAGCAATAAAACATTGTAGACTGTTGTGAACACAAAAAATCCCTGGAATCTCTTTTGTGAAGTCCCTATCACAAAACCATGTCTAAATGTTAAATACAACTATTAAAATCAGATCCAATTATAACAAATGCACAGTGAAAACAAAATAACAAGTCAGTTTTGCACTTAGAATCTGGAGACACTTTAACTAAAAGTAATATAAGTTCTCTCATTCTTTTCATTTTTTTATGCAGTTAACCTTCATTAAAACTGAACTATAATGTGTAAGGAGAGGAATGTATCGAAAAAGCAAAACTGATCAAGATATCCATCTAGAGAATCTCATAATATAGAAGGAAAAACAGATATATACATAGATTTAATCATGCACTAAACATTTATGAAATTCAAGCTTTGTACTAGAACTGCATTAGGTAATAGAGACACAAAGATGAATAAGATTCTATCTCCTCTGAGAGAAGCAGCTGTCCAGTGAACCAACAGGAACCCTATCTTAATATGATATGTATTATGTTCAACGTTAACATGCTGCTGCTGCTGCTGCTGCATGAGAAGACCTTAAAGCAATAACCAGCTTTATCGAAGGGAGTTAGAGATGAGTGCAAATGATACTCAAAGCTTCACAGTTATGACTGTTAAATTGGTATAGGAAGGATGTATTGTTGTTGTTTAGTCACGAAGTCGTGTCTGACTTTTGCAAACCCATAGTCTGTAGCCTGCCAGGCTCCTCTGTCCATGGAATTCTCCAGGTAAGAATACTGGAGTGGGTTGCCATTTCCTTCTCCAGGGGACCTTCCCAACCCAGGGATCAAATCCAGGTCTCCTGAATTGTAGATGGATTCTTTACCGACTGAGCCACCAAGGAAGTCTGCATTGGGAGGAAGATTCTTAACCCCTGGACCACCAGGAAAGGTCCTAGAATCATTACTCTTGACTATGCTGTTGTCTTCCCATTCCCAAAGAGTGATGCATGAAAGAAACTAAATAAAACACAAAGATTTTTTTTATCACAAAATGGCCTTATGCTCATAACAAACCTTTATCAATCAAGTTCTTTGCAAAAATGATGAAAATGTTCTGCTTTGGCAAGTCCTTTGATGGTCAATATTTCAGAGGACATAACAAGGTTCAGGAAATCATTAGTCCCAGAAGGCATTTATGTACCAGTTACATGGAGACCCAGGAGCAGGTGCCCACCAGTATAACTTCTGGAAGAAGTTAGGAGGGAAAATAAAATTATTAAGGAATGGAAGGAAATGAATCACCTTTCCTTAGAGTTTAACTGAATTTATCCTTAAAGAATTTAAGAAAGCCTATTCCCAGCATCATAAAATTTTAGAGTTTAGGGGAACATGAATAAAGTCTATTGATCATTTTCAGTTTAATTAGTCTCCATGCTCTCTGTGCCTGATTTAGTTTCTTGCATTATAGTATGTGTTTAATAAAAGATTGTTAACTGAATGACTAATCTGATTAATTCAGAACAGTAAACTAATGTTTTTATGCCTACAGAACAGAAAACTAATGTCATGTTTTTATGCCTGCAGATTAATTTTAAAAAGTTTTAAGTTGGCTGAAAACAAAAATTAGAGCCTATTTTCTATGACTGAAAATATAATACTTGAAAAAATGTAGTTTGAACACTATGGTTATATCATTGATTTTTGTGAAATTAGAACCATTCTGCATCTAATCAACCTGCCTCTCTATAGCTGACATCAACCATTGAGGAGATGAAGAAAAATCTCATTTGTGCCAGTATCTGGCAAACTAATACAAGTTAATTTGTCAATTAAACTATCGCTGTAATAGGGACGGCTGCAAACTAACATTAGCAGGTTAAGAGAGGCAAGCTGTATAATCCATAAAGAAAAACAGCAAGTCCACCACAGGAATGCAGATATAACTTAAATGAAGATGAACAATGGCAAAATTAAATTACAGACAGGGTCTGAGTGACCTCTAGTGTTGTTAAGAGGAATATGAGCAAAGTAAGAGAAACAGAACCTAGCATCCAGTGCAGAATCCTAAATATATATATAACTACATATATATGCATAACTATACACACATATATATAAAACTACACATATACACAGATGTGTCTATACGTATTGCAACATAGTGTAAAGAACCTGCCTGCCAGTGCAGAAGACATAAAAGATGCAGGTTCGATCCCTGGGTCGGGAAGATCCCCTGGAGGAGGGCATGGCAACCCACTCCAGTATTCTTGCCTGGAGAATCCCATGGACAGAGGAGCCTGGTGGGCTACAGTCCAAGGGTCACAAAGAGTCAGACACGACTGAAGGGACATATGCACAATCATTTCCACTGGTTCAAAAAGTCACCCAAGAAACATGTAGTACTCCACATATCAGTTTATCATGAAAATACTGACTGTTTGGACTTACTGACTTAGCATTAAAATGTCTTCATATGTATATATGCAAAACTTTGAGATGTTAGCCTCACCATTCAAATGCCTTTGGGGAAAAGAAATAATACCTTGTATTAAATGTAAAATAACAGGAGGTTTCCTAACTGATACTGGAAAAGGGTCAAGGAAATGCAGAGAGGCAATAAAGTCATTCCAATTTTAGTACTGTTGAGAGTGCTTACATTCAGTAGCTTCACCTTCTAATGTATGCATTGATTTTTCTAAAAGCACAGCTCTGATCACCTTCAATCAAGGTTCTTCAAAAGCCCCCGATTGTCTACCAAATTAAGATCAAATCCGTAGGTGGGTCATTCAAGGTCTCCCATATGACCAGACCAACCTTCATCTCTTGTGAAGAAGGCATTGCCAGATGTCACAACACTTGTACTATTTCTGCACAGACAGACTTTCCACCTACCAATGCTTTTAACTGCAAGAATTTTGTAAACTTTTGTGTAAAGATAGCTCCAAACCCGGAAGGGCTTACAGTTTATTTCTAACATCTCCTGATTTCAACTCCTATTTCTACTACTTGCTAGATGTGTAATTTGAGGAAAATTACTTAGCCCAACTTAACTCAGTTTGATCATCCCTAACCCAAGAATAATGTACATCATGCATATTACTATAGCTCCTCCTGCATGACAGAAGATAAAGATGGGCAAGAAGAAACCAGGTCAAATACCATCTCTGCCATTAGCCTTGGAAACCTGGAGAAACCACTCAACGCTCTTAACTCCAGTTTCCTCACTTGCAAAGCAGGTACAAAAAAAACCAGTTTCATAATATTAAGATGAGGATTAAAGTCAGATGAAATCAAAGTGTTAGTCGCATGGTCGTATCCAACTCTTTGGGACCCCATGGACTGTAGCCTGCCAGGCTCCACTGTCAGTGGGGATTTTTCAGGCAAGAATACTGGAATGGGAAGCCATTCCCTTCTCCAGGGGATCTTCCCAACTCAGAGATTGAATCCAGGTCTCCTGCATTGCAGGCAGATTCTTTGCCATCTGAGCCACCGGGGAAGCTTCCCCAATGACTCATCAGGTAAAGAATCTGCCTGCAATGCAGGAGACACAGGAGGCGAGGGTTCGATCCCTGGGTCAGGAAGATTCCCTGGAGGAAGAAATGACAACTCACTCCAGTATTCTTGCCTGAAAAACCCTATGGACAGGGGAGCCTGTCCCTGCTCTCCCTGGGGAGAGAGACAGGGACAGGCGAGCTCTCCCCTGCCAGAGCCTGGCAGCCTACAGTCCCAAGGGTCTTGAAGAGTTGGACACAAGTGAGCAACTAAACACACACACACAGTCAGATGACTTACATGCAAAAGCAGTTATTGTATCATAGGAACTCAATAAATGCTTAACTCTGCACACTCTAAGACCACTGCCTCTACCAGCTTCTTCCATTTGGGGCAGGAGCATGGATGTTGGTGATGCCATCAAGCCCTCTAATTGGGCTGGGACCTCTGACTATCTTGTTCCTCTTTTTCCTTTTGAAAATGTAGTCAGCAAGGTATTCTAGAACATGTAAATAGTCCATCTAAGATGTTATTATGGACCGTCTGAAAATAATAATTTACAGGGTGATCCTGTAAATCAACATTAGGCAATCGGTAAAATTATTTTAGCTCATAGACTTGTCTAAACCAGGCTCAGAATGAAAAATTAAAATAGAGCTTTAATGTATGGTTCCAATACTTAAAATAGAACAACTCATAAGAACATAAAATAGAATGATGGTTGCCAGAGGCTGGGGAGGAGAGCTGTTTGACAGGTACAGAGGGGCGATTCCACTGAAAAAGTTCTGGAGATTGGCTATGGAACAGGGTGAATATACTTAATACCACTGAGCTGTATACTTAAGAATGGTTATATTTTGGTAATATTATGGGTATTTTTACCACAATTTTTAAAATTTTTTTAATTTTAAAGAGCTTTTATGAGATGAAATTCACTACCCCTTAAATGCAACTTCTTCCTGCATCTCCATAGGCCACATAAACACACACACACACACACACACACACACACACACACACACACACACACAGTGAGCTCGTGTATAAAGAGTGACCTTTGTCTAATAACCTACGATTTACTAAGTGGCTTCACAAAGTCCATATTATTTTGATTCCATGTTGAGGAATGATGAAAAGTACATTTTTGTATCCCTCTGAATGCCACCTAACATGTAAGAAGAGGAACTGCTGCTAACTTATTTGACTAGAAACAAAAAGAGTAGAAGGATCAGGGCTTCTCTGGTGGTACCATGGATAAGAATCCACCAGCCAGTGCAAAAGACCAGGTTCGATCCCTGGTCCAGGAAGATTCCACATGACTCAGAGAAACTAAGCCCATGCGCCACACCTGCTGAAGCCCGTGCCTGTGCGCTATCAGACAAGCCACCACAGGGAGAAGCCCATGCACCCCAATGAACAGAAGTCCCCGCTCGCCACAACTGGAGAAAGCCAGGGTCCAGCAACGAAGACCCAGCACAACAACAACAAAAAAAAAAAAACATCGTTTTTTTTTTTAAAAGACAGGGTAAAGGGCCCATTCTAAATAAAATAAAAAAAAAAAAGAATAAACTCCCTCCAATTATTATCAGACTTTTGTGTGATTATTAAAACGACTTCTCAACAAAGAGCTACCAACAATTCCTGCCTATACCTGAAAACTTAAGACCAGCGATGAAAGCAGTTCCCAAAGCCAGCTCCACTATGGTTCCCTTCTTGCTGAATCCACTGCAAAAATCAGTAAAAAGTATAAGTCTGCACTGCTGCCTTCTCAGGTTAGAAATTCCAAATTACTTTTAAAGCCTCCTCATTAATGTACCTCTCTAACAGCCTAACCCTGATTATTGGCCTGATATCCAGAACGCTTAGAGCTTGATGAAAAAGGATAAAACTCAGTAGTCTTGAATGTAAGTGAGCTGAAATAACCCCATCCATTTATCCCCAGATCCCTGTGCTTCTCCAAACCAGTGTACCCTCTGATGCTGTGTTTATACCCCTGGATGGATTCTAGCAGTCTTGGGTGTTTTCTAACTCAAGATCACAATTCACGTTAGGCAGATGTTTCAAGTTTTTAGTGATGTAGTACATATACTGATTGCTTTTATATATATATATGCACAAATTGATCGGAGAAGGTGATGGCACCCCACTCCAGTACTCTTGCCTGGAAAATCCCATGGACCGAGGAGCCTGGTGGGCTGCAGTCCATGGGGTCGGAAAGAGTCAGACACGACTGAGTGACTTCACTTTCACTTTTCACTTTCATACATTGGAGAAGGAAATGGCAACCCACTCCAGTATTCTTGCCTGGAGAATCCCAGGGACGGGGGAGCCTGGTGGGCTGCTGTTTCTGGGGTTGCACAGAGTCGGACACAACTGAAGCGACTTAGCAGCAGCAGCACAAATTGATATGCATACATATATGCACAAATCATGATTGTATAAATTGATGCATTTTTACTAAGTGAACATTTCTACATAACACTCGCTTTTGTTACATTCAAGTTATTCTGCCAAGGATTAACTACTATACCCAGTATGCTGACTTTTAAAATCATACATTAATTTTGCCTCTTTTGGATGGGGTAGGACTTTATATACATGTGATCATATGGAGGGATCTGTGGTTCATTAGGTTCATCTATACTGTTTTATGTAGATGTACTTGGTTCCCTTTCATCACTGTGTAAAGCAAATGTATGTAACATGACTTCTTGGTCTACTTTACTGTTGATGCCGCTTCCCACTTATGTGCAATTCACTCCTCTTATGTGGGTCCATGAATGCACACCTCAAATCATTGTACCTTACATTTCTAGCCATGCTCTAATGATCCTCTGGCAATAACCACAGAGCTGCCTTGTCACTCTCTGTCCAAGTCAGTAATTCCCAAATTTCATCTCTAAGGCATAATCAGCCACTGCTCTATGTGAAAAATCAAGAAACTCATTTTCTTCCTTGAGAACAATGCAACCTTTCTGTATTTGTGGATACTCTGCTATTGCCTTAGAAATTATTTTTTAAACACTATGTTCTATCTTCCTAAGTTCTACTCAACAACTTTTATTAGAGTCTCATCTATGTGCCAAGCACAGTGCCCCTTACAGAATTACAAACTAAAGTACCACAGGGAATGTCCTGGCGGTCTAGTGGTTAGGACTCTGTGCTTCCACTGCAGATGGGGCACAGTTTTGATCCCTGCTCAGGGCACTAATATCCTAGAAACTGCATGGCAGGGACAAAAAAAAAAAAAAAAGCATAACATATAGTCCCTAACTAGGGGGAGCTTAGAGCCTACTGAAAGAGTGCTAAGTCAGTCATGTTCGACTGTGACCCCCTGCACTGTAGCCCACCAGGCTCCTCTGTCCATGGAATTCTCCAGGCAAGACTACTGGAGTAGGTTGCTATTTCCTTCTCCAGGGGACCTTCCTAATTCAGGGATCAAGCCTGCATCTCTTATGCTTCCTGCATTGGCAGGAGGGTTCTCTACCACTGAGCCATCAGGGAAGCCCTGGAAAGAGAGACAATATTATATATGTGACTGTCCACTGCCACCAGAAGTGTATGCACTGTTCAAATTCCTCACCAATGCAATTCTAACTTCAGGCAAGAATAAAGTCATGATCCTAGTACTGGGGGCTCTCAGGAAAGTCTTAAGCAGTTCACCTTAAGTGTAAAATATCCTTGAAGTGTTGTGCATCAGTAAAGGTATGCTTAATAAAATGATCATGTCTTTTTTAATATTAAAACACATCCCTTCACAACTGTCAGTTAAAACAGACACTCCAGGACAGTGAGCCCTGTTTAACACTTGAACTTTAGCACTCTTGTAAACCACTAATAGGAGAAGGCAATGGCACCCCACTCCAGTACTCTTGCCTGGAAAATCCCATGGACGGAGGAGCCTGGTAGGCTGCAGTCCATGGGGTCGCTAGGAGTTGGACACGACTAAGAGACTTCACTTTCACTTTTCACTTTCATGCATTGGAGAAGGAAATGGCAACCCACTCCAGTGTTCTTGCCTGGAGAATCCCAGGGACGGGGGAGCCTGGTGGGCTGCCGTCTATGGGTTCGCACAGAGTCGGACACGACTGAAGCGACTTAGCAGCAGCAAACCACTAACATATTAAACCACTGTAGACACTGCCACTGAAGTTTAAAAAGGACAAACCTAAACAACCCGTAAAAATTTACCACATAATAAAAGGACATGAGACACCTCTATCCATCTTGCAGATGATCCACAAAAGCCTGGCCATATTGTGTTTTGATATATACTAATTGATTTGCTCTGCTTTTCCCAGGAGATAAATAATTCTTCAGATAGTTTATCCATTTTAAACAACCATGCATTTCATAGTAAGTATCTGAGGCTTTAAATCACAAACTTCAGTAAAACACAATCTGAAATTCCAGTGTCACTCATACAGTTAATAACCAAAAAAGTAATACTCATGATTTTCCTAACTGTTTGAAAGTAGAAATTGACTCCTGGGAAGGCAGAGAAGCCAATTTGCAGTGAGCAGCTTTCATTTTCTACTTTTAATTCAAATCTTCATAAAATTGTTTGAAGTCTTGGCACAAGTAGTGGTACTCCAATGTAACCTATAAGGGGCTCTTTGGAGAGGGACATTTATATGTAAAATATATTCTGCACACCAACCAAACAGTCAGCGGACCTTGAGTGCTAAAACAGGACATCTTCTAACCAGAAAGAAGAAAAGTGATGACAGTGTTAAAAGATGATTAGAATAAGAGTGAGCATCCTTTGGGCACTCTTACTTGGGCTTGCTGTTTCTTTTCTGTGCAAAGGGAGTCGTGATACCTTTCATTCATGCATGCACACATCCTGGAACTCAGAAAATCCAAGGTTATGTACAACTAGGAGGCCTCCGAATACAGACAGGGATTAAAAAGCCTTGGAACTGAATTAATATCATCTAGGCTAAAGAAGGGGCTTCCCTGGTGGCTCAGCAGTAAAGAATCTGCCTGTAATGCAGGGGCTGCAGGAGACACAGGCTCAATCCCTGGGTTGGGAAGATCCCCTGGAGAAGGGAATGGCAACCTACTCCAGTATTCTTGCCTGGAGAATTCCACGGACAGAGGAGCCTGGTAGGCTACAGTCCACAGGGTCACAAAGAGACACAACTGAAGTGACTTAGCACACACACAGACTAAAGAAGAGAAGATGTTATGAGGTCTGATCCAATATAGAGGTGAGAAAGAGGAGGCTGAAGGGAACCTTAGAAGAATCTATGATATAGGAGGGAAAAGAGGAGTGTGGAGTGCCTTCAAATTAAGTGTATGTTGGATGGGGTGTGGGGGTCAACATGGTAGGAATAATCAACTGTTCCAAAGATTCCCAAAGACCAAATGAGATGAGTTTGACAAGTGACCAATGGAAACCGCCAAGCTAAAGTCACGGGTAACCACAACAAGCACGGTTTCAGTGACTAGGGAGGGCAAAAATGGAATGAGGAGAGGATAAACAGAACACAGAGACAACTTTCAAGGAGTCTGCTATAAAGAAAAATGCTCAAAGTTTATAGTATCTGGAGTAGGACTCTTTGAAGATGAGATAGATTAAGCCACATGTTTATGCTGATGAGAAAATCTAACAAAAAGAGAGTAACTGATGATTTGGAAGAGAAAGGACTGAATGCAGTTTACAGGTACAAGATCTCATTTACAAGGTGTGTAGGGAGGGGAAATTACATAAGAGCTCGAAACTTTCTCCTCTGTGAAAGGGAGATGAGCAGAAGGTGCTGGCATTAGGCAGATTTGTCATGGGGAGGCTATAACAATTTTCTTCTGATTGCTTCCATTTGCTTCAGTGAAATAAAAAAAAAAAAAAAAAAAGAGGTCACAAGCTAAGAAAGGAGAAAGGACAAGTGTTGAAAAATTGAGGAGAAAAAGGTATAGATGTAATCATTTGGATAACCTGGTTTTCCATCCAAAACCTGCCACTCCAGGCTATGTGCCTTAAATAATTAAATTAACCTTCCTGATCCCTAGCTTCTTCATCTCTAAGACAAGGATGACAGTTTCATCACGGGGTTAATCCAGCACTTCAAAGGAAGTGTTATTTGGCTGTTTCTTCCTTACAAAAGTAATCATCACGGATCTTCCAAAAGGATATTCTGAAACCAATTATCACGTGAGTTTACATTTAATACGAACACACACACACACTGAAGAGATGGCATGAAAAGGGCTCCAGGGCACACCTACAGCAACTAGTCTTAGATTTGGATTGACTCAAAATATTCCACAACTAGAAATGCAACAAGTAAATTGTGGTAGGAAAAAACATAGGGCAAAGAAGCTGCATCTGCTCCTGAATGAAGCACTCACTTGTTGCGTGCCACAGATATCACCTAACTTTCTGTGCAGATATTCCCAATCTGTAAAATGAAGCCCTTGAGCTTAACAATCTAATTCTTTTTAGCTCTAAAATTCTGTGAACATATGAATCACTCCCTGTAGACATAACTGCCCCTTGCCTACCCTAAGCAAGGCTTGGAAGTGTTTATATTTATAGCCAGACCACCCCCTGCTGTGTGACAGCCTAGGATGGGATGAGGTAGGAAACGAGAGGGGGCTTCAGGAGGGAGAGGATACATGCATACCTGTGCTTGATTCATGTTGATGTAATGTAGACACCAACACAATATTGTAAAGCAACTATCCTCCAACAAATGAAAATGAAAAAAAAAAGAAGAAGAATTGCTGGTCTGCCAATGCAAGGGGCACGGGTTTGATTGCTGGTCTGGGAAGATTCCAGATGCCTCAGAGCATCTAAGCCTGAGTGCCACAATTACTGAAGCCCGAGGACCTAGAGCCATTGCTCTGCAGTCAAGCACCACAATGAGAAGCCCACGCACCACAACAGAGACCTAGCACAACCAAAAATCAATCAATCAATTAATTTTTAAAAGGTGACATTATAGTATCTTCCTGATTATACTTAAAACTTAATCTTTAAAATAAATGTTAAATATTCTAATTCACTTTTGAGTGATTGTATCTTGTGTATTGCCATAAGTAGAAAATTATATCAAGACATTATATTTTTATTGAAGTATAGTTGATTTATAATGTGCTAATTTCTGCTGTATAGCAAAGTGACTCTGTTATATATGTACTGACTCATATATGTATGAGTCATGTACTCATATGTACATGAGTACATTTTTTATATTCTTCTCCACTATGGTTTATCTCAGGACATTGAATACAGTTCCCTGTGCTATACAGTAGGGCCTTGTTGTTCATCTGTTCTATATGTAATATTTTGCATCTACTAACCCCAAACTCTCAGTCCATCCCTCCCCAACTCCACTCCCATGACACTAAAGAAACACTAAACCAAGACTCTAAATAAACACTCTAGAGTCTTAGCAGATACACAAATATATTTTTTGGCAAAACTCTTAAACCATAATCTCTAAAAATCAGTGCTAAATATTATTTTTATCATTTAATTAGCTTTTAATAATTCATAAATTGTTAGTTTATCCTTCAATGACAAGTTCACAAGTTTTAAAAAAAAAGAATGTGAATATTTACGTTTTTTAAATAGCACAATCATATGTAAAAGTATTAGTCGTTCAATCATGTCTGATTCTTTGCAACTACATCGACTGTAGCCACCAGGATCCTCTGTCCATGGAATTCTCCTGACAGGAATACTGGAGTGGGTAGCCATTCCCTCCTCCAAGGGATCTTCCTGACCCAGGAATTGAACCTAGGTCTCCTGCACTGCAGGCAGATTCTTTACCATCTGAGCCACCAGGAAAGCCCAATCATATGTAGAGTCATGTATTTTTAGTTATTTGAAATGAATCTTGGTTCCAGTAAGCCCAATGATAAGATAAGCATTACCATGGCTGACTCTGTCACTTAGAATGGACTTCAATTATGAGAAAGAACTGTATAATAATGAAGATGATGATCAACATCTCTTGACTTAGCAAATTTCCAAGTCCCTTCATCTGCCCTTGTAACAAGCAACAAAGCATTGACATTTTATCTAAGCAATTGTCGTAACATCTCATACAGTAGCAATGAATTTAAAACTTGCTCAATATTCCCATCATGGTGGAGATCATTCTGTAACGCACAGAAATATCAAATTACTATGCTGTGCAGCAGTAACTATCATAGTGTTGTAGGACAATAATACTTCAAAAAACAAATTCATAGAGAGATCAGATTTGTGGTAACCAGAGGCACAGGGGAAGGGATTAAGGTGAGAGGAATGGGTGAAAGTGGTCAAGAGGTACAACTTCTAGTTATAAGATAAATAAGTACTGGGATATAATGTATAACATGATTAATTAACCCTGCTATAAGTTATTTGGCTTCCCAATGTAGGAGATGTGGGTTCAGTGCTTAGATTGGGAAGATCCCCTAGAGTAGGAAATGGCAACCCACTCCAGTATTCTTGCCTGAAAAATTTCATGGACAGAGAAGCCTGGCAGGCTATACCATGGCGCTGCAGAGTGTTGGACATAACTGATCATATAAGACTAATAGATGGGGAAACGATGGAAACACTGACAGACTTTATTTATATATTTATTTTCTTGGGCTCCAAAATCACTGCAGATGGTGACTGCAGCTATGAAATTAAAAGATGCTTGCTCCTTGGAAGAAAAGCTATGACCAACCTAGACAGCATATCAAAAAGCAGAGACAGTGTGTATGCCCAGCAGTGGGATTGCTGGGTCATAAGGCAGTTCTATTTCCAGTTTTTTAAGGAATCTCCACACAGTTCTCCATAGTGGCTGTACTACTTTGCATTCCCACCAACAGTGTAAGAGGGTTCCCTTTTCTCCACACCCTCTCCAGCATTTATTGCTTGTAGACTTTTGAATCGCAGCCATTCTGACTGGCGTGAAATGGTACCTTATAGTGGTTTTGATTTGCATTTCTCTGATAATGAGTGATGTTGAGCATCTTTTCATGTGTTTGTTAGCCATCTGTATGTCTTCTTTGGAGAAATGTCTATTTAGTTCTTTAGCCCATTTTTTGATTGGGTCATTTATTTTTCTGGAATTGATCTAAACACTGAGGAAACCAGAATTGAAAGAGACACATGTACCCCAATGTTCATCACAGCACAGTTTACAATAGCCAGGACATGGAAGAACCCTAGATGTCCATCAGCAGATGAATGGATAAGAAAGCTGTGGTACATATACACAATGGAGTATTACTCAGCCATTAAAAAGAATACATTTGAATCAGTTCTAATGAGGTGGATGAAACTGGAGCCTATTATACAGAGTGAAGTAAGCCAGAAAGAAAAACACCAATACAGTATACTAACGCATATATATGGAATTTAGAAAGATGGTAACAATAACCCTGTATACGAGACAGCAAAAGAGACACTGATGTATAGAACAGTCTTTTGGACTCTGTGGGAGAGGGAGAGGGTGGGATGATTTGGGAGAATGGCACTGAAACATGTATAATATCATATATGAAATGAGTTGCCAGTCCAGGTTTGATGCATGATACTGGATGCTTGGGGCTGGTGCACTGGGACGACCCAGAGGGATGGTATGGGGAGGGAGTGGGGAGGAGGGTTCAGGATGGGGAACACGTGTATACCTGTGGTGGATTCATGTTGATATATGGCAAAACCAATACAATATTGTAAAGTTAAATAATAAAATAAAATTTAAAAAAAAAACACAGAGACATTACTTTGCCAACAAAGGTCCATCTAGTCAGAGCTATGGTTTTTTCAGTAGTCATGTATGGATGTGAGAGTTGGACCATAAAGAAAGCTGAGTGCCAAAGAACTGATGCTTTTGAATTGTGGTATTGGAGAAGACTTTTCAGAGTCCCTTGGACTGCAAGGAGATCAAACCAGTCAATCCTAAAGAAAATCAGTCCTGAATATTCATTGGAAGGACTCATGCTGATATTCTAATACTTTGGCCACCTGATGCAAAGAACAAACTCACTGGAAAAGACCCTGATGCTGGGAAAGACTGAAGGCAGGAGAAGAGGGGGACAACAGAGGATGAGATGGTTGGATCGCATCACCGACTAGATGGACATGAGTTTGAGCAAGCTTCGGGAGTTGGTGATGGACAGGGAAGCCTGGTGTGCTTCAGTCCATGGGATCGCAAAGAGTCAGACACGACTGAGTGACTGAACTGAACTGAACTGAAGAGAGTAAATCCTAAGAGTTCTCATCACAGGGAAAAAAATTATTTTTCTTTTATTTTGTATCTGTATGAGATTATTGATGTAATCATTTCCTGATATATGTATGTCAAATCATTATGCTGTACACTCTAAACTATACAGTGCTGTCTGTCAATTATATCTTTAAAACTGGAATAAAAAACACTTTCATCACAAAGACTTCCAAGGTTTATCTTCTGTGTCTCTCCTTGTGATATGTCTATAAACTTCAATGAAAATAACTTTCTAAAAAATTCAAATGACCTTTTCCTTGTGGTAGGGCTGTCAGATTTAGCAAATAAAAGTATAAGATACTGGCTTAAAATTTAATTTCAGATAAGTAACAAATAATTTTTTAGTACAGATCAGTCAGCGGCCTTCCAACCCCCCCACAAGTATGTTCTAAATATTGCACTAAAATAATTACTTGTGGTTTATCCAAAATTCAAATTTTACTGAGCATCCTGTCTTTTAGCTGACCACCCTACCTCTTTGCTGACTTGACTATCCAATAGGATCCAGGAAGTACACTGAGCACATGGTGACGATGATAATGGAGATAGCATCTGATTTTTATAAAGGGTTAATTAAGGCCAAAAATAGAGAGCTTTTCTGATTGTATAAATGGATATGATTTGCTTGAATTAGTCATAATGAAACATTAATATATTTTGTGCTGTCTGAAAATTCATGCATTCATGACTAACTGAGGTCTTAGATTTTTCCCATCTCTTACCAGGTACTGGATATATGGCAGTGAACAAAGCAGAGTGCTGTCTTCCTCCGGGAGCCTGAACTAGCAGGAAAAAGGCGTTCAGTGATAGTTGCACAAATGGGCAGCCACCGAGGAGAGGGGCAGTAAAGAAAACTCAGGTGTCATGAGAGAGCAAACAAGGGGAACCTACTTCACCTAGGAGAGTAGTCAGGCATGGAGAAGGCCTCTCCAGTACTGAGACCTAGAGTTTGAGTGGGCGAGGAACAGCGTTGAGGGACGAGTAGGTGAATTTGCCAAGCTAAACGGCCTGGAGAAGGCCAGCACAGACAGAATGCAGTGAGCAAGGGGACGGAAAATGAATCCATCCACAAGGGCAGAAAATGAGTCTCTAGAAATAGATGGGGATCATCATGTGGGATCCTCTGAGTCATGTTAAGGATATGGGATCTTTTTTTCATGACATGAAGAAGCCTTCAGAGGCTTTTCAGCAGTACGGTGACATGATTGAAACTGCCTATTAAAAAACACGCTGTCTAGGGACTTCCTTGGTATTCCAGTGGCTAAGACTCTGCACTCCCAATGCAGGGGCCCAGATTCGATCCCTGATCAGGAAACTAGATCCCACATCCAGTAAGTAAGAGTTCACATGTCACAAGGAAGATCGAAGATCCAGCACACCACAACTAAGATCCAGTGCAGCCAAATATTAATATAAACATACAAAAACAACAGCAACAGTCTATCCAGCTGTGAGGTGGGAATTTGATACAAAAGAGAGAACTAGTACCACAGGCCACCGAAGGAGAGGAGGCATAAGGGTGTCTTTGACTGGTGTGTTGATCATGAAGACAGAGGAATACTTTGGAAGAAGAAATGACAGGATTTGTCATTGGGTGTAAGTAAGGATTGAACAAATGTGAGATGTCAGATGACTTATTTACTGCATGAAATTGGGATGGGGAAGAAGGATGGATATGCTATTTCCCCAAAAAAACAATTTGGGAGGAAGCAAGTCAGATCAGATGGGGTCAGGGAGGGAAAGGGGCAATGTAAAGTTGGCCCTGTTAAATCTGAAATGCACATTTACCCTCACACCTGGCCTCAGTCCTTGTATCACAATAATCTGAATCTGGAAATAAAAAGACTGGCATTATTAGCATGGCTTGTGGGACTAAAATGTTCTATGTTCAAAAATGTCTTATTTCATGGTCCAAATACAAATGAAAAGGACATGTCGCTTACCCAGGACAGAACCTAAAGAGTTTGGGTCAAGGGATAACTTGTAGGACTGGAACTAATTAAACACTGAGATTTGAATTAAAAGACGCATACTCCTTGGAAGGAAAGTTAGGACCAACCTAGATAGCATATTCAAAAGCAGAGACATTACTTTGCCAACAAAGGTTCATCTAGTCAAGGCTATGGTTTTTCCAGTGGTCATGTATGGATGTGAGAGTTGGACTGTGAAGAAGGCTGAGCGCCAAAGAATGGATGCTTTTGAACTGTGGTGTTGGAGAAGACTCTTGAGAGTCCCTTGGACTGCAAAGAGATCCAACAAGTCCATTCTGAAGGAGATCAGCCCTGGGATTTCTTTGGAAGGAATGATGCTAAACCTGAAACTCCAGTACTTTGGCCACTTCATGCGAAGAGTTGACTCATTGGAGAAGACTCTGATGCTGGGAGGGATTGGGGGCAGGAGGAGAAGGGGACGACAGAGGATGAGATGGCTGGATGGCATCACTGACTTGATGGACGTGAGTCTCAGTGAACTCTGGGAGTTGGTGATGGACAGGGAGGCCTGGCGTGCTGCGATTCATGGGGTCGCAAAGAGTCAGACACAACTGAGAGACTAGTAGTATTGTTCATAAAATGCAAACAGACTCTATCATGGAGGAGATTTGTCTCCACTAAATAGAGAAAAAGATTCAGATAAAGGAAGTCTTCATATACTATTCATTGACTTTCTTCTTGACAGTTTGACAGACAAGATACAAATAGTTTGCTTTTGGAGCTGACTCTGTTTTAAAAACCTCAACCAACAATCTGGCTGAGTGACCAAAACCATTAGTTACAGAAAGTAAATGAGTTTTCCACCTCATCCTCAGCACTTCTCATCAAGTTAACTGTATGAACTTGTATATGTATTGCTCAATACTTGTGACCTCATTTTATTCTACAAAGAAAAGTTTGAGAAAGAAAGTGAGTTAAATTCCCTTATATTTTTCCCTTCCTAAAATGGGATGATAATCCCACCTAGAGTTTATCATGGAAAAATTTCAACAGGGACAGAATTATATGAAAATGAGCATTAGAGAGAAATGGTTGAAAATAATACA